>JAGQAX010000003.1:22287489-22627489 GCA_019142605.1 Cephalopholis sonnerati
ACCTTCTTTTTATTTGTCTCTCTGAAAGAAAAGTTCAGGAGGCAGCTTTTGAATTTTTATTTGTTTCTGACTGCCACTCTGGAGAAAGTTCTCAAATACAACACAAGTCAAAGGTGACTTTAGAGAGGGAGATGTTATAAAACATTAAAACACACAACAGCCAGAGTCCAGATAGGCAGCGATATTAGAGCTCACTGAAGTACCGTATTGCTTAATCAGAAATAGCAGTCAGTTTCATTTGGGCAGCCATGTGACATCTTCGAGTTTGTTTCTGGTCATATCTCTGAGATCACTCATCATGATACTGCAGTTCAGAGCGAAACCAGGTCAGAGAGCATTATTCAGCGTCAATGTTTAAAGTGTGAAACAGCTCTCACCGTCTCTCTCCCAGTCTGTGAATCTCTCCCTCTCTGCTCAGGAAATACCAGTTATGTACTGTGTGTCTCTGTGTGTGACAGGTTATAGACACTTTGTCCATCCTCTCTCATACATCCATCGCTACTCAAGGAAGACTCCAGTAAGTCACTTCCTTCCTCTGTTGCATAATTCAAGTGTTAATGCAGTTTTTTGGTGACACTTTACTTCATGCCCTCTTTTCAGCATTTAGAAGCAGTAAAGAAGAGGTTAATGATGACACAATATAATGTAGATGCACACATTAAAAATATATTTTTTAAATGCTTATTGATGTACAGTATTTGTCAACAGTCATAACTTCTTCTCTGGAGACAAATTCTGTTATTTATGTTACAACATTCTTACTATATTGCAGTGGTAGAAGAAGTACAAAAGTATCAGAGTTAAACTTTAAGTACCAAAAGTAAAAGTAATTTCCGTGCAGAATGGCCCTTTCCAGAACGATGCATGTCATATTATTGAATTACTGTTGTTGTTATTCATGCATTAATGCATAAGCATCCACAATACAGAGTAGCTTAATCCATTATAATAAATCATAATTTATCTGTTGATTATAATTTTTATTAATAATATGAGTAATAAACTAATAAGTAAAACTGTCAAAATAAATTATCATTATCATTGTTATTATTATCTATTTATGTTTTTTTTTTTTTCTGTCCCTTTAATTAGTTGTGCTTGAATTCTGTTTAAACGTGTTGCAGTATAGCACACAGATGTTCTGATTTTGGCCCTATCTGAGTATACAGATATGTGTATCTTTTATTTGATATATTTATTTATTTTTGGTTATTTCGCTCTATTCCATGTCATTATGTGAATGGAAAGCAATGTACATAAGGTTTATGGGCCAAACGAAATAGATGAGCTATGTAAAATCGACTTCTGTTATGGCACTTCCATATGAATTGTTACCTCCAAGATGAATGAAAACGAAAACGACGTATAAACTTGGTCACAAAAAGAGTAAATATGGTTGAGTGAGAAGTACAAAGTAAGATAAAATTAAAACACTCAAGTATACAGTACAAGTACCTTGAAAAAAGTACAGTACTGGAGTAAATGTGCTTAGTGTACTCAATGTAAAATCCCACCATCATTCATTATCTGTTTATACACCAGCCTCCAGTTACGGGTGCCCACAGAAGTTCTAGTTGTTGACAAATACATTCAAACGTAATGACTTCCTGCTTCATAACTGTTCCCTGGTTGGTCCTTTATTGGCAGCTGCTTCAAATGTGATTAAAAAATAAGTGTTAATAGAGATTTATAAAAGTATAACTGTTGTCATGATGCAGAGTCTGTTTGCTTGTTCCAAAGTTGGTAACAGTGTAAAAGACTTCTCTCTGTTATGTAGCTATGTAGCCAATAACTTTTGTTTTAATGATGACTTTATTTTCAGTTTTCTTATCAAGGGTATTTAAAAAGTGAAATGTTGACATACAGGCGCTTGAATACTCTATACTCTATAAGAACATCAATCAGTTGATAACAGTAGTAATGTAATTTAATTCTCCCTACACCCAAACACACACCTTCCCCACCTTCAGGCCTTTTCCTTTGGGAGGATGCACTCCTGATGATGAGATCTACAGCGGCCTGTCCGACCAGATAGAGTAAGTCCTCTAAGTTTTCTCACTAATGTTAAAATAAAAATCTTGTGGATGAAGACAGGTCGTTTTCAAAAGGTCACTGTTTCTTCAAATCAATGTTTGTCTTGTATTGAACACAGGTCAGTTATAGCAATATCTCCTTTTGGCCTGCTACTGTACACAGTTACAGCAGTAATTCATCCATCCAAATACATACAGCAGAGTCCAGCTCCAGTGTTTAATCATAGCTTGTGCAGTGGAGAAACAACAACACACATAAGCAGACACATGGCATGCATACAGTCCATGCCAACTGCGAAAAAAACAAATTAAAATCCAAATTAAAATTCCCTCAAGTGTGTAAGAAAGCATTTACTAAAGGAAACTAATGCTGCTAGTCCACCCTGATGTTCCCAAACAATATGGCCATTAGAACAAAATGAGCAATTAGGACACTGACGTATTTTTATTTCAAATGTTTTTTCTTCTTAGTGAAAATGTAACGATGCGTTTTTACCATCAAGGTCAGTTAAACCTCCATGTAAAAAAAAAGGCAAAAAAATGACAGCTGTACCTGCAATGAGGAAAAGCACCCATTATCCCATTTGTTATTATTCCATTTGTTGTTGTTTTACCCAGCTGAGACCTCTACATAATCAGTGTTAACTAAAGAGAAATTTAAGTTCCTGGCGTAATTTCTAAACAGCATGTTCAGATTTATGCAGTATTGTTATTTATCTAATTTAGCAGTAATGGGATCTTAAACATTTGAAAGTAAAATATCAAATCAGGACCTTCTGAATCAAAATATAATAATATCTGGAGATAAATGCCAATGTGAAGCAACAGATATTAATACACAGAATATTCCTTTTACTATTACTGCAGCTAGAGAAATATCATAATCCACTTGTATATGAGTTTGGTAAATATATTAACCTCATCATCACCTATTTCAGCAGTAAAGAGAAGAAAAATGTAATTTTGAATACTATTTGATAATTTAAACTGTGTTGTGTGATGTTTTCCTGAACTCTAAATCTAGATTCAAAAATGACCACACTCTGTACCCACTATTTATAAATCCACAGTATTTTCTAGAAATAAACATAAAGCACTTTTAACAGTCAAAACCTGTGAATAGAGAACGGTATAATTTCAGTGATTCAAATACCCGTCATGCTTTGGTATCCTTAAGCAACACATTGAACAGCCTACACACTGTGACCTCTGACCTCTCTGTAGAGTGAGAAAGTGATGTTTCCTGAGGACAAGACAAATACTATGGTGATATCAATGTTGTGTGTGTGTATCTTATGTATCAGTGACACAGTGGACGAGGATGACGACTTGTACGACTTTGTGGAGGATGAAGAAAACGAAGGAGATGAGATCTATGAAGACTTGATGAGGACAGATGAACAACCTGAAACTGTGAGTGGACATGTTTTGCCTGTTTTTTGGCAGCCTAGAAGCTTTGCAGGTCTGTCTTTGACCATGGGAGTTCAGAAATCCAGGGTTCAGTCTCCGTCTGATCCCAACAAATGTGGCCTGTGACCCCTTGAAATGAAGCAAGTTTTACATGAGACGTCTTGTCACTGGCTGCATTTTGATACCTTAAAGGGTAAAGTTATTCAGTAATTTGCCAGAGAAAGCGAAGATCGTGAGACACAATAAACACACTTTGTGTGACAGACATTTATCTCTCTGCTTTCCCATATTGTTAATCATCTTGTGATCCCTCAGACTTACGTTGTGGGCGTTATGACCCCCACATTAGGAACCACTGATAGAAACCAATCAGAGTTGTGCAGAGACTTTTGCAGTGTGTCTCCAGCTAGGAACAGATAGGAGCCACTTTTATAGTTAACTTCAGACAGCAGTCCCATCCAGGAAGGGCATTATGTGTAAATGTCACCCAGCTACATAATTCATAAAGGCACAATCTGGCTTTGAGACACTGTGATAGCTGGTATAGATGAGGCCTCAGGAGAGTCAGGGTTAGAAATTAACAGGGCGTAAAGGGGAAAATGACAGAAATGTTCAGAAAATGCCAAAAAAGAAAAGGCCTTAACATTTAAAGATGCACTTTACAGGAATTCTTGGTTACTATTTGTAAACAGTGTCAGCAGCAAAAGTGAAAGTCAACCTCAGATATAATCCGCCTAGTGTTCTGCCCTGCTATGTTTGCGTTCTTTCGTCGATGTGTCCATGATTTTTGTCGCCTTCTTGGAAGCATGCTGCTTACGGACTAGCACCTGTTAGTTACTTTTACCTCACTTTTACTGTCTACCTCACCTGTGCACTGTGCCCAGAAATGCCCCAAACAAGGCAAAATAGGAAGACAATTAGAAAATACAGGCAGTAGATAAATACACCGTTGCACACCTCTAGTGGGTCACACATGATGGTTGAGAGGGATTACCTTTGTATGAGTGTGTACATCGTTTTTTAGGAAAATCTTGCACAGTTTACCTGTAACATCATTTTTGTAGCATTTTATCCTGTTCATTTCATCATTCACATTTTTTGTCAAGTATTTATGCATCAGTTGGACTACTGTCTCCACTGTGTTCTGTGTGAAACAAATGGGACAAATTTCTTCCAAAAACAACAAAAGATGCAGCCTGAAATAGCAGATTTGTTTTTGTCACACAACCGGTGGAAGAAGGAGAGATGCCAACAAACTGGCATCAAGGAAAGAAAGTGAACAACCAATGTGATGAGAAAAGACAGAAGGTCTGTCTCTAGTGTTCAGTTCATCACAAAGACACAAGATAAAACAAATCTGAAATATCCTCTGGCCCGGTCTCTTAATGCTTACTTTGACATTATTGTGTGTGTGTGTGTTTCTGCAGCAGCAGAAGACTGGGGTAGACAAACGAGAGTGCTGCCTGCAGGAGATCAGACAGACAGAGGAGAAATATACAGATACACTGGTATCTATATTACAGGTGAGCACACGTTTACTAATGAAAGAAGATCCACGCATATACACACATATGAATCACACATGAAAAAAGTCACTCACACACAGAAACAGGTATTTATATGCATATTTAAAGAGAGAGTTACGACTCTTCTTTTTGTGCAGCACTTTATGAAGCCTCTTCAGAAGTTTCTCCAGCCTCAAGACATGGAGAGTATCTTCATCAACATAGAGGTATGGCAGGAGATTATCTGCACAACCAGTCATATGTCACAGTTTGTGTTTACCTTCATGTATTCAGCCTTGTTTACATGTTTTCCATGTGCCTGTATTTGTAGGAGTTGGCCGCCACCCATCGTAGTTTGTTAGAGGAGGTCCGGAGTTCAATCCTAGACTATGGAGCCAAGAACCTGTACCAGGTGTTTTTTAACTACAAGGAGAAGCTCTTACTGTACGGTCGTTACTGCAGTCAGGTGGAAACAGCGACAAAACACCTGGACAAGCTTTCGAATACAAGGGAGGACATCAGAATGAAACTGGAGGTGAGGAAGACACATGCTCAAACACAGAAGCACAGGGGCTGTGTGAGTTTGCAGTGAACAGTAATTATTTATAGATGTAGCATAATGTGCACACAGTGAACATAGATGTGGTTGAAGTAGTTGTGGGTGGTTTGAAGCGATAGTTTAGATTTTTTTGAAGTGGGGCTGTATAAGATACTTATCTATAGTAAGCGTATTATATGCAGTAGATGGCGGTTGGCATGACCCCCGTTTGGAGAAGCAGACAGACTAGCACCCTAGAAAGGCAGCTATGCATTGCTGTGGGTGGGGGTTTTCCGCAAAACGTATTGTAGCCACTTTAAAAAGGCCTACATAAAAAACAAATCTGTACCAGTTTAAGTGTACGCTATGGTTACAATAATTTAATCACTTTTCCTTTACTTTGGCAGTGCATTTTCTCAGCCATCTGTATTCCTACACATTAGCGCAGCTGTGCCGCACACTGTCTAACTCCGCTGGTCAGCTGTTTGGGTCAGAATTTCAGAGGTTTATGGAGGAGACAACCAATACAAGAACATATTAAAAAACACTGAGTGATTATGATAGCCTGATAAAATGCCATTCACTGTGGAGACAAAAAAAACACCTTTGTGAACCAGAGTATAGAGGAGAAGAACTTTTGCAGAGAGAAACTGAACAGGAGAAATAAAAGAGGGGAAACTTGTGTGGAAACTGAAGGCCCAGAAGGAGCAAAAGCTAACTGTGAACTGTAAACACACGGTCACAGACTCAGAGACCCACTGCTGCCTGGACTGGTTCTTTCTGAATCGAGAGATGCCAGCACCTCACACATTAGTAGCTGTTTGGTCAATTGTTTCATTATGTGTAGGTATGAGGCATTATTTTACCTGTTGGTTAGGTACAGCAGTGCTCTTTAGCAAGTGTTTCTCTGGCTTGTTTGGCGGTGGTTTTACATAGTCCTCTTGAGAGAAATGTTGCCTGAAAATGCCAAGTTGTCTCAGTCTTGCAGGTAGAGTGGATGTCTATATTTAGTGTAACAAACCACAGCTGTTTTCATTTCTTTGCTGCAGCAGCCCAGAAAAACACGGGTACGCAACATCTAAGAAATCTTAAAAAAAGCCAATTTTTGTTTCACCACCGCACAACGGCCCTTTCTGACCTAAACAGCTGCCCTGTGGTGTAATGCAGTGTACAGCAGTGTTGCGCTTTTGCGTAGAAATACGGAAGTTCTATGGTTGAGAAAAAGTAGTGCTGAATAAAAGGGCTGTCTGACAGAAAGGCAAAGAGGTGACAATATTCTCAATATAGCATCCACTGCAACTGATATTGATTTTTTAAGATAAGTGGCTAAAATACGCTTTGCTAAAAAAAAAACATCCACAGAAATGTATTGCTAAGGGTCTGCGGAGCTCGTCCTGTCTGCCTCTGCTAACTGGGAGCATGCCGACCACCATCTGCTGTATGTAATACACTGACTATGGATGAGTAACTTATACAGCCCCAATTCAAGAAAAACAAATGATCCCTTTAAGGTTTAAATTTCAGTCTGAACTAAAGGTAGCATCAGTGTTCTTTCAGATGATGTCATGTACAAGTAGCCTTAAGTAGGTCTTACAAATAGTATGACATAAACATGTATACCACAAAGAGTAACAGACCTTTTGAGACAGGCACGGACAGGCCAACTTTCCTGGACGGCTTGTCCTGTCAGGGCGAGTCTGTTTTTTCCCAACCCCGGCATTATTTAGCTTATATACTCAAAGGGTCGTCTCAGCTGCAGCGACAAGGCTGCTGCAGTCTGTACTAGCAGCTGCAATCACATCTGAAACTGCAAGTATCACTTAGGCAGTTAGCAGGCACATCTAGCACAAACTGTTTAACACTCACTGCTGAAACATAGATAGAAAGAGGAAAACCCACCCCACCTAGCTGCCACTGCATAGTGTGCTAAGCAGTCTGCCGGCGATGATGAGGACGGTGGTGAAAAGGCAGAAACATTGAAGAGCAGGGAGCAGGTGTTTTGGCATGCCCACATGTGTAAGTGTGATATAGTGTAAATCTAGTGTTCTCTGTGTGAATTTAGTTTGATGTTAATATAGTGCGAATATACGTTGTGTGGCGGCACAGTAGTGCAGTGGTTGGCACTGTTGACCCACAGCAAGAGGGTTCCTGGTTTGAAGCCACGGTGGGGGAGCCCTTTGCAGAGTTTGCATGTTCCCCATGTCAGCGTGGGTTTTCTCTGGGTACTCCGGCTTCCTCCCACAGTCCAAAGACATGCAGGTTAATTGGTGACTCTAAATTGTCCATAGGTGTGAATGTGAGTGTGAATGGTTGTCTGTCTCTATGTGTCAGCCCTGTGATAGTCTGGCGACCTGTCCAGGGTGTACTCTGCCTCTCGCCCAATGTCAGCTGAGATAGGCTCCAGCGACCTCCAACAGGAAAAGCGGTTACGGAATTTGAATGGTGAATATAGTGTGCTTCTGTGGATAGGGTCTGCTGGTTCTAACTTAGCTCTGTGTTTACACACTGCTGAGTGTTTTACAGTGTTTAAAATAACTATGAAAAGCATTAGGTGTCAGATGATCGTTACAGCAATTCAATTTTGAATTTTGCTTTCTGCGCACACAAACATAAGGAGGAAATCTTCAGAAAATTAGTTTCAATTATACAAATTGGCAGATTGTGTCTTTTAACTTGTCACTTTGAAGTTGGGGCGTCAAACTGGGGCTGCATCATACCAGCAAATTCCCAGGCTGCTTTCTGTTGCCAGTGCGCCCCTGGTTTGAGGTGTCCCGTCAGTGGTTTCACAGACTTTCATAATCGTGGTTGAAATGGGAAATGCTCTCTGGGTCAAAGGTTTTTGTACCGCTTTTGGCCACGAGGGAAAGCTGGAGGGAAGGTGGGAGTCTGCCACACAACATCCTCTTAAACACATCTATGGTTCAATGCAGATGTTTACTTCCTTCTCTTTCAGGAGTGTTCGAACAGAGCAAATAGTGGACGTTTTTCTCTCAGAGATTTACTCATGGTTCCTATGCAGAGGGTCCTCAAATACCACCTGCTGTTACAGGTATGTTTGTACAGGTGTGTGTGTGTGTGTGTGTGTGTGTGTGTGTGTGTGTGTGTGTGTGTGTGTGTGTGTGTGTGTGTAGCAGTGATGAAATAGTGCTAAGTACATTTACTCTGTAAGTACCGCACTTGAAAACAGATTTTAGAAACTTTCATGAGATTTTTATGACCATTTTCTTTTTATGCCACCTAATACTTCTACTCCATCACATCCCAGAGGCAAATATTGTTATTTTTACTCCAGTACATTTGTTTTACAGCTTTTGTTACTTTACAAATTAATTAGAGCTTACAAAATATGATGATTTGTTTGTTAGACAAGCTCAGTTTACAGCAGTGAGCTGATTGACTGAAAATTAATTGGCAACAGCTTAGATAATCGTTCAAGTCATTTTTTATGCAAAAACATTTCATGTATCAGCTGCGTTATCTTTTAATTACATTAATCATTTTAATTTATTTTGAGTAGTTATGAGATTTAGACCACTGGTCGTACAAAACAACATTGTGCTTTGTCACTTTGTGTCACTTAAGACTTAAGACAGGCTTTTCTCACTGTTTACTGTAGTTTCACAAACCAATAAGTGAACTGATTAATTAACAAAATAATCAGCACGTTAATCCATATAGAAATTATAAGTAGTTACAGCCCTATATAAAATAGCTAAAAAAATAGCTTTACCTCCTGCTAATCCTGCTTATACATTAATGCATGAGTGACAATAGTCTAATGATATAATATATATAATACTTGATGCATTCAGTACTTTCACTTTAAAATACTGTACATACATTTTCCTGATTTTACTGACATACCTTTACTGAAGTCACATTTTCAATCATTAGACCTGTGCATGTTGATTTTTAGTTCATGTTCGTGCATGTTAATGTTTCCAGTCTGTCTATAATTTGTCTGTGTCTGCCTGCAGGAGCTGATGAAGCACACCACTGACCCTACAGAGAAGGACAACCTCCGCACAGCTCTTGATGCCATGAGAGTAAGTGTGTGTGTTTATGTCAATCATCAGCTTAAATTTAGGATATTTAAACCTTCATTATTCATCCGTGTGTGTGTTTGCAGGACTTGGCGCAGTGTGTGAATGAGGTGAAGCGAGACAACGAGATCATCAGACAGATCACCACCTTTCAGTTGTCCATAGAAAACATGGTGAGGTCAAATG
The DNA here is from genome assembly GCA_019142605.1 of Cephalopholis sonnerati. NCBI lineage: Eukaryota > Metazoa > Chordata > Actinopteri > Perciformes > Serranidae > Cephalopholis > Cephalopholis sonnerati. The sequence continues at coordinate 22,297,205 of JAGQAX010000003.1, forward strand.
TTTCACCTTTAATTTCTTTTTTGGCTCTGATCCTATTTTTTTTCCCTGACGTGTCGTCCTCACTCTCATCTGCTCTTTAGACCCAGTCTCTCGCTTTCTATGGTCGCCCAAAGATCGACGGCGAGCTGAAGATCTGCAGCCCAGAAAAAAAGTCTAAGCAAGACAGGTGTGTGTTGCTCATGTCTCAGTGTATTTTTTATGAGTTGATGCCATGTGTCTGAAGTTGTGTTGTATCTGTGGCTGTCGGTCAGGTATGCATTCCTCTTCGATAAGGCCATGTTTGTCTGTAAGAAGAAGAGCGGAGAGACATTCGAGCTAAAGGACATCATTGAACTACAGCACTACCAGATACGAGACGAAACCACAGGAGAAAAGGACAATAAGAAGGTCTTTCTGCTACTCTATAGCATCAGTTTTACCAGACAGTACATCTATTAAGCATCCATGAAGCTAACAGTGTGTGTTTGTGAACAGTGGTCCTATTTGTTCCTTCTGCTGGACTGCTATGGGAGGTGTGGGTACGATTTATTCTTCAAAACCAGAGAACTAAAGAAGAAATGGCTGGAACAGTTTGAGATGGCTCTGTGAGTTATCACACACACACATGCACATATACACACACTGACTTCTTACCAAAGATGAGAGTTAAGCCAAGCATTGTAGCATTTGAGCTGCTTCAAAACTATGTCCTTTATTATTTTAGCCATGTTAAAAACATAACTAAAATAAGAAACTATGTGTCCAAGCAAGATTTAGAACAAATCATTCGTGCTTTTATGTCTTGAAGGGTGGACTGCTGTAATGCACTCTTTACTGGCCTCCCTAATAAGACCATTAGACAGTTAAACTCATTCATAATGCTGCTGATAGCACACTGACAAACAGCAAGAAGAGAAAACACACTTCTCCAATTCTTAGATCCTTGCACTGAAATTGTAGTTCAATACTAACTTGACTTCCAGGCCCTACTTGTTGTCCATAAGTTATTCAATAGTCTGGTCCAAATTTTATCGAAGATATGTTTGCTGAGTACAAATTAGGTAGGTTTCTCAGATCTATGGGGACTGGTCAGTTTGTGGTGCCCAAAGTTCAATCCCAAAGTGGTGAAATAGCTTTTAGCCATTAAGCTGCCCACTGCTGAAATCAGATAGTGCCAATCAGATATGTCCCAACTGTAGCCAAAAACTAAAGCCTCTTTAACACAGCAATTGCACAAATTTGCAGGAAAGCCCAATCCCTCTTCCTTCCGCATTGGCAGTATAAAAACGAAATCGGGGAGTGTGGCAAAATGCCGCCTGCCTTCTTGTGTTTATACAGAATGCGCCTTTTTCGAGGCAATGGGGGGCGTGAGCTAGTAACAGAACGGGTCAGTCCTTCGGCGATTCTCTCGTACATCGGCCCGTCCTTCACGGTTCCCGTCATCTGACTGTTAATAGTCTCCTCATTAGTGAGGGCAAGGAGGGCGCGCAATTCTTTATCTCCCCAGATGCTCATCTTCTGGTTTGCGTCTCCTTAGTGCTGCTAGATACTCATTCCTGCTATCAGCTGTTTCCAGGTTTGAAGTCCACGCCAGTGAGTCGAACGTGCGGCGTCATCAACAGCCCCTCCCACAACTCATCAACAGACCCTCCCGAGGCGGAAGGCCGCCTCGCTCTGTTTATACTAAAACCGTTCCGCCAATATGACTACCCTACAAGGCGGAAAATTGGGCGCCTCAGATCAACTCGCCAATCCGGCTCTGTGTGTGTAAACGCTCACAGCTGGCCGGCAAATCGGCCGAACATTCGCGGAAAATCTGGCAGTGTAAAAGGGGCTTATGTTTAAAGGTCCAGTGTGTAGGATTTAGGGGGATATATCTGCATAAATGGAATATAATATAAAAGTATGTTTTATTCTACTTTATAATCACCTGAAAATAAGAACAGTTGTGTTTTTGTTACCTTAGAACGAGCCGTTTATATCTACATAGGGAGTTGGTCCTCGTCCAAGGAGTTCACCATGTTGCGCTGCCATGTTTCTTGAGTAGCCTAGAACCAGCAAACCGAACGCTGACTCTAGAGAGGGCCATTTGTGTTTTGTGTTTTCATGTTTCCCCATATTAACATCAGCCACCGTAGTTAGCAGCTCCTCTGTTTTGAGTGGAGCAGCATTGAAAAAAATAGACTGGTAACATGAAACTGCTTTATTCAGTGTTTTTACCAGTTTAAATCACCTGGCCTGTTTGTTTTGGAGACGAGGAGACCTCTGCAAATAATTTGGCCCCTCCTAAACACTGAACGCTGAGGTCACGCTTGGCACATGGAAGAAGTTTCAGTTGGTTGTAGTGTGTAATCCTCAAGGCGAGATGCTTTTATTAAACTTGCCTCTGCTTTTATTTTTCTTATTTTATTCTTCTATGTTCTTATCTTTTGCCTGCAAAGCACTTTGAATAACCTCTGTGTATGAAAGGTGCTATGTAAATAAACATGCCTTGCCTAAAGAGGGTCTCTTTGCATTGATGTAGAAATCTCATACAAATACAGAATTCAGAGAAGTATTTTGGTACTTTTGCTGATCAGTTATCGGCTTTTATGAAGCCCCACAATGTTGATGCACATCTGGTGAAAAGTGAAAAGTTGCACAGTCTTCTTTAAAGTGGCTATAATTGATATTTTAGCATTATCAGTGGATCAAATGATTATGTGTAATGTGGAAGAAGTCTTTATCCCCACGCAGCTCAGGGTTTTGTAGCACCTTTTAGCTAATTGTTTTGGTTTACTAGGCTGCAACTTTACTTTCTGGTTAACTCTCACTGCTCTCATTGCATCGTTCTTAGGTGCAGCAGGCACAACTAAAGCTCTAGAAACTCAGTGTGCACTACCTGCCCACCACCAAACAGCAGCTACACAGACTGTAGACTAAGTGGAGCATTTAGCAGCAAGAATTTTCCCTTGCGAACTGGTGGAGAGCAAATCAGCTAAAAGAGAGTGAATATTGGACTAACATTTACCTGGTTACTTTTTTGTTCATAGCTCGCTTCTGCTGCCTTCAAGTGGTCAAATATTTGTCAGATATTGTGGGTTTAAGTTCGTCAAATGTTTCATTATTTTAAGTAAATTATGTCATGTAAAACACATCAGAAGAGAACAGAACTGACTGCTGACAGACACTGACTGAAAAGTTTAGCTGCAGCCACTCGTCTTGATTTATTTTATGCCTCGGTTTTGCTGATTGTTCAACCTTGTAGGAAATGAACGTGATTTGTTGATTATGTTATTTGCATTCTGCACTGTGTCGCTGCTGCTGTTGGATTCTTCAGTCTCAGGAATACTAAGTAGATGCTCTCTGGGCAGAGGGCAACAAGAAATTTCTTACTTTCTCCAAAGTCAAACTACCTGCCGGTGAAATCCAGCTCTGTGAATGCTTGTTAGCCCAGCGTTGTCAAAACAACTGTACTTCACGGTTGCAGGTCGAATATGTGTCCAGATAACTCCACGGCAAACAACCATGACTTCCAGATGCACTGCTTCGAGGAAACCACCTCCTGCAAGGCCTGCTCGATGCTGTTAAGGTACTTTGTCTCACTTGCTGTTTCTCTCCATTTCACCTCTCAGCTCCAATTTTTAAAAAGATTTGTCCACCGAGGCTGAATCTCTCCATCTGTCGTCTGCAGAGGGATATTTTTTCAGGGTTATCGCTGCACTCGCTGTAAAATGGCTGCACATAAAGAGTGTTTAGGCAGAGTCCCTGCATGCGGACGAAACTCAGGTCTGTATACGTGTGTGTGCATGTGTTTAAATACTACTTCTAATTAGTGCTATTACCATGAATTAGCATAATTATCACTTCTCACTCTGATTGTCATCAAATTACAGATCATGCTGGTACTGTGAGAAAGGTAAGACAACATTTATCTTGGGTAAAGGTATTGAATAACACTTTTGCTCTCCCTGCACACTGTCTTACGCCATTTTTAATGATTTTTTAAATATACTTCATACAAATAGCTCCAGTTTTTTTGTCTTTTGTTCCCTCAGAATAAAACACAGAGGTCGTCCGGACATTCCAGCGTTGGTAAGGAAACAGAGCATTTTTACTCACATGAGAGCCTTCCAGTGTCATGTGTATTCTCCAAAACAATCTCCCGTCTGTTCAAGAATAAAGTCAATATTTCATGGAGTTAAACCTATTATTTGCCTGTTGGATCTGGTTCCTTCAATCTCATTGTCTCCTCTTTCTACTTTTTGCTCTCTGTCTCAGGATTCCCTAAGATGGAGGTGTGTCAAGAGTATTATGGCTTGCCACCGCCCCCTGTGGGCTTCGGCCAACCGCTTCACCTCTCCAAAGGTGACATCGTTGAGCTGACCAAGGCAGATGCTGACCTGCCATGGTGGGAGGTAGCGTTAAAAACCAAATACAAGCGTGTGCATTCTGTATTCTGAAGGTTGAGGGGGGTCACACTTTATTCTGTGTGTGTTTTCAAGCCTTGCTTCCTGTGGTTAATGTGTAGGTGTCAGATGCTTTTGTCTCTTTCAGTCTCTTCTGTCATTTTCCTCTCTGTATCTCGTTCCACTTCCTCCCTCGTGCCCGACCAGCACACCTCCACTGAGTGATTCATTTAAAAGATTTTGATTTGGAAAATAAATCACACTCACTGGCTGAATTCCATTTAGCTGTTTCAATTTCAGGGCCCTGGTATTGTGCATGCTGGCTCACTGTCACACTGTCACGGTTTAATGGAGGAGTTGAATGGAACTGAGCCACCGTTAATGTTATTAGTAACACCTGTGCTATGACAGATCTGCTGTGAAAAGATCTATAAGATGACATTTACCTTGTTGCTGATCATTTTTCCAAAGCAAAGCGTAGTGTGTAGGTTGATGTGTTGATTTTTTTACTACTGCTCACAGTTTATTTGTCAGTTCAAGCAGTTTAAATGTTGTTGACTTGTTATTGCATTGTTTGTGTGAGACTTCTAGGGCCATCCTGAATACTATTTTTTGGGCATTGAAATTTCAGTGAGAAATATTTACAGTTAATCCAAGCTTCACTGGGAGGTTGTACATTTGTGATATACCAGTTTCCTTTGGCACACCTAAAACTCAACTTTTTGGGGTCATCCTCGCAAATTTTGAAACTATTCCAGATGCTTTACTTTTGCGACATCTTGCGAGCGAATCTGTAAGCCTGTCACGTGTGGTCAACCTGTCCCAGTTTCAGTAGTGATGGACTGGGCACAGGTCACACAATAACTTGGTTTAATGTCCTTTGCTGGGAATAACTAATAATAATACATATGTAAATGGAGCGTTCAAATACTGATTTGTAAGTTGATTACTATGGAAGCTTTGAGGAATTTGGGTCAGCTCTAGAAATTTTCCTTGACAGTTTTTGAGATTTGCTCAACATCACTGGATTTGTGAAAATGCAGCTCACAACAATAGGCGAAAGTTATTTTGTTTCTTAATTCCGTGCTGTGATTATTAGTTATCTCAATCACGTCTCTGCAAGTTTATTGTAAGTTGAACTCAAACACAAATAGAGGGTAGTAAAGACACTTGTCTTAAATCTTAGATTTGTTCTTGAAAATTGTAAGTAATGCGACGTCTTAGGATCAGGGCTAAATCATGCAAACTGGGTTTGTGCTGTTATCTGTCATAATGTTGAACTGGCAGATCCAATATTGAATTAAGCTTTTACTCTCAAACAAAGAGTTCAAACATCTTTTATGCATTTTTAATATTCATAAATCATCACTTCAGTTGTTTCAAGCTCTGCAAACTTTCCTCAGGAATTCACTGGATTAAATTCAGTGTGAATATCCTCAGATCAGTATCAGCTGCTTATGAGTCATTTGTTTAAGGGTGGTGGTTTGTTTTTAAGTCACTTATTCGTGTCAATCTGATGATTCATTTATGTGTTGCAACAACTGCTCGGTCCACCCGCGTCAGCCATGTGATTTGCTGTTGTGTGTGTCACTCAGGGAAGGAACCTGACAGCTGGTCAAATGGGATGGTTCCCCTGCCAAAAAGTACAGCCCTACATTTCTGTGAGTACGAGCCACCAGCCAACATGAGCTCCTAAACAACAGACACCCTCCGAAAAAATGAAATGACATGAAACTTTTTTCAAGAGGGATGAGAGCTCAAGAAAACAAACATAACAGATATGCGGTGTTGGGGACCAGTGAACTACATGTAATTAAAGGAGTTTAACGACATTTTGCAGTCGCCTGCTGGTAGTTGAACAAGATTCATATCTGCAGACTGATTCAAGTAGTTAAATTACTTTATCTATTTTTTGTGTAGTTAACTACTGAAACTACGAACAGTTTGGGGCCATTCAAAGAAAGGGAATTAATTTAATTTTTATTTTAACATTGCCTCTCAGTTGTAAAGGAACCCCCTTTTTCTTTTATCCTGACCGCTGTGACGGCACGCTCAGGCAACATATTCGTCATATGTTCCATTTGACTTGAATATATTAGATAGGTGTTGATTATTACTATTTATTAACAAGTTGTTGCATGCTGTTTTGAGAGGTTACCTGGCAAACTGAGTAATCCTGCTTCATGCAAAACCCCCATCTGGACTCTGGTTTCTGAAGGCAGGTGTCTGACTGATGGACATTTTATACAAAGCCAAAGCTGACATTCCTTCATTTTCCTGTGAATAGTGGGGTATATTTTCTGTTTTATGACCTGTGAACAATGTTTTTGTATTATATTTTGTAGTAATTTCGTATCATGTACATCGTCACTGATCATTTTTCACAAAGTAGTTTTAAGTACTTTTTCTAAATAACTTTAGCTAACGAGATTAGATTTCTTCCTTGGGTCGCTTTGCTGTAGTCCAGCTTCTTCCAGTGTGAAGTAATTAGTAGCTTGCAAAGCTATACTTTCAAAGTAACTTCCCCAACACTGCAGACATGTTCAGCAAAGTCCAGTGGTATGTCTGAGCTTGCACCATTTGCTGTACTGAAACCCACATTAGCAGTAATAGGAAGTGAAAAAAAAGTTACCACCATGACCACAGACCTTTGCAAAGTGTTACATCTAACCTCTGTGTGATCTCGCCCTTTCCCAGAGGCAGACCCCTGACCTGTCTGGCTTCAGCTGGTGAGTATCAACAGGAACTTAATTCTTAAATCATTTGGTCATCAGCCACACAGCTTTATCTCTCTCTGTATTGTACTGTACTGCGACAGAGGGCGATTAACGCCACAGAGCTCAAACAGAAAATAACACTAAAAGCCACAGAAACAGAACCAGATACTGAAAAGTGCTGACAGTTTTAAAGTAGTGTCTGGGGAAAAAAAAAAACTATCATTGTGACACTAATGGGATCTATCACCTCACATCACTGATTTCCATGTATACAGTAACCTTAAGTTATTAGTCCCCAACCGTATAGACGTGTTTTTTTGCCCTTACTCGAGAGTTAAGGATTGTGTGATAAATAAAATCAGAACCAGCTTGTGAAAACACAAGGCGTTATCTTTTAAGTCGCCATGTAGGGTTTTAAATTACTTACTTTGGTGTCACCTGGTGGTAACATCTGGTATGACACTGAAAAGAATTAAAAACACAATATAATTCACTGACTGCACCAATTTACACCCACATAACTTTTCTACAAAACAAAACTTACATCATCAGAGTAATTTTAAAGATGTGGCAGTCACATAAAATTCAATTAAAAAGCACTTTTCCAGTGCTTTAGTTTAAATCTTCCTATTTAGCATTTATAATCAGCACATAAACATTTAATAAAAGGTTTATAAAACACAAGCAACTTGTGAGCAGACATAAGTGTATGTGTTTATCAACATCTATAACTCCTCCAACCAAAAGTAGAGGCTGGTTTATTAACAAAAATAAAATTACAATACAGTAAAGTACAGTTGTAATGATATAGAATATGTCATCGTAGGAGAAGGTGTAACTTCTGTACTGTGCATTAAATGACTTAAAAATGTCCCTGCAGCTGCGTACAACTACATCAGAGTGTGTTATAAACCACATATTGTTTGTACACTGCTTATAGATGTGAAGTGTTGCTGCAAAACTTTGTAACTTTTTTGGAAACAGACTCTTTGGCCTTGTGTTACTTCTTCTTTCAAACATTTTAACAGTCTTGCTTTAAGCAAATGACACGGTTCTGATTCTCACTGTGCTTGAAGGTTTGCAGGGAACATGGACAGAACCGCCGCCAAAAATCTGTTAATGTCCCGATCTGATGGAACATTCCTCGTGCGGCAGAAAGACGGAGGAGAGTTTGCTATCAGCATCAAGTAAGCCCTCACAGATTTATCAGTAAAGAGAATTTTATCTGGAAGAATGATTAGTTTCACTTACTGTTTGTTGATTAAGATGGCGTTCCAGTTCACACTGGTTTGGTCATTTACAGGTGAAAAGACAGCCAGATGGTTTAATTAAAACTGTGATAAATTTTGTCAGAAAGTGAAGTTGTATATAGATACCACTATAGTATTATTTTAATATTTCACTGTGAAGCACGTCCTGTAGCTACATGTTAAAACATAATCATGAAATGCTTTTGAAAAATTTCAAATTCTGTTTCCTTTTTTCTCTATTTTTGACTATTGTCAGACAAAACATGAATTTAAAGACATTGCCGTTGTCTCTGGGAACTTATTTTTCTCTAACCACAAAAAAAAAATCTGCAGTCTGGTTGCAGTCCTGTACGTGACCCACATTGTAACCAACACATCTGGGGGCCCCATGCATAAAAGTCTGTGTAGATTAGCACCAAAACTGTGTCTATGCATTAGCATTATGTTCATCAGATTTATAAAGCCATGCATACGCCCGATTCTGTTTTATAAATCTCAATCATTGTGGCACTGGGCTCACGTGCACAAGCCTCACCCATAGTCCGCCATAAATGGGTGTAGAAACACCCTTAAACAGCCGTACTTGTTCCCCTCCACCACTCACTAGACCTGTTAATGAGAATTACAATGAAGGAAGTCTAAATGCATCAGTGAGGTTCTCCAGTGGTGCAAGCACAGCTGTCTTCACACCCAGCTATAGATATTTGTAGTGTCACCACCACTAATTCACTACATTTCTCCAGACCATCATTTTAACAAAATCTCAGTTAGGTTCTCATTATTATTAAACGTCAGAGGGATGATCAGTGATTCATTCACAGCGTTCATGTTGAAATTAACTTTACACAATGCTTCACAGGATAACATTAAAGAATCACTGACAGGGAGATTCATGTAAAAAAAAAAAGCTGAAATCTATTACTCATAAATAATTTTAAATTAACTTTATAATGCGCCTTTAATTGACATTTTACAGAAGGCTGTGTAGCCCATACAAATAATAACACATTCACTGAAATTGTCAAACAACCTAAAAACAATGTTACTGTCTCCCAAGTTATATTTAATCTGCTCCATATATCACCCCAAGCTATCCCAGCTAAAAACGTGTGTACGCCTGGTCTGAAGTATGCAGCCAGATGTGCACATTCTTCCTCTATAAACACCAGTTTATGTGTGGGACAAGGCGTACACATGGTTTTTGTGTGTACACATTGTTTATGCATCTCACCCATGATGTCTTTTGACCTGTCTATCACCAAACCCATGCTTGCTCGGCTATGCTGAATGACCATCTTAGCTAAACGTAGATCAGTTACTGGATGTCTGAGAGCTCAGATATCACCTCCACTCAAAAACAATGCATGATGTATAAAACTATGCTCATATAAAAGCCGTCTGTCTTTGCAGTGGCTCCAGACAGATATAATTCCTCTCAAGTTTCCGTTTCACGCTGCTAATCCCAGAAGACTTGCTTTACTGTTGTCTCTTTTATCCACAACCCTCTCTCTGCTCTTCCAGGTTCAACATGGACATCAGACACATTAAGATCACGTCCACTGACGGCCTGTACCGCATCAACGAGAAGAAAGCATTCAGGGGTTTAATTGTAAGTCTTCGTCTCTTCATCTCGTCCAAAACAGTGAAACATCCCCCTCAGCCACGTAATGCAAATATACCATAAAGCTCAAAGCTGCTGTGTCTGTGCATGCCACCATCTTGCCAAAGAGACCAAGTCTTACAAACCTCATCCGGCCAAAATGTGATGACACTGACCTTAAGATACACACTGAAACTGCCCATTACGTTGCAAGTAACCTCATTTCCTCCTCTCAGACCACATCAATATTGGTCTCACGTCTACCTCACACACAGTGGCATTAGCATTGTCGTCTCACAGCAAGAGGGTTTCTGGTTCGAACCCAGGGTGGGGGGTTCAAACTCCAGGGTGGTGGAGCCCGTCCCGTTCTCCCCGTGTCAGCGTGGGTTTTCTCTGGGTACTCCAGCTTCCTCCCACAGTCCAAAGACATGCAGATTAACTGGTGACTCTAAATTGTCCGTAGGTGTGAATGTGAGTCTGAATGGTTGTCTGTCTCTATGTGTCAGCCCTGTGATAGTCTGGTGACCTGTCCAGGGTGCACCCTGCCTCTCACCCCATGTCAGCTGGGATAGGCTCCAGCACACCCTGCGACCCCTAACAGGATAAGCGGTTACAGAAAACCAAGGAGCGAATGAATCTTCCTCACACTCTCCTTCTCCTCCTGTTACTTTTCTTCCTATTTTAGGAGATGATTCAGTTTTACCAGCAGAACTCTTTGAAGGAATACTTTAAGGATGTGGACACCACGCTGTGTACGCCTTACAAACAACCAGAGGAAAGCAGCCCGCCTAACAACATGCAGAACACCACACCAAACACCACGCCAGGTACACTGCCTCTATGACACTTCACACTCTTTATTACGATCATTTCAAAGGAAAAGCACTTATTCACTAATTAGCACTACACATAAAGTGCAGGTGAAGCTGCAGAGGAATTCAGTTTGGAGTTGTTTGGTCAGAAACCAAAGTGTTGGAAATTTTTTAATGTTTACCTGATGATGGTGGTAGATAAAAGGTCAGGAGATCAAAGTTATTATATCTTCAAGGCAATCAGTCTAACACTTGTTGAGAGGTTTCACGTAAAGGTGCAGTCAGCAGGTCAGCCACTGCTGCACGAAAACAGCACAAGGGAACACTTAAACCACACATCTGATGAGATCAGATCACATCATCATGCTGGATGATGTTTCAGGCAGCATAACGTTTACCACAGTGTCTCCAGACTCTTTCACACTCGTCACATGTGCTCAGTGTGAACCTGCTCTCATGCCAATCGAGCTGCACGGTGCCGGGCTATGAGCACAGGGACATCATGCCAGCCTCATGGAGTGATGCCCTTCTACGGCCCTGTCCAGCTCTCTTCATGTGACAGCCAGTCTTTTGGTATCTGGTATAAAAGAACCAAGTCAAAAGCGTGGATTGCAGCGGTCAGACCAAATAACTAGACACCGTCTGGAAGCTTGTTCAAGCTAATGATCGCTAACCAACAGCCTGCAGAGGAGTATTTGTATTTTTGTGTGCTGTGTGTCTGTTTCATTCTCCAAAAAATGGTGAATCTTACTGGCAATGAAATGTGTGTGACAGACCTTGGAGTGTCTTGATGGTGTTCTTTGGTTTAACTGCTGCGATCCACACTTGTTATCTTTAGGGAAGCGGTAGACTTTTATGTCTGACATCAAGCTTGTACTGTCTTGAAGGGAACAACTAACCATTAAGCAGCAAGGCTCCAAAACTAATTTTGCCTTTTCCCACTGTGTGTATTTCAGTTCAGGAGGACTAAATTCCAGCGTTTCATGTGCTGTTTACGTGCAGCGGTGGCTGGACTGGAAGTCTAAGTGGAACAACAATGTGTTTCCTAGCAACCAAAAGACACCTTGAAGGGGTTTATAAAGAGAAAGGCATTGGGAAAGAGAGCACCGATAGGAGGGGTGTATTTGTCTGGGTGTTGAGTTCAAATGTTAACCATCTTTCTCCAGACTGCCACCTTTAAAACCGCAGATGTCGACCTTATGGTGGCGCTAGAGGAAAGGTCAGGGGGTCAGCAGTCCCAGTAGGATTCATCAACCACCAAGAATGTCTCTATAAAAATTCATGACAATCCTTGAAATAGTTGTTGAGATATTTCAGCCTGGACTGAAATGATGGACTAACCAAACACTGACAGATGGACATTACTATTCATAGAGCCGCACTGCTCGTAAAACAAATCCTCCTACCAGCACCTGTAAAACTGGCAAAACTGAAGCATAAAAATGACAAGTTGGGATGTTAAGTGGGGTTATGAGGATTTTTTGTTACCTTTGGACAGAGCCGGGCTAAGACTCTCTATAACAGTGGTATCTATGTCTTCATTAAACTCTCCGCCATAAAGTAAACAAGGTAATTTCCTAAAACGGCTTATTCATGTTTCATCGTTGGCCCTGTCTGACAGGAGGCAGCCTGAGGAGTTTGGGCGTAGTGAGGGCCAGGTATGACTTCTCAGCCAGGGACCGCTCAGAGCTGTCGCTGCGGGAAGGAGACACCATCAAGATCCTGAAGAAAGGTCAAAGTGGCTGGTGGAAAGGAGAGGTGTATGGCCGGGTGAGGAATTAGGAAACATAAAAAAGAAACACTGACAGGGTTTCAGGCGTCTTGTCTAACCTGCACTGCTCCTGTGTTTCCAGGTGGGGTTCTTCCCGGCCAACTATGTGGAGGAGGACTACTCTGATTACTGCTGACGTGGCTCCAGAGGAGATGTGGAGACCCAAACTTCATGTGTGGAGGTCTATGCGATACCGAGTTTCCATCGATTGCATTAACCCACATGCACGAGTGTGGCTGTGTGCTTGTGAGAGAGATGCTGTTTCTTGTGATCTAATGACTGTCTAGTAATGTGAATAAAACTTTTGTCCAGCTGACCTGATGGATGTCTGGTTTGTATATGTACAACTAACATGGAGCGAAGCACCCACTCGAACTTTACACCCATATATGATTCTATTGTTCACAAATACATCACCCTGAATCCTACACATTGGACCTTGATTAAAGGGTCACCTCCAAACTGTTTCACAAAGTTGGGAGCACACTATTGTCTAAAATATCATTGTACGCTGTAGCTTTAAGATTTACCTCAAAGTAAAAGTGATCCCTCCCAATCATCACTTATGACCCAAGAGAAGTGTGTGACGGTGTATTTATTTGATGAGACTTTGTCCTCTGTCTGTATTATCTATTTATCATCTGTGTGCAGGATGTTTATGGGTGTATCCCCACAGCACTCAGATGAGGTCAGGGCTTTATAAAAAGGTAGCAACCAGGTGCCAGACTGTAAGTGCCGGGTATCCAAGAGACACAGTCCCAAAAAACGCAAAGATAGCAAGACAAAACGCCAAACAAGTGAATCTGAGGTTGGTTTTAACTTTCACAAGCATGTTGACTAACAGTAACAGACAGTCTGTGCAGCATACCTTTAACTGGACCCAAGAGGTCGAGCCTAAACCATTAAAAAAGGCTTTTGCCTCTGATTGATAGGATAGATATATTAAGTGTGAGAGGGGTAGAGAGAGGGAATGGTGCACAGCAATGGGCTGTGGGGTGGAATTGAGCCCATGGCCGCTGCTGTAAGGACAGGGCCTTTGTACATGGGATGCCTGCTCTACCCACTGAGCCACTGGGTGCCCCACTTAAAGGAATACTTCACCCACAAAATTACCTATTTGTATTTCAACTGGTCATGCTGTTACCTTAAACTTGTTACAGGGACCACCTGTATCAACAGCAAAATGACATCACAACATTAGTTTAAAAACTATTACAACTCGTACAGTTATAATCCAGCTCATTTGTCTAGTGCCACGCTCAGTACTTCCCAAACACATGGATTTCCACAAAAAACTTAGCTATTTAAAACTGATCTGAAAATGAAACTTCAAAGCCAGACTCCAATACTAATGTTTTTTGTTAAAATGCATGTTTAGGAATTTCTGCAAACACAACTGGATATTCACTGGCAAGTACCACGCCACTACAATATGTCTTTTAACTGTTAATTTGTAATTTAGGAGGTGTTGGTTGTTGAGGACTGGTGAATGGATGTAAGTAGGGATGAAGGTGGGCGAGGGATGTTCTCTGTTAGGTTGGTCTGGGAGGATGAACTGGAGATCGGGCAGAGGTAGACTCAGTGAGGGGGCTCCGTCTCAGGCATTTTAACCACCCGAGCTGATTACAGGCCGCCCAGACGGTGCCTAGAATGAGACATGGGAGAGGTGTGCACCAGACTGACTAAGAAAAGACAAGGAAAGATGGGAAGAGGGGATGAAGGAATGTTGGTAGGGATGAGGTACAGAGGATGATGGATGAAGGGAGGGTGGGTCAAGAAGTCTGAAACAAACAGAGCAGGATGTGTTGACCAAGTATAAGTAGGCTTGGCAGGTAATCAGGGGTGTGGCTGAGGCGTGGCCCTGCTCTTGAACCAAAGTTAACAAATTAACTTCATAATGAGACTTGGGTTGTACTGGTTGAGTTGTGTAAGAGTCTGCAATGTTTTGATACAGTTTTGCTGTTGTTAAAGGTAGCCCCCAAATCAACCAATAAATCAACACTTTCACCTTAATGGGGGCGCTCAAGAAAAAGTTTTCTTCTAATGGAAAACAAGCACTCAGCCTTGTAGGTAGGTAAATATCTGCTTTAATTCCAAAATATCAAAACAAAAATTGTAGAACAACAACATGTATTACACACAATTTATGGGCACAAAGCTAAAACTGAGGTCAATGGGGTTTTCTGCTCTGTGGATCTGGCTCCTTCTCTCCTTCTGTTGTGTTGTATGATCATGGGGGTTTCCTGGGACAGATCCCATCTGCATGAGTGTGTGTGTGTGTGTGTGTACTTTCTGGTGTGAACAAGAACAGGGTCATCTGCGTGGTATTGACTTGTGGTCCTCTAGTCTATGCATAGTACAGCTCCAGGTTCATCCCATCGTGGATTTCATCTGCAGAGGTCGTGGTTAAGTGCAACACATCAGGATGATCAAAAAGTTCTGCCCCACTTTCTATTCAGCTTGGTACAAATTAGCTCTCATTCATAAGATTAATTTCACTGAAAAAATTTGTTATATGTGACAAATTAATTGACTGAATTTATATTTATCAGGAAAATGTTCCTTATGCATTTATACAAGAAAAAAACTCACGCAATCGTTTTTTACCACAATCTCTGACAATAATTCATAACTTGCCACTGCATTTATATTACAAGGGACACTTCATCCATATGGATGGTTGCAGTATCTGCCCTAGACAGGATTAGAATACTGAACTGCAGCCACTGTGACATTACCTATAGTTTGTGGAATCACGTTTCCAAGCCGAGAGAGGGCTGTCACATGTTTATCAGACCACAAATGAGATAATAAACTAGCCAACCTCTACACCGTCCTCTCTGCCTCACTCCCCGCTGCTTTGGACTGCTTCCCCAGGCGAAGAGCAGGCAGCAGCTCTGGAGACCGACCTTCAGTCAGCGGCTGTAGCAGGTCAAAATCTGGCCAGCGCAAATCCCCCAGCCCCAGGTGTCACAGTGGGCTGGTGGCCAACGGCAGTGCCAGGTCTAACCTGTGTAACAGCAGCAACAGAAAGTTTGCTGATCTGGTGGGGAGTCAGGACTGTCCAGTTGCCCGAATCTGGGATTTGCACTGACTGAGTTTGGGATGCGGTGGCCACTGACTGGGGGTCTGTCTCCAGAGCTGCCACCCACTCACCCACTCAAGCAGGAAGACACTGTGATTGAAGGCTCTTGTTAATACTAGCTGCACAAACTTGAACTTGAAGCCACAGCTGTGAGCCTTTGGCTCCAGTTAGCAGAAGGCTAAACTATTAGCAACATTTTGGTCCATCTGAAACTCTCAGCTGATACTGACTCGTACTTTATTCAGTTTTCTGTGAAGACTGTATTTCTGATAAGTCCGTCTTACTTTCCTTGGGTTGCTTTACAGTGCAGGCAGCTGTTGCCAATGCTGGAATAGCAACCTTCTCCGCCAGATTCTCCGCCAATAAATCAGGTTTTCCCCTAAGGGACATGCACGCATATCTGTATTTGCACGACTGGCCAAAGTCTCCTATCACAGGCTAGATTTTCTGAAGTCTAAAAACAGAGCCAAGAGGAGGAGCAGATATCTAGAGTTCTCAGTCCACTTGAATAACAATACGTTGAAAGTTTAACATGGCATGTGAGTCCCAACAGAGCCAAAATTAAACTGCCTGCCTGAGCTTTAATCACATGTAAACAGGTTAGTTATAAAATAAGTATATATAGTTATAAATTCACCCCCCTGTACAGTTGTCATAAATGGGGAAATTGGCTAGAGAGACCAAAACAATTTTTTGTACCAGGCTGTAAACATGTTTATTTCAGCTGCTGGGCCTTTTAACATGGAGGTCTTTGGGGACTGACTTGCTTTTGGAGCCAGCCTCAAGCAGCCATTCAAAGAACTGCAGGTTTTAGCACCTCGCACTGGCTTTTCAATTTGTCAGTGCCATAGGTTGCTGCTTGTTATCTACACATGCAAAAAGTTTGGGATTTACCTGCCCAAGTTTCAAGATACTGCTCTGCTGGGAACTTTGATTTTAGCTTCAATACAGAAAAAGGAAAACAGAATTTCAGTTTATTGATAACAAGCAGGAAAAACGTCTCTTTGTTAATGGTTAGGATTTAGTTTGGGATGCACAATTTATCATTAGCTGGCTTGTTATCTGCTGGTACGCAAGTTTAATTTCAGGCAATAATTACATCTGAAAATGTGGAGGCTTTTCTTACAATACTTGAACTTCTTCAGGAACTGTAAATGAACACTGCAAGGGTCATAATGTCACAGACTTTATATCAATGGCACTGCTGCCAACACAGTGTCAGTAAGCGTGCCCCCTCCTTACTTTGTCAAATACTATTTGTTTACAAAAATTAGATTAAAATGCTAAGAAACTGGTCAATCTGACAAGTTAGCCTTTAGAGTCCTCTTTGGAAGTTCATATTTGCCATTTCAGACAAACAATTATCAGTTATAGTTTTTGGTCCACAAATTCTGTATCAACAAAACTTGTTGACTTCTATCTGATGCTAACTTCTCAAGTTTGAAAAGTAATAAGGCCTCTATCATCAGTACTAGTACTGAGCTTGTGACAGTGACAGAGCAGCTGAACAGATTGTTTAAGGATACAGTCTCCCAATGACACATGGTCTTTGAATACGGTATACCTGTGGGAAGAAAGGAGAGAAGTTTAGCTGCTAACAGAAGACAGCCACAGAAACACTTATTATGGGTCCAGATAAGCAACTTACCATTTCTTTAATACAATCTTTTCGTATCGCGTTCCTGTCTGTGCAGCAATGAGCTTCTTCAGATCTCCAATGGTATCCTCAGAGCTGAATCACAGTGGTTAAGGAAGTAGCAACACGATAGCACACAAAACATTCAGAGACATGCACTTTGTTGCTTTAATCTGTCAGGCAGAGCTCATTTCATCAAATGTGGTTTAACTAACACAGACAGTTACAGACATTTGTGAGGATAGTGAACTCAATACTTTTGGGATTTGGATTACTAAAAAAAACAAATTATATAAAAGATGCCATCTCAAGCTATAGGAAATTGGTTGATTTCAAAAAATAATAATCTGTGGATCAATCTATGATGAAAATAGCCGTTACAGTGAGTATGACTACACTGCTGCTGGGACGGTTTGGGTCCACTTGTTCCTTTAAAAAGGCATACCACAAAATCCCAAATAATAAAATCAGTAAGTTATGCCATGTTGCCTTGAGTTTGTGAAGTGAACTTTTTTCCTCACATGCCTCCGCAGAAAACGGTGGACATACTGTTTCATTGATTAATTGGGGGCCACATTTAATAACAGCAAAACTATATCAAACATTGGTTTACAAACTCTCACACAACTTGAGCAATATTATCCAAGTCTCATTTATTCAGTCGTATGCTCAGTACTTCCCAAGTACATGCATCTTCACTAAAACATTAACTGAAAGTGAAGCTCCAAAACCGAGGTTGTTTTTTTTTTTTTTTTTACAAAAATGCATGTATTTTGGAATGGCTGTGCAGACACTGAGGTCCTTTGATGTGTGTGAGGAGATGTTGACCATGTTCTATCACACAGTGGTGGCCGGTGCATTTCTCTACGCTGCAGTGTGTTGGGGAAGCAGCTTGACAGACAAAAACACCAAGCATTTGGACAGGCTGGTTAAAAAAGCTGGCTCAGTGCTCGACAGGAGACTGGACCCACTAAGAACTGTGGTGGAGAGGGGCACATTGAACAAGCTGAAAGCTATAATGGACAATAGCAGACACTCTCTCCACAGCCTCCTGAGCGACAGAGGAGCAGCTGCAGCAGTCAGCTCATCTCACTGCGTTGCAGAACAGAGCGTTTCAGGAGATCCTTCGTCCCCACAGCTTAAGACTGTTAAACACCTCCTGAATAAAGTCACACACACACTTACACACATCACATTAGCCACAACTTGACTGGACTGTGTAATGGACAATTTTACTTTAATTTAATCTCTATTTGTGCACTTATTTTAATACATTTTATTTTGTTTTTTGTCTTTTATGAGCTGCTGGATGACTGAAATTCCCTTTGGGGTAAATAAAGTTCTTTCTATTCTATTCTATTCTATTCTACAACTGGAGTATTAAATGAGGTTACACTACATGAGTTGTGTGAGAGGATGTTTTGATATAGTTTTGCTGTTGTTAAACGTGGTCCACAAACAATCGATAAACCAATGTGGTCGCTGTTTTCTGTGGAGGAATGTGAGAAAAACCATGTTTACTTTAATCAAGGAAACACACCATGACAGAGTAATGTACTTTTGTACATAACTTTGTGAGTGAAGCCTTCCTTTAAGCGGAAGGGTCACTGCAAATCAATAAAAAAGGTGTCCTGAGGGATCAACTTTATCCTATAATCGAACATTTCTACCTTGATAGGACTTGATAAGAAAATCATAAATCATAAGGTATGGCCTTTGCAGTAAAAAGATCTCTCAATATTTTTTTCCTCATTGTGCACATACAATATTCCTGTTTACATTACAGTGCATTCACTTGCCAATTACTGTAAATTTGTCTACCACAACCACATATAGTTTTAAATTGTATCTTCTGCATTATTTGTCTTAGATCCTAATTTTTGCTGATATTATTAATATTAGTATTAGTATTGTTGTTATTATTATATTATACATATTGTCTGAGCATTGTTGGAAGGAGGCCTTGGATCCAAGCGTTTCGTCAGAAACAACTACCTCTCTGTAACTGTTGATCACGACACTTGAAACTTATCTACTTCTCAGCTAATGCTAACTCCACGTTAGCCTTACGTGGGCACAGGTGTTACACATGTGGCAGGATGCGTTACTCGGGATTATCTCAACAGTTTCAGTGAAGGATACTTGCACTTGACGCGGACTTTCTTGCCCAGACGATCGTTGCAAACAACCTCGATCATCTTCGGTTCCTGTAAGCCGAAGAAAACGAGACAGAATTAGCATAACTTGTTAGTGTTGCGTCGCTTTAAAACATCACCCACACAATTTAGGGCAGTAATACTCGTACACATAGCTAGTTAGAAGCTATAGCTAATGTGGTTTAATCGCAGTGTGCCACACAAGAGAAGTCGGGGCTTTAAATTCAGTTTATAACAAACTGGTTTAGTCTGACGTTGGCTAACATTAGCTAGCTACAGCTCACAACGCCGCCAGTTACATTCAATATTGTACAGACCCATGTGCGTCATGACACAAAGTACACACGGAAACCTACATCTCGTCTTGAAAATGTCGAGTATAACGTTACATCTACAATAACTGTGTGACTAATGTGATATTCCTACCTGGAAATTCACAGCAGAAAAACAAAAACTACCGTTTCGATGATATTTTCTGGAACGCTCCGAGTCCTGCCGATGCAGTGTGAGGGTTTAACCCTCTCGACCAATCAAATGTGCGCAGTGATGATTGACAGCCCGAAACAGCCTATGACAGGACAGATGAAGGCGGGTCCTGATTCTGAAAACAACTCGTACCGTAAACACTGTGCCAACTGTCGTAGTGTACCTAGCAAAGCTGCAGCCCAACCTGTCACACGGTAGCTTCATTGAAATTAAATTTGTAAAACGCTGCTACTGATAAAAAATAATGGCAGACGAGGAGAAGTTACCGCCAGGGTGGGAGAAAAGAATGAGCCGCAATTCAGGTAATGAACACACAAGAGGAAACTAATACTGGCTACCTTGCTATATGGTAACATGTAAGTAAACTTAGCATCGTAGCTAGCAGCCACAGCACCGTGGATTACTGTTGAAATGAAGCAGATGGGAGTGTAACTTTAATGGAGCTATGCTGAAACTAGTGATGGGTATCTCGGTGTTATAGGTGTGTTGTGTTAAACGCGGTGTTTAGCTGTTATTAGGTGTGTTATTTCCTGATTGCGCGCCAGGGCTGATCCATTCAACCTGGCTGCTGCAGGGCCCTGCATGACGTCATACTGCTCCAGAGCTTCACGTGCAGCCTCAGCATTATTTTTACTAATTTATGCTGGGTGGCCGAAAAGCTCACTACAGCCCAGTCCCATTTAAAACACAAATCTTTCGTAGTCTACTCTTCTTCCACACAGCTGTGGCTTATAGGTTGCAGCACAACAGCGGAGGAAGTATTTAGATCCTTTGCATTAGTATTAAGTACTATCACAACACTGGGAGAAAATACTCCACTGCAAGTACAACACCTAACTTGAATAGAAGTATGTGCTTAAGTATCAGCCAAATGTACTTACAGTATCAAAGTAAAAGTATTAATTCTGCAGTAAGATGGTTCCTGTCAGTGTTGTGCTATTAAACATGATGTTTCTGCTGCAGTAATGTGTATGTTGCATTTCACTGCTGTAGATTGAGGTTGTGCTAATTTTATCTCTTATTTTATCTCTTTAATATTCTGTCAGGAAGTTTATTCTACAGCAATGCATCATACTCTATAAGATCATCATATTAGGGATGCACACTATTGGATTTTTTGCTGATATCCAACATGCCGATATGTAACAACCCATTTGCTTGATTACTGATACCAATATTGATATATTCACTTTCTTACACACCTAATTTAAGTGATCATTAAGTCTCTTCTGTAGTGGAATTAGCAGTCATATCATGCATGCATACTGTTATCACGATGGCCCACCAGCAGATGGAGACATGAAATACAATACTTTTCAGTGTGTGTAACATTCATTCATTGTGCAAATTAGGAAAAGGCCGATATTGGCCTATACCGATGACATACAGCTATTATCAGCATTTTGGCCGATTCCAGTAATGTGCTGATATTATCAGTGCATCCCTACATCATATGTTTGTAGCTTCGCTGTCCTGTGAGAACCACATATTTCTAAAAAGTCAACTTTTCATGGTGTCAGAAAAACAGCCCAGTTTTCAGCTTTGTGACGATGCATTTTCCAGCTGATCCAACAGGATTTTTATTTACCCTATAGGTCCAGTGTGTAGAATTTAGGGGCTTCTATAGGCATACATTTTACATAATACTCTATTTTTTCATAGCCACATATTTCCCTCAGGATTTCATGTACACCAAGACAGAGCTCAAAGCAGAGTGAATTTTAGGCTTTGGGCTGGTACTGATGCCTCAACTCAGGCTCAACAGATTTCCAGCACTCCCCTTTCTCCAAATTTAAAATCTGTACATCTCATTATGTAGAACTTACTGGAATATGTTTAATGTGATCTGTCATGAGGCCAGGGAGGGGATTACTGTGACACTGATATTGAGTTGGCAGTCCTGCTGTGACTACTTTAATGCAACTGATTGCAGAAACCCTAAATGTTATAAGATGATATGTAAATATTGACAAAGAAGCCGTATCTAATTTGCATCAGTCATGTCCGCGCCAATTCACAGTCTGCTAAATAAGGTTAGTATTGCCTACTGATGCTGATCTGGGGTCTGTTCCAGAAAGCAGGTTTAACAAACTCTGAGTCGAACCCTGAACTAAGAGATGATGAACCCTGAGATGGAAAAGTTTTCGCCTGGTCAGTTTGTTCAACCAGCTCTGACTATGTTCACTCTGAGTTACGAGTTACGTGCTGTGAATGAAAAATCTATCATCAGTGGAGCGCCGATACTACAATTCACCATGGCAACAGGTACATAAAGGGCAGAGCCTTCATTCAAATCCAGTTGATGTAGAGAAATTAATGACTGGGATCAAGAGCTTTGCCACTGTAACTCAGCAGGATTATGATAAATTTGTCATGTCCTATATGTCAACTGTGCACTTTTATCTTTTTAAAAAGAGCCTCAGTCAGAGCGGGGTGAAGTGTTGATAAGTTGACCCAATAAAGTTTCATTAAGTGTTGTGAATTAATTAGTCATTTAGGCCATAGCCCACATTACATTTTTAATATAATTGTTCAGCTTTAGTCTAACAGGGACAAAACACAGTAAATTTAAACAGAGATGCTGCTAAAACACGTTCAGACTCTGCAGTCTATTTAAAAAACTCACTTTGATTCTGCAGCTGCAGCACGATCCTGCTCACTCAGCAATATTAACATATAATCTCAAATATTAAAGGAATTATTTTCCATTGGTGCAACCCCTCACATCATGAGTGATGGAGACAATTATTGGTTGATCTGACTAAAGCTTGATACTGATTTTTGAACTAAGATGACACATTATGTCCTATAAGCATTTTAGTGGAACTGCTGTATGAAACTGACAGCTGTCTGCAGTGACGTTTGACCGATGTTTGATTCTGAGCGGAGGGTGACTTGGTTCTGTGTGACATTTAATGTGAGGTCAGAAATTGCTGTTCAAAGAAATGACTGACAGCACATTAAAGCGGTAACTTAAGATAGTCCTTGGGTAACAAACTAATATCCAACCAGGATTTAGACTCTGACATACAGTAAACCTTCGCCAATTAATGCGCTTTGATACAGACTGAATCATGATGAAATGAAACAGCGTGACTGCCTTTGTAAGAGGCAGGAGACAAAAAGAAACTCGGGGTTTGTTGAAGAAAACCAGTTCACAGAGTCATTTATCACAGTAACTGACACAGAGTTTTACTGATCTCTCTTTCTGAAACTGAAAACCCAAGTTTCCCTCATCTTAGGATTTACTAACTCAGTGTTTTCATTAAACCTGCTTTTTGGAACACACCCCTCGGCTATTAGGTCGTTGCAACCCCAAACACAGTTGCCATATCAACTTTATAAGGTGTTAAAATTGAATTTTCTGCTTTTTCTGCTGCCTTCATTTGTTTAAAAAAATCAATGAATACAGCTTTAATGACTGTCTCTTCTTTGCTATCCAGGCAGAGTGTACTACTTCAATCGCAACACCAATAACAGCCAGTGGGAACGTCCGGTGGGAGATGGCCGTGGAGAGCCAGATAAGGTCATTATGTGTCATATTTTGTATGCATTTTTCATTATAACAATAAACGTTCATTAGAATCAGAATCTGGTTTGTTTCAGAGTTGGTTTTCACATACAAGGAATTTGCTTTGGTGTTTTGGTGCACAAAATAAACACGGTAAGGAAAAATGACATTAATGCAAAAAAACATACATAAAGAGTAGAGGAAAATTATCGTAGAAATATTTTTGAAAATACTATAAAATATTTGCAGTTGTCCAAAGAGTGAGCAGAGGTCCACAGTACAAAGTATAAAAAGAGCATTTTTAAAATAAGTGTTACAAAGTGCTTTACAACATGAGATAAGAGCAAGACTGAAGAAGTTTAGTGATGTGATGATTGAAAGAATGGACAGGACAGTGGACAGGGCTTTATGAAGCTTTGGGACTTTCTACTGGAAAAAAAGGATTAAAACCTTGGAGCATTGAGCTCAGAGGAAACAGTGACATCTGGTGCTTTGCAGAAATATAGCAGCCCTGTAAGACTGCTGAGACAGAGCACTACGACACCCTGCTGATTTTGTACTGTGGTTTCAGTCCTCCTGAGCTGTCCTTTGTTTAACTGCATTGTAACAATAATCTATTTAGTAGTTTAGTATTTCAGTCTACAGTAGAAGATTTTAAATTATTGAGATATATTGTGTATCACCATATAGCCTAAAAACATTGCAGTATTATTTATAGGCCATGTCATCCAGCCTTACCTGTAGTCTGTGTTACTGCTGACAGTTTGTCACATTACACTGATGAGGAAGTTTATTCTGATCCAACGTTGCTGTTTGTACACACCATGTTGATCACATCTTTCTCATAAACTGTACAATTAACCATTCCTATTATCAGAAACTCTCTGTCAGAGAGAGAAAGAAATCAAACTGGGACAGCCCAGGACATTTTGACATTTACAGATTTGTCTTCATCATTTGATCATACACGCTGCCAGGACCAAACTGATTGAAGTAAATGTGTAATTTAGATTTTTCTGACCAACATTAAGATTTAAATTTCAGTTACCTTCTATAAACTCAACTCCAGGCCTGTTTTTGTGGTCTGTACAGTATTTAACATAAAAGTTCCTATGACTGGCTAGGTTCAACTCATTCACTGTGGTCAAGAGGTGCCTTACACCTGCTGACCCTACTGACTGCAATTAAAATTAATATACCTGCTGTACTTGATTTGTGCATTTAGGCTCCATTTTCAACTGTGTGTGTGCAAATAATTTGCCTCGAGGCTTTTTAGCAATCGAATTATTGAAGTTATTCAAGGAATGGTTTCAGCCCTAAACACAAGCTTATCTTATTTGTACATGAAGGAATTAAAATAATGCAGTTGCTTGTGGTCGAGGTCCTCAAAGGGTTCTTTTTTCTTCAGTCAGTCACTTCGTCTAACATGGCTAGTTTTCTGTTGAAAAACTTTTCTTAGATTTATGAATATACTCCATGCATCTAACAGTTATTGTCATTATTAATTAATCAGTTTGTTCACTGCTGTCGTTGTTTTATATCCGTTTATAAAATAGTAGTGATAACTTCCCAAAGCTCAACTTTACAAGAGTTGCAGCTAACTATTATTTATTTATTTATTATTATCTTTAAATGTCTTGTTTTTTTCAATCAACAATCCAAAACAATGACAATAAAGGACCTCTAAATGTACTGAACGTAGTGAGATACTGCGTTCAGTGAGACACTAGATCAAACTTTATTCAGTCTTTTTTCTTTAATCTTATCTGCTTGAATTTTCATCATACAGTACAGTGAAGGTAAAGACATCCCATTGAGATATCTACAGTGAATGGTATCCATAGCAACAAGCATCATTTAAAATGAGTGTGTGAAAACACAAAAAGGGCGTGTTCAACTTAAAAAACCTTTTTGTTCTCATGGCTGCCTTCAATATTTCTTGTCAGTATTTGTTAAAGGGACACACCTCATTGTTTAGACATGCAGGTTAATTGGTGACTCTAAATTGTCCGTAGATGTGAATGTGAGTGTGAATGGTTGTCTGTCTCTATGTGTCAGCCCTGTGATTGTCTGGCGACCTGTCCAGGGTGTACCCTGCCTCTCGCCCAATGTCAGCTGGTATAGGCTCCAGCCCCCCCACCACCCCCTAACAGGATAAGCAGTTACAGAAAATGAATGAATGTATGAATGAATACAATCCAAAGCCCAGATGTATTCGGTTTATTATCATGTAAGGAAAAGAAAATCAGAAAATCATTTCAGTTGAGAAGCTGGAACCAGCAAATATTATTGAAAAATTACCCAAATGATTAATCAATTACCAAAATAATGCCAATGAATTTTCAAACTATTCACTAATTATTATTATTATATTCAGTTTGATTTCTTCTGGCTCTTCATTGAAGTGATATGTTATTTACACTGAGAGAAAATTCAACCCAAGGCTGCTCTACTCCATCAGATGGAAATACTCAAGATTCCTTATGCATCATTTCACTGCATGCACAAAATGTAGACTTAATGGCATCTTTGGAGACTTTGGGGTCTCCATTACAATTTCAAATAAAGTTTACTGGGTTTAAACAAAGTTTGGGTGCACAGTGTCCGTTTGTACTGACTGGCAAGTCCATGAGGTTTAAGGGGTTAATGACTTATTTACATTTACAGCTCCTGAGCCAATCAGTTATTGGTGTATAAGTCTTTTTTACTTTGGTTTACAACTCAAGTAAGAAACTCAAAACACTTAATTAATACCCGCTCACTTACAAGTGAGCAATGAAGTCCAAAGTTATGTAAGTAAATCCTAAAGAGTCGCATGTTTGTCACTGTCTAATAAGCCACCGTCTAAAATAAAAGAGCTAATTGATAAAACTGCATGAGGTATTTTAAACAACATAGAAACCCAAAGACTGGTTTTATAATTATTTACCTGTAAAGTATTGATAAAATCTTTATAAACAATGATAAATCATTGGTTACAGCTTATAAATCATTATATGTCTTATCATAAAGTGGTCATGGCTTATCTAAAAAAACAAAACACAGACTGGCATAACTCAACAGACACGTCTTTTGATTCTGATCAGTTTGTTTCTTCACTCACTCAGGTACGCTGCTCTCACCTCCTGGTGAAACATAATCAGTCACGACGTCCATCTTCTTGGCGGGAACAAAATATCACACGAACTAAAGAGGAGGCCCTGGAACTCATACAGAGTACGTAAGGCATCAAGAAGGGGGGCGGGGGGACATGATCAGGTCTGATCAGCATCTTAAATTTGTTCTTTATTTCTCTGTTGTGTATAGAATACATAGAAGAGATCAAGTCTGGAGAGGAGAAGTTTGAGTCCCTGGCTTCTCAGTTCAGTGACTGCAGCTCAGCTAAGAACGGTGGAGATCTGGGATTATTTGGCAGAGGTACACACACAAACAAGTGCACTCCTATTCATAGATACACAAGTCAAGTCAACTCAAATTTGTTTATAAAGCACTTATATGCACATATATGAGAGGCAACATAACTGCCAGGTGTACAGCTCACACATTTAGAGACACAACACACACAGGTACGCATCAGGGAAAACCACATCAGGGGGACTCAAACGCTAATGAATAAAAGTAGGTTTTGAGCCTGGACTTAAACGAGTCAATGGTGGGGGCAGATCTGATTGGGAGGGGGACGCTGTTCCACAGTTTGGGGACGGACACAGCAAAGGCACAATCACCCCTGAGCTAAAGTCTGGAGTGTAGGACAGCCAGAAGCCCCAGGTCAGCTGACCTGAGGGACCTGGGCATTGAATAGGGAGTTACAATAGAAGGTCATTGATGTAGGATGGGGCCAGACTATTAAGGGCAAACAGGAGATCCTTAAAGTCAATTTTGAACTTTACAGGCAGTCAGTGGAGAGAGGCTAAAACAGGTGTGATATGGCCTCTCCTCCGGGTACCTGTGAGGAGCTTTGCAGCGGCTTTTTGAATAAGTTGGTGGCAGGACAGAGAGGACTGAGTAATACCGGTGTACAGAGAGTTCTAGTTGTCAGGAGGAGATGAGAGTGTAGGTGACTATCTCCAGGTCTTTGAGGGAGAGAGATGGCTTGATTTTGGAAATGGTGCGAAGTTGGAAAAAGCTGGCTTTCACTGCTGCATTTATTTGTTTGTCAAATTTAAAGGCAGAGTCAGATATCATGCCAAGGTTTTTGATATAGGGTTCAATATCGTCGGAAAGGCTGCCAAGCTGGTCAGAAGTCCCTGTGATGGAGTCAGGAGGGCCAAAGAGGACCTCTGATTTGCACTCATTATGCTGAAGGAAGTTCTGTGCCATCCAATCCTAATGTTCCTGAGGCCCCCCAAAAGAATTAAACACACATGCCATAAGCTGTTAAATATTTTTGTTTTAATATGTTGGATTTTTTTTGTTGGTTTATTTACCAAAATAACACTGATAAACATTGTTGAATAAGAAAAAAAATGCAAAAGATGTATTGTGATATAGGGTGTCTATCTGAAGCTAATTTGCTGCCCCATACAAAATTAATGCAGGATAGAATAAACGAGACTTGAAGAAGAGTGGGTTAGCAGATAAGTCTGGTTAATGTGTCTTAATGTGCAGCTGAAAATAGTCCCAAACAAATACTCTTATTTCCTCATTTAAGAAGTGTTTACTAAAAACTACAGTGCCCAGGTGTTTTAGGAAATTATTTAGTCTGTTTTTGTAATGAAACTATATATTTGTGACTTTTTTTTTAAGATTTCTGTCTTGAGTAGGAACAAATGAACTTGTGGCTGAGTGGCACAGACCGGGTGGGGAAGTCAGAAATTATTTAGAAACTAGGTCATTGTTGGTTTTGTTGCCCTAATTAGCCAGGAATTTAAAAGGTCATTTCACCGCAGTGAGTGCTTTCACCCCATGCATAATGTTTGTGTAGTTTTGTTTTGTTTTCGTTTTGTTTACCGTAGCTCTTATTTCCCAGCACTGTGGTGGCAAGCCTCCAGCTTAATAGCAATTACTGGCAATGCCCATATGACATGCCCAGAGTGAAAGTTAAAGCAAATAAAGAATAAAAATTAAATTATGGGTATTGTAAAAGATAATAAAAAATAAACTAGAGTTACTGCCTTGCAGTTGTATGCCTTTGTGAACCAGTGAAGTTGCAGTCGCAGTTTACGTCCATGTCTGTTTACACTCATATGTAGTCATGACAGTTGACAATGTTTCAAATGTTGCTGCAAAGACACTGCATATTCTTAAACATGGATGCTTCACACACATTTCCGTAACTGCTTATCCTGTCAGGGTCGCAGGGGGGCTGGAGCCTATCCCAGCTGACACTGGGCGACATTGGATACACCCTGGACAGGTCGCCAGACTATCACAGGGCTGACACATAGAGACAGACAACCATTCACGCTCACATTCACACCTACGACCAATTTAGAGTCACCAATTACCCTGTTGAGCATGTCTTTGGACTGTGGGAGGAAGCTGGAGTACCCAAGGAAAACCCACACTGAAACAGGGAGCACATGCAAACTCTGCGCAGAAGGGCTACCCCACCCTGGGGTTCGAACCCTCTTGCTATGAGGTGACGATGCTAACCACTGCATCACCATGCCACCAGGACATTATGATGTCATAGTAAAGTTGACATTTGACCTTTTGGAATTAAAACTTTATCACTTCATCATCTTATTCTATCAGATATTTGTTTGAAATTTGTCAATATTAACATATGAATTATTTATTTATGGCCGAAAACACGATTTGTGAGGTCACAGTAACCTTGACCTTTGACCTTCGACTATCAAATTCTAATCAGTTTATTCACCAGTCCAAGTGCACGTTTGTGCCAAATTTGAGGAAATACTCTACAGGCCTTCCCAAGATATCACGTTCACTTGTATGAGACAGACGCGAGTTCACTTTGACCTTGACCTTTGACCACCAAAGTCATCACTTCATTGCTGAGCCCAAGCTGACGTTTTTGCCAAATTTAAGGAAATTCCCTCAAGCCGTTCTGGAGATATCGCATTCATGAGAATGAAATGGACACAAGATCACTGTGACCTTGATCCTTGACCTATTACCACCAAAATATAATCAGTTTATTGGTGGTTATGTTGGTGCCAAATTTCAATAGCTTCCCTCAAGGGCATTTTTTTTAGAGATCACATTCACAAGAATGGGACAGACAACCTGAAAACATCATTTGAATATACAACGTGTGTGTTTGTGTTTCAGGTCAAATGCAGAAGCCTTTTGAAGATGCTTCCTTTGCTCTCAAAGTGGGAGACATGAGCGGTCCTGTTTTTACTGACTCTGGAGTCCACATCATCCTACGTACTGGTTGAAAGGAAGAAGCCACATACTGTACTTTCCTCTTTTGTCTTCACACATACACACACACACACACACGCACACGCACACGCACACACACACACACACACACACACACACACACACAGTCCAACCCAAACAGATCTGATTTATTTTAATGACACACACCACCCAATAAACAAAGCATATGGGCCGAGTCGCATCATTTTAAGAGGGATCATTTTGTTCCAAGCACTATTTAACTTAAATTACACTGAACTTTAAGGAGTACTGCAGATTCTTCCTGTAAGACCTCAAGCTTTTATTAACCATGGCAATGCCATTATATAAAATCATGAGTGCCTGTGACTCTGTTGAAGTGAGTGGAAACAGTTTCACACGATGCGCCAAGTTTGAGAATGCGTCTGTAAAAGCTTGTGTTTGTATGTGCATGTCTTTAAGAGGACCATTTACCATATGTTTCCCTGTAACCTTTTCCATCTCTACAGTATGTGTGCCAAAGCAGTTCCCTGATCTTGTTTTGGAAAAAGGATTCATGAGATGTTTATAAGTCTTTCCAGCTATTGCAGACCACTGCAGTTCATAAAAGCACCGCTGTCCTGAGTTCTTTACATTTAGCTTTGATTAAAATGGTTGTCCTTTGCAGGTATCCAGTAACATAGAATCGTCTATTTCCATAATCCACTTTGAGAAGTGCATGTCTCCCTCTCCATAAGGATATGCAAAGATGGCACAGTTTAAAACCTCCAGGTTTTAACAATCAGCTCCGCAGCTTTTAAAGGCATCAAAGTTCAGATGAACTGTTACACTGTTGTGTGATTGATTGGAGTTTTTCTTTCATCAATAAAAAAAACTCTGTTTTTGTAAGTGTCGTTTTTGGGGTTTATTCGGAGCAGAGTGAACTGATGGACAAGCTTATGTAGGAAAATGTTCTGATTAATTGTGTCGTTGAAGCTGCCTCGTGGAATAAGCAGAAGCAACAACTTGACAACCAAGTGAACTTTAATCAAATAAGATAAGATAATACAAAAAAATTGACTTTAAAGGGATAGTTTGGATCTTTTGAGGTGTTGTATGAGGTCGTTATCCATAATCAATGTATTACCCACAGCAGATGTCAGTCAGCACTTCCCCAGTTTGGAGAAGCAGGCAAGGAGTACCACCCCTGAGTTCAGCAATGTACTGCTGTGGAGGGGGGCAGCAACAAAATGTATTTTAGCCTCCTAAAAAATTGATAACATTTAACACTATATTTAGAATATTTTCACAGCTTTGCCTTGCCGTCAGATAGGGATTTCCAACTGGGCATTAAAGAGTCTCACTTTCTTCAAATAATCAACAATCCAAATCCCAAAGATTTTAAATTTCACAATGACAATAAAGGACCTCTAAATGTACTGAACATAGTGAGATACTGTGTTCAGTGAGACACTAGATCAAACTTTATTCAGTCTTTTTTCCTTTAATTTTATCTGCTTGAATTTTAATCTTGCAGTACAGCGAAAGTAAAAACATCCTACTGAGACATCTAACGTGAATGGTATAGCAACAAGCACCTTATAAAATGGGTGTGTGAAAACACAAGTAGGGTGTGTTCTACTTAAAAAAACTTTTTGTTCTCATGGCTGCCTTCAACATTTTTGCCATTACTTGTTAAAGGGACACACCTCATTGTTTAGATAGGTGCCAAGGCAGGGCAGTTTTATTACTACTAATGTTAGTTATTCTTTTGTGGAATTAGGCTGACCTACAATACAAAGTCCAAATGTAGGTCATATATAATGATACATTAGTCACAGGAGCAGATCTTATGCCTCTGTATCACTTTACCAACCACCTAATCCGACCAGCATATCCCCCATCCTCCCAAAGGAAACAAGAGGGGAATAATGTGATTTTAAAGGTTCTGTATGTGACTTTCAGAGCATTAAAACAGAACCAAACCTGCTATGTTTGCTATATAAAGATATAGTAGAGTAATGGCATGCAGAGCAGTGAATTAAGTTATGCTCCTGCTCTGTGGTTTGTTGTGGTAAACTGGTCCAGCTTCATGCACATGTTAGTGCATGTGTGTACAGTGGTGGGCCGTCAGGGCCTGCAAAGCCTTCTCTGCTGGCCTAAAAAAATATCTGAATCACAGACTGATGTTAATTATATTTTGTTCATGAATACTTATTAAATAATTCCAAATGGTCTGTCCGCTTCCTTTCATACCTTTTCCAATGGTTGTACCAAAGATACTCTATATAACAAGATACCCCATGAGAGGCTGTTCCAACCAAACAATAGCATACACTTCCTGTCTCCTAAATGGGCGTGGTCACTCTCACTGCCCCCAGGATCCGAGCTCGTTAGTGAACGGATGCTCGTACACGTCAGAGTACACGATTGAAAATATCAACAGCACTGCAGTGAAGAGTGGAAACCGAATCGAGTGAACAACTCTGATTTATAAATCAGAGTTGTTCACTCGATCATGTTTAGGACTACCAGGGGCAGAGGCGAGCTGTGCCAAATCTCGCGAGAGTGTGCTGTTTAGACAGCGGTAGGTCTTGAACAAAGTTAATTTTCTCCTGATGTGTCCGTCCGAAATTTTCCATTTTTCAGTCCAAATGTTCAGAAGAGATGTGGCTTGTGAAAAATTACTCCAAAATTTACTTCTGTGACTGTGGGGCGAAAGAATCGATCATAATCTGTGTTCACGTTCAATTTTCTCATTGGAGTCAATACAACCAAAGCTGCCGCAAGTCTCCTAAAAAGGCGTGGCCGTGCAGAAGCCCACGTGACATGGATACAGGAAGCTGACTCGTCATGGGGGGTCTTGGTTTCTTAACCGTCTTTGGTTGTACTGCTTCCAGACATGTATTTTCATATTAAGGCATTTAACCAATCACATTTCAGCCATCATTTGTTGCCAGGCAGGGTCAAAGTCAAAGAAATCTGCCTGGAGGCCTTCACAATCCGTTCTGCAGGCCATCTAACACAAAATAAATGTCGATGAAACTTTTGCTTCAACCAATCAAATTTTAAGTTGGTGTCACCAGGGCCTTCTAGCGGGCGTACGGCAACGTCACCGTATTCAGACCCGTTGATTGGATAGTCAGAGAGCGTACCAGCCAAAGCTAGCAAACTACGTCTGTAGCGAGCTGCGCGAATCGAAATATTGTTTTGTTGGTGTAATAGCTATTTTGTCAGCCCAAAATGGCTGAAGGAGGAGAAGAAATAGATTTGGTGGCAGATTTACTGTCAAGGCCATTTTCAAGACGGACTTTTGAAGAAAAGCTGGACATTGTTAGGAAAGGTCGGACAACTCCGAAGCTAGCTAGCCTGTCACAACCAGGAAGAGGATTTGTCCGCCACTTTCAGGTTACCAACTACGAGCGGTACCCCTGGCTCACAGGGTCCGAGGAACACTGCAAATTGTATTGCTGGGAGTGCTTGTTATTTGCCACTGATCGACATGGTGTTTGGAGCCACACTGGGTTTGGAAATTTGACTTGCCTAACCAAGGCAGCGAGACACCAAAGCACTGCTGGACACTTACAAGCAACGGTGCTCCAAAACTTTTGGGGAAACCAGAGTGGATCTACAGCTGAACGAGCAAGTGCGCAGGGAAACGGAGCTCCATAACGAAAAGGTGAAGAAAAACAGGGAAATCTTAAAAAGACTGATAGACTGTGTCATCTTTTTTGGGCAAGCAGGAACTTTCATTTCGGGGACACGATGAAAGCGCTGGATCCAACAACAGAGGAAACTATGTGGAGCTTCTTTCTCTCATTGCTGAGAGCAACACGGATTTACATTACCACTTGTCCACTAATAAAGTGTTTAGTGGGACGTCGGGTAAAATACAAAACGACCTGATCACTGCTATTGCTGAAGTGATGGGACAAAAGATAAGAAGTGAAGTTATGGTGGATGAGACGACAGACGCGAGTAACGCAGCGCAGCTCGCGCTGGTCCTGCGTTATGTAACGGGCACAGGTGTCAAGGAGCGATTTGTCAGATTTGAAGATGTTACCAGTGGGAAGCGAGCCGATGACATTGCAGGTCTTATCATCAGATTTTTGTTGGAAAATGAATGTCTGGGTAAAGTTGTGGCACAGTGTTTTGACGGCGCAGCGGTCATGTCTTCTGGATTAAATGGGGTGCAGGCTAGAGTTAAAGAGAGAGCACCTTTGGCTTTATTCATACACTGCTATGCACATCGGCTCAATTTAGTACTGACTCAAGGGGCCTCAAAGCTTAAAGAATGCAAGATCTTTTTCGCCCACCTCAATGGCCTTGCTGCATTTTTTTCTAGATCGCCTCGGCGCACGCAACTACTGGACGAAATCTGCCAGCGGCGTCTCCCTCGTGTGGCACCGACACGGTGGCAGTACACATCCAGAGTGGTCAATACAGTCTTTGAGAAGAGAGATGCTCTAAAGGAACTGTTTCATCACATTCTGGAGCATCATGGCGAGTATGATGAGGACTCAGTGCGTTGTGCTGATGGATTTAAAGCACGTCTGGATGATTTTGAGTTTTGTTTTTTGCTTCACACATTTAATGGTATTTTTGAGTATTCAGACGTGCTCTTTTCAATACTACAGGACAAAAAGCTGGATGTACAGTTTTGTCTGGCTAGGGTAAAGGAGTTCTGTGAGCCGATATGAGGAACTCTACGAGGACACTGAGCGCACCGTGCGCAGGCGCTCCGAGCGCACGAAGAGGTCAAGCGCAAGATCCTCGCGCGCACTACCGCCAACTCCATGGCAGGATTCTGGACAATATTATTTGCCAGACACAGACCAGATTTCAAGACCACGAAAAACTGATGTTTCTCACCCTCCTCGACCCCCAGAAGTTTCGGGAATACAAGAAAAATTTCCCGCATGCAGCCTTCTCCAGTTTAACACAGAGCCATGGAGCACTTTTTGATCTGTCTCGGCTAAAAACAGAACTGACTGTAATGTATGCCATGGATGATTTTGCAGGAAAATCTCCCACTGATCTCCTTGACTTCCTTCATCAGAAAAATCTGAGTGAGAGCATGGGGCAGCTGTACACATTTGTATGTTTGGCGGTGACCATTCCCGTGTCCACTGCTTCTGTCGAGCGGACATTTTCAGCCCTAAAGCGAATTAAAACTTATGCCAGAAATACGACAGGGCAGGCTCGACTTTCAGCATTAGCTTCGATGGCGATAGAAAAGGACTTCTTGATGGAACTGAAGCGCACGGATAATCTGTACGACAGAGTAATTGAACTGTTTTTGAGGAAAGAGAGGAGGATGGATTTTGTCTACAAATAATCCGAATTTTTGGTGAGTAAAATGTTGCTATTTTCCTAAATAATATTGCAAGTTTCTGAGGTTATTATTGATGTTTTTTACGTGTGTCGCGGCTGTAGCTGCAGTAGAAGGAGACTTGTTCACCTCTGGTTTGTTTATTCAGTAAAGGCATTTATTGTGGAGTTATCTATCTGCGATGCCACGGCTCTTTATACTGTATTTCTGCATTATAAGATAGTTTTTATAACCATATAATAGTTATTGAGGGGTGGATTGATTCAGACGGAGCATTACTGAAGGCCTAGGTGTGAAATGCACGGTCCGCCACTGGCCAGCTCATCTGTACTGCTTTGGACTGCGCTCATACAACAGTAACAGCTGACATTGGAACTTTGTCATTGCAGAAGCAAAGTTCCCACCTTCTGGTCCCCCTGAGTTAACGCTGTTAGCTCTGTCAGCACCATAAACTGTATGATAAAACTTGACAACATGACAGCTCCCTAAAGCCGAAACAAAGGTCTAACAGGATAATATGATGGAGTGATAACATTTTATATCCAAAAGGTCCAAAGGTCAACTTCACTGTGACGTTATGGTGTTTGGAAACACTTTTCTGGCCATTTTTCAACACCATGTCTCAGGAACAGAAGGGGAGACAGTGTTCAGGTACTGAATTGGTGACACTAATCTTGGGTGTCATTTTGAAACTGTGCAGATTGTGTAGATCTTCTGTGCTGTCAGGTTGAAGATGTGTGCGAAGCCTTCATGTTTTAGAAGTAAAACACTGCAGTTCAAACAATGTAGTTTCGTTACAGCAACTGGCTACATGTGAGTCTGGACAGACATGAATATAAACAGTAACTGCAACTTGATTCAACTTGTTCACAGAGGCACATGACCACAAGGTGATAATTCTAGTTACACTGTTGTACTGGTACTTTTACTTAAGGAATAACTTAATTACTTATGTGACCCTTTAGTCATGGTGAAAGCTGGACTGACAAATAAAATGCCCTCGAAAACGATATTTAAATGTCCACTGCAAAAACAAAAATGTATATTCTTGAGACACTGGAAGAATTAAAACTAAGAGTCTACAGCCAAAGCAGCTCTGTGAGGTTGTTGCCTTTTTAGGGACAGAGGTGCTCACATCAGAATGCTAACATGCTAAAATTTTTGACCTGATTGAAAGTCAAAAGATCAAAGTTTTTGCCAGCCATCCTATAGGGAACATGAATGTCTGTACAGAATTTTACATCAATAAATCAAATAGTTGTTGAAATATTTCAATAAACAACGGAAATGTGACCTCATGGTGCCGCTAATGGAAAAGTAAGGGGATCATCAAAGTCTTTCATATGTATCCTCTTCAGCCGTAGAAGTCTGTACAGAGCGTCATGGCATTCCAATTCAAATCCATTTAATTCTGTTAAATTTTATTTACAAAGCCCAATATCACAAATCACACTTTACAATATACAACATCCCTCTGTCCTTGGACCCTCACAGCAGATGAAGAAAAACTCCCCAGAAAAACATTTAACAGGGTAAAAATGAAAGATCCCTTCTCCAGGACGGACAGAAGTGCAATAGATGTGGTGTGTACAGAACAGATCAGCATAATAAATGGAAAATAATCCATATAACAAAATGATACATTGAGAGAAAGAGAGACAGAGATGCTCTGCAAACAGTAATGACAAAAGCCACAATAACATTTATTTTATAATAATAATAGTAACAACAACTACAATAATAATAATTTGGTGGTATACAGTTGTATGAAAAAGTTTGGGCACCCCTGACAATTTCCATCATTTTCATTTATAAATCATTGGGTGTTTGTATCAGCAACTTCATTTTGATCTATCAAATAACTCATGGACACAGTAATATTTCAGTGGTGAAATGAGGTTTATTGGATTAACAGTAAATATGCAATATGAATCAAAACAAAATTAGACACGTGCATAAATTTGGGCACTCCAACAGAAAAATCCCATCAATATTTAGTTGAGCCCCCTTTTGAAAAAATAACAGCCACCAGACGCTTCCTATAGCCTGTAATAAGTGTCTGGATTCTAGATTAAGGTATTTTGGACCATTCTTCCTTACAGAACATCTCTAGGTCAGTCAGGCTTGATGGTTTCCGAGCATGGACAGCCCGCTTCAAATCATCCCACAGATTTTCAATGATATTCAAGTCTGGGGACTGGGATGGCCATTCCAGAACATTGTATTTGTTCCTCTGCATGAATGCCTGAGAAGATTTTGAGCAGTGTTTTGGGTCGTTGTCTTGTTGAAATATCCAGCCCCGGCGTAACTTCAACTTTGTGACGGATTCTTGAACACTATTCTCAAGAATTTGCTGGTATTGAGTGGAATCCATGCGACCCTCAACTTTAACAAGATTCCCAGTACCAGCACTCGCCACACAGCCCCACAGCATGATGGAACCTCCACCAAATTTTACTGTGGGTAACAAGTTTTTTTCTTGGAATGCTGTGTTCATCCATAACGGCGTTTGTTATGCCCAAATAACTCAATCTTTGTTTCATCACTCCACAGCACCTTATTCCAAAATGAAGCTGGCTTGTCCAAATGTGCTTCTGCATACCTCAAGTGACTCCGTTTGTGGCGTGTGCTCAGAAAAGGCTTCTTCCGCATCACTCTCCCGTACAGCTTTTCCTTGTGCAAAGTGCGCTGAATCGTTGAACGATGCACATCCACACCATCTGATGCAAGATGATCTTGAAGGTCTTTGGAGGTGGTCTGTGGGTTGTTTTTGACCATTCTCACCATCCTTCGCCTTTGCTTCTCTGATATTTTTCGTGGCCTGCCACTTCTGGCCTTAACAAGAACTGTGCCTGTAGCCTTCCATTTCCTCACTATGTTCCTCACAGTGGAAACTGACAGCTGAAATCTCTGAGATAGCTTTTTGTAGCCTTCCCCTATATCATAATGCTCAGTAATCTTTGTTTTCAGGTCATTCGAGAGTTGTTTTGAAGCCCCCATGTCGCCACTCTTCAGAGGAGAGTCAAAGAGAAGAACACCTTGAAATTGGCCACCTTAAATGCCTTTTCTCATGATTGGATACACCTGTGTGTGGAGTTCAATGCTGAATGAGCTCATCAGACCAATTTTGTATTCCAATAAGTAGTTACAGGTCTTCAAATCAGTGAAATGACAAGGGTGCCCAAATTTTTGCACATCCTATTTCTAACCTCTGATTTAATTACATACAATTGAATATCGCCACACTTAAAGTTTTTGTCTCAAAAACACCCCAGTACTCAGCTTTGATTAGGAAATGAATGGCATGCCACTTTGATCATTTCCTGTGAAGATAAAGTAAATTGTTATGCAGCCTCAGAGGGGTGCCCAAACTTTTTCATACAACTGTATATGTTGTAAGTATATAATATGTGATATTATAGACCCTTTCTGAGCCTACGTCACGATTAGGTCACGTGTTCAGCTGGAGGCAAAACAAACAGGCAGCTACTAACGTTGGTCGCTAGCTGGCGCCAGGACTTTGCCATCTCTGCTATCATGGTGTCATCTTGCTGTGCGGTCGGGTGCCAGAACCCAAAGAGTAATGGCTTAAATCTAAAATATTATCGGATACCACCTGCCAGTCAAAAAAAAAAACGAAGACAACTATGGCTAAATGCGATCAGAAGAAAGGACTGGACGGAGGCAATCATCAAAAATGCTCGTGTTTGCAGCGCGCATTTCATATCAGAGGGGTGTACTACGAAGGAAGCTCAACACAGCCAGGCTTTGTGTTCATGTTCTGGCTTAACAAAACCCAAAGCCCCTAAACAGAGTTAAACGGTGTCACGAAGGTGGTTAACAACTTGGTTTGTCAAGTCCGGCTCTCAGCTTTGTGCTCCTGCACG
Source organism: Cephalopholis sonnerati (assembly GCA_019142605.1). NCBI lineage: Eukaryota > Metazoa > Chordata > Actinopteri > Perciformes > Serranidae > Cephalopholis > Cephalopholis sonnerati. The sequence continues at coordinate 22,336,106 of JAGQAX010000003.1, forward strand.
TTCATATAAAAAGAGGTGTTGGGCGTCATATGATTCTACTTCCGCACATGGTTCTAATTTCAGCCAAGAGGAGCAGGTTGTTTTAATGGAGAGAGTATGAGCGATATAAAAAAGCCTGATCACAGCCAAAAGCAACACTGTTGCTGCAAATATGATAATTAATAATACGTAAAGAGAGGAGGCTGATTTTAATTTCTGACAGCTGAACACTGCGGTACTTTTAAACACGAAGCTTTATCCATTTAAACAATAAACTAGAGCAACAACTGTTGTTATATTGTTTTCATATATTTTACTGATCAATTATAGAATGTGAGTGTGTTTTATTGAAAGTGAGGCTGGCTGTGCGTATGAATATACAGTGAACTTTTTAGGTGCTGTACAGTAAATCTCATAGCCTATTGTCTCTGTACAATGACAACAAAGACCTTTGTAACTGTGAAAATAGCATAGACCTATTCAAGATTTGTGTTTGGGCAACACTGCCATATAACAGGCCAAACACTGAAATTCATTTATTCATGGCCACATCAAAGTGAAATGATTAACTTCACTGATTAGCTATCTGATTATCTGTAATGCTTGTTTCAGTGTCCTCCTGACGCTCGGCTCAACAGTGAGTGGCGTATTCCCTCAGCTGAACATCTGTAGGCGGAGACGCTCAGAGAGAAAGTAAACACCAGCGGATCAGTGCGATCTCTCCCTCCGTACAAATGCTCGGTTCTGATCCAGCTCCACTGGACTTTCAAAGTAAAGGTTACGCCAGCTCCAAACGCGCTAAACTGTGAAACAGCGGCGCTTTTATAGCTGATTTTAAGATTAAACTCTGAACATAACCTGGTCGGGACCAGGCTATGAGCTAAGCATAAGTTACCATGGTGATCTAGCCAGGTTAAAAGAGAGCCACCTTCGTGACACTGAAAACTCTGACTTTAGACTCAACATACCTCGCTAACCCATTAATCTCGTAGTACACCCCTCAGGTAATTTCTACTAACGTTACTAGCTAGGTAGCTAGCTAAATAAATCATTTTCTGGTGTATCTTGCCGTGCCTAACATTACATTTTCAGAAATTAGTAATCAACTAACTTAGTAGCTAAAGTTAACCAGCCCAACCAACCAGTATATAACGTTAGCTTAGGCTGCCTGACACTGATAAAGCTTCATCTTATTTTGTAGGCGAGGCTTCTACAGATGAAAACGATTTATATGCCCTTAGTTTCTCTTTACTGTAGACGCTTGGTTTCTCTATTAAGTAACTGTAAATCTCCGGCCATTCAACAGAGGGTAAACCTGTCACGTCGTCCTTCCATTGAGTGAGCGCGTAGGGGTCTGTCAAGATGGTCCCATCTGATAACGTCAGTTTTTTTAAATAACACTCCCGATCCCGTATAGTGAGTGTCTGTACATACTTCGATAAATTAGCATCTTCTTTGGCCATGTTGTGCACGATAACGATCGCCAAAAAGGCCCAAAACAATATAAGCTAGCTAGCCGCGCTTGGACTCGCCACTGTGCTCATTCTACTTCTGCCTCCAGTGATCGCCCCGCCCACCCGGATGTTTACGTTCTGTGAAGGGGTCTATATGTGTGTGACAATAATTATCATATGTGCATAATAACAGTAGAAGTATGACAATAACAACAGCAGTAGGAGGCATTAGGCAGGACACAGCAGCAGCACACCCATTATAGGAGGTCCCCCGGCAGACTAGGCCTATGTCAGCCTAACTAGGGGCTGGTCCAAGACAAGCCTGAGCCAACCCTAACTATAAGCTTTATCAAAAAGGAAAGTCTTGAGTCTAGTCTTAAAAGTGGAGATGGTGTCTGCCTCCCGGACCGAAACAGGAAGGTGATTCCACAAAAGAGGAGCCTGATAGCTGAAGGCTCTGGCTCCTGTTCTACTTTTGGAGACTTTAGGGACCACGAGTAACCCTGCATTCTCAGAGCGCAGTGTTCTGGTGGGATAATAGGGCACTATGAGCTCTCTGAGATAGAGCCTGATCATTTAGAGCTTTGTAAGTTAGGAGTAAGATTTTAAATTGAATTCTGGATTTTACAGGGAGCCAGTGCAGAGAAGCTAAAACAGGAGAAATACGGTCTCTTTTCTGCATTTGGGATCATTCTGGAGTTTTTAAAGACTTGTTTATAAGGAATGCAGTAATCCTGCCTTGAGGAAATAAATGCATAGACTAATTTTTCTGCATCTTTTTGAGACAGGATGTACGTCATTGCTATCACAGAGCTGTGCCACTATTGCTCTGACAATCAATGTTTGAGGCAGATGGCCAATATTTCATATCCCAACCAACACTTCCTCTTCTGAACAGTGGTCATTTCTGCTAATCTCTACAAACAGATATCTACATATGAGTGCAGATGAATGGAAAAATTATAAAAAAGAACAATTTAAAGCTAAATCATTGGCAGATGACAAGCAATGTTTTGATTGTATTTCTACAAACAAACTACAAACAGAAACCAGGACACTTCAGACACCAAAATCTTGTCCCATCACCAATTCTGCAAACATATGTAGAGTCTGTTTACGGAGATTACTGCTAGCATGGCCGACCACCCCTCAAACTCTGGATCATTTACAATAGAGAAGTCAGTGTGGTGCAAACTCCCTAATGGGTTGTAAAGACCTAAATTATGAGTGCAAAGCAGAGTTTGACAAGGAGACAGTTCTGTTTTCCTCTGTGCTGAACCAGATATATCTTAGAGAGAAAACGATAATGTATCTTTTGGATCATTTTGAGTTCGTTTTTCAGCTCAGTGTCAACATACACCCAGTCACCCCAACAAACACCCACTCATTGTTCTTTCATGATGGGATTTCTCGTAAGTCATGCTACACATTGCAAAGGAAAACATGGATTCAGTGGAATAACTCTAGATTGAAAAAAACAACCTTTTTCTTTTCACCTGAATGTTTTCTAAACCTGTTTAAAACTTTCTGTCTTAAACGTTTACGCCAAAAAGATATACATATTTTTTTCCAACATATACCTAATACTTGAAATCAAAACTAAATTTCATAGTCTAATTCCACTTTCAGATGTAATTGCATGTAAAGAATTTATGCCATACAACCTGTAATTCATAACATTTGCCAGGATTAATCGAGGCTGAATATTACAGTTTCAAGTTTCTTAACTCAAGCTTGTCAATCCAAACTTAAGTGTTTACGGGGAGACGTGATCTTTGCAGTCCCATTTCCCTGAAAGGTGCAATGTGGTTTGTCCTGTTTAAGTTTTATTTTTATTCTTGGCACATGCAGTGTCTCTCAGAATAATAACTCCTCCTCACGCAACATACTGTATAAACCTGCAGAATCAACAGTGTCACCGAATCCTCGGCTGACACACCCTCCTCATCTCCAGGTCACTCACACCACGAGCCACACCACGAGAAGTCTGCGAGAGACTCTGCTGAGGCCTGAACAGGTAATCTTGTTTTTCATAAATAATTAATATTTCAACAAAATTACTAAAATAAGTTTGGTGTGGGTGGAAGTTTATTTTATTTGCCAAGATTCTGGGGGGGGGGGGAATCCTGGTATGCTTCTGCATACCTCAAGTGACTCCGTTTGTGGCGTGTGCTCAGAAAAGGCTTCTTCCGCATCACTCTCCCGTACAGCTTTTCCTTGTGCAAAGTGCGCTGAATCGTTGAACGATGCACATCCACACCATCTGATGCAAGATGATCTTGAAGGTCTTTGGAGGTGGTCTGTGGGTTGTTTTTGACCATTCTCACCATCCTTCGCCTTTGCTTCTCTGATATTTTTCGTGGCCTGCCACTTCTGGCCTTAACAAGAACTGTGCCTGTAGCCTTCCATTTCCTCACTATGTTCCTCACAGTGGAAACTGACAGCTGAAATCTCTGAGATAGCTTTTTGTAGCCTTCCCCTATATCATAATGCTCAGTAATCTTTGTTTTCAGGTCATTCGAGAGTTGTTTTGAAGCCCCCATGTCGCCACTCTTCAGAGGAGAGTCAAAGAGAAGAACACCTTGAAATTGGCCACCTTAAATGCCTTTTCTCATGATTGGATACACCTGTGTGTGGAGTTCAATGCTGAATGAGCTCATCAGACCAATTTTGTATTCCAATAAGTAGTTACAGGTCTTCAAATCAGTGAAATGACAAGGGTGCCCAAATTTTTGCACATCCTATTTCTAACCTCTGATTTAATTACATACAATTGAATATCGCCACACTTAAAGTTTTTGTCTCAAAAACACCCCAGTACTCAGCTTTGATTAGGAAATGAATGGCATGCCACTTTGATCATTTCCTGTGAAGATAAAGTAAATTGTTATGCAGCCTCAGAGGGGTGCCCAAACTTTTTCATACAACTGTATATGTTGTAAGTATATAATATGTGATATTATATGTATGTGACAATAATTATCATATGTGCATAATAACAGTAGAAGTATGACAATAACAACAGCAGTAGGAGGCATTAGGCAGGACACAGCAGCAGCACACCCATTATAGGAGGTCCCCTGGCAGACTAGGCCTATGTCAGCCTAACTAGGGGCTGGTCCAAGACAAGCCTGAGCCAGCCCTAACTATAAGCTTTATCAAAAAGGAAAGTCTTGAGTCTAGTCTTAAAAGTGGAGATGGTGTCTGCCTCCCGGACCGAAACAGGAAGGTGATTCCACAAAAGAGGAGCCTGATAGCTGAAGGCTCTGGCTCCTGTTCTACTTTTGGAGACTTTAGGGACCACGAGTAACCCTGCATTCTCAGAGCGCAGTGTTCTGGTGGGATAATAGGGCACTGTGAGCTCTCTAAGATATGATGGAGCCTGATTATTTAGAGCTTTGTAAGTTAGGAGTAAGATTTTAAATTGAATTCTGGATTTTACAGGGAGCCAGTGCAGAGAAGCTAAAACAGGAGAAATACGGTCTCTTTTCTGCATTTGGGATCATTCTGGAGTTTTTAAAGACTTGTTTATAAGGAATGCAGTAATCCTGCCTTGAGGAAATAAATGCATAGACCAATTTTTCTGCATCTTTTTGAGACAGGATGTACATCATTGCTATCACAGAGCTGTGCTACTATTGCTCTGACAATCAAGGCAGATGGCCAATATTTCATATCCCAACCAACACTTCCTCTTCTGAACAGTGGTCATTTCTGCTAATCTCTACAAACAGATATCTACATATGAGTGCAGATGAATGGAAAAATTATAAAAAAGAACAATTTAAAGCTAAATCATTGGCAGATGACAAGCAATGTTTTGATTGCATTTCTACAAACAAACTACAAACAGAAACCAGGACACTTCAGACACCAAAATCTTGTCCCATCACCAATTCTGCAAACATATGTAGAGTCTGTTTACGGAGATTACTGCTAGCATGGCCGACCACCCCTCAAACTCTGGATCATTTACAATAGAGAAGTCAGTGTGGTGCAAACTCCCTAATGGGTTGTGAAGACCTAAATTATGAGTGCAAAGCAGAGTTTGACAAGGAGACAGTTCTGAGAAAACGATAATGTATCTTTTGGATCATTTTGAGTTCGTTTTTCAGCTCAGTGTCAACATACACCCAGTCACCCCAACAAACACCCACTCATTGTTCTTTCATGATGGGATTTCTCGTAAGTCATGCTACACATTGCAAAGGAAAACATGGATTCAATGGAATAACTCTAGATTGAAAAAAACAACCTTTTTCTTTTCACCTGAATGTTTTCTAAACCTGTTTAAAACTTTCTGTCTTAAACGTTTACGCTTGTAAAATCACATTTACTGAAAAATGTTTTTTTTGTCACTAAAACATGGAGCTATCTAAAAATTTAGGTATTTTAAGTTTTATTCGTTTAGGGTTTCAGATATCAGTCAACAAAACTTTTTCTGGTAATTGAATAAAAAGAGGTGGATGGGATTTGTTTGTGTGACATTTAGATTTAAGCGACCCTGTGGGGCAGGGCTTGAGCTCAGTGGTGCTTTGAGCTTAATACTAACTTTAACATGCTCACAATGACAATGTTAATAAACTGATGTTTAGTAGGTATAATGTTTACTATGCTCACCAACTTAGGGTATGTGTGTTAGCATGCTTACATTTGAAATTAGCACGAAACACAAAATACAGCTGAGGCTGGGAATGTTACTGTAAGTTTTGCAGGTATTCGGTCATAAACCAAAATATTGGAAAGGTTTAAAATTTGACCTCATGATGGCGCCACAGGAAAAGTTAAGGGATCATCAAAGTCAGTAGAATTTACCCTGAGGGGAACATGATCATCTGAACCAAACTTTATTACAATCCATCCAACAGTACTCAAACCTGGTGGAGCTAGAGGAAAAGTCAGGAGATCACCAAAGTCAGACAGAGTAACCAAGACATGTTTTTCAGTTTCTCAATTTCAATTTTTTCATTGTTTTGAGCACTAAAAGAAACATTTTATAGAACTCCCAGTAGTCACAAGGTGGATGACAGCTGGTAGCTCAACTGGTAGAGCAATCAGCACATGTAGACTGAGCAGCAGGCTGGGTTCCAGTTTGACCAGTAGCCCTTTGCTGCATGTCCTGCCCTCTCTCTTCGCTTTCTATCTGTCCAATCAAACAACGGCTGAAAAGCCATCATTAGATACCTAAAGCTATCAGCATGGCTACATGTTGTCACCAGTGAGTTGGAAAGTAAGCTATTTGTACTGACCCTTTAATGAACTGCATCATGTTCTATGTTGGGACATCAAGTAGCTCATGCCTCCTTTCTTTATCAGGCTGGACTGAATTTCAAGAAGTTTGTCAACCTGGAGGTGGGGGGAACACGTTCTGCTGTGTATAACTTTGCTACAAACAGGAGCAAAGAGGACCGCTTCATCTTCAGCACACACAGTGTCACCTGTATGCATTATCGGTAAGGTGTGAAGATCTGCAGCCACATCCAGAGGCGGTCCTGGCTAGTTTTACGCCCTGGGCGAACCATCCCTCTGGTTTCTGGTCGAGGCATTTCTAATAAAGAGCATGTGGTATTGTCATTAGTATACACATGTTATTCACAGCATTTATAGTGTTTACAAAAGTAAAAATTTATGCAAGAATGCACGCATACATCCCCCTCTACGCACATGAGCACACACACACACACACACACACACACACACACACACACACCTGATAAGTCCTGCACAGAACATGTGGCTGTGGAGGTAGATGGCTCATCATAAAACTCCAGGACAATCTCTGAAGAGGCCTGGGCCTGTGTGGCTGCAGAGGTAGATGGCTCCTCATTTTGACCAGTGGGTGTGCCAAAATATTTCAAAAGTGACCCTGAATTTACAATTAAGATACAATATGTAAGTTAGATCACACTTAACATGCAGCAATTACCCAATTAAAATGAACCATAATGCACAATTTATTAACATTTGTTAACATCCTATTAACTAAGCATAACACACTACAAATTATTCAAAAAGCTATATCACATATAGCTTACAAAATGCCATGTCAGTGTATATTACAAGTTATTTAAGTTAGCATTGACCCATGTATAGCATTAAATATTCCACAGTTAGGACGTATTGTTTACCAAATGCCTAGACTAACAGGCCTGTGTGAACTTGCACTTGTTGTGTTGCAAACACAAACTAGTCTGTGGTTGAAATTAATTGCATGACATGATGCCTCAAATTCTAATAGTAGTTCAGCAAAACTAAAAACCAACTACAGTCATCTTCAACAGTAGCAACATGTTGCTACTTACTTGGCCACAGAAGATGACCTATGGGCTATTTATTAGCAAGAGGCTAATAACTAGCCTATAGGCTACTGTTTCATTACATGCACAATTAACGTCACTCAGAGAGACCGCCCCTCCCTCTTGCCCTTTCTTCTGACAGAGATACACACACAACCTGTATGTATGACTCTCAGCAGCAAGTTGACGTGATAGGGGCGCCCCAGCGCCCACTCCACTAACTTGACGTGGAAATGAGTGGTAGTCCAGAAAACTGGCGAGTTTTTTTTTGTTTTGTTTTGTTTTGGAGAGCGCTCGTGCGCCCTCACATAGATTGCGCCCTGGGCGGTCGCCCACATTGCCCATAGCAAAAACTGTCCCTGGCCACATCACCAGAGAATGTCAGATTTGTCATGTAATTTAGCAGCAAAGTTAACTAACCATGCTGTCTTTTTGTGTTTAGTTACCGTGTGTCGAACACAACGCGTCTCAGTAAGGAGTTCCTCAACGATTTGGAGAGACTGCCCAGTTACTACAACCTCTCCACCAAGGCCCTGTACAGACAATTCTTACAGACCTATGGCACACATTATATCCGCCAGGTCAAATCACACACACATACACACATCACATTTATTTTCTTATTTCATGGGAATAAATATTTTTGTGTCAACAACATTTTATCATGTGTAATTTCAGGTTGATCTTGGGGGGCGATTCAGGCGAGTCACAGCTGCACGTACCTGTTTGTCCTCACTGAATTGGCTCTCCTCATACCAGGTAGCACACATGTCAAGGGAGGGCAGAAAACATATTTTGTATCACAAGTAACATCTAAAATCCTCTCCTTTCATCTAGGTGCACAACTGCTTGTCACTGGGTGTCAATGTAGGCCTGGGGAAATACAAACTGAATCCAAATGATGAGACTTGCAACAAAGTCCTACAGAACCGGGACGTGTCCACGTCTTACAGCTCTGGTCTCCACCAACACTACACTGAGGTGGTAGGAGGTGACGGTTGGGTGGGTGAGTTTAATCTCACCCATAACGACTCTGTGGGCTACCAAAACTGGCTGAAAAGCCTCAAGGATCACCCTGATGTTGTTCGGTATTCCCTAAGACCACTTTACCAGCTGGTGCCATACGGGTCAAAAAGGACCGGACTGAAGGCTGCCACAGAGCAGTACCTAAGAGACAACGCCATCAAGAAGTCAGTCAGACAGCGGCAATGTGTCATCAACTGCTGTCCTAAACAGGCCTGGACAGGAAGCGTGTTGGTGACTATCATCAAAGCCTGGCGTCTGAGAGGAGATCGAATTGGCAAGATTTATTTGTACGTAGAGAAAGGGGGAGAGGCTTGAGGTCTTGACACAGTGGGCACTATGAACATGATGTATCAAAGACAAATGTGAAATAATTAGCCTAATTTATTGTCTTTTTGTCTGCTTTATCCAATTAACAGGTCTGCTCAGCTGTTCGGCACCAACTACCGCATCCGGGTGGTCAGGTCAGACCACCCAAACAGGACTGCTCATTATAATCTGGGCGAGGTCAGTAAATGTTTATTAGGCAATGACCACTACAAGCATTTTGCAGGAGTGCATATACATAGTGCTCAGAATCAGATTAATTGTGTGGTAAGTCCAATTTGACACTTTAAGGGTGTGTGTGTGTGTGTCTCTCTCTCTCTCTTGCTCCCTCGATAAGATAAATATACATAATTTATTGTCTTTAATCTTTATGAAGGTTGACACACACTTGGGTCTGAAGGTCGAGGTCTGGGACAAGGACCAGGGCAGGGATGATCTTCTTGGATCATGTGTGAAGAACCTGAGCCAGGGGACTCACACATATACGTGCTCCACCAACAATGGTGGCTTCCAATTCAAGTACATTCTGAACTGCAACCGTCACCTCACTGGAGACAAGTGCAACCGGTACAAACCATATCCAAACTGAGAGACACATTTAAGGTGTGCTGCTCACTTTTCTTTCATCAGGATATGTTCATTACTTTCATTGAACACAATTCAAGGGTTTTTGGAGACGTTTGCTATCAGCATTGTGTTTAGTGGTGGGGTTAAATTAGAGGTTAATTTGGTAAATTTAAGTTTTTGACTTAAAAAAGACCTGATTGTGACAAAAAAATAGGTGGTTTTGCGCCTGTTTTTTACCAACATTAATTATGAAATAATGAAGATTTAGTTGATGATTAAACCATTTACTATAAGACACTTACAGAGTGATAGTACTGTAGGTTTCAGTTTGGAAATATGGTGGTGGGATTATCCTTTGGTTTTTATTTGAGTCACAGATGATGTCTTTACAGTAAAATTGATTTTAGTCACCTAAAAAATCAATATCAGTGTAAGAGCATGCTATATGTGGAATATTTTCACTCCTTTACACATGAACTGATCAAGGCCCCGGTAGACCAGCAAATACCATGTTCTATAATAATTGTTTTTGTCAGTGGAGTCTGGTGGCTTTGAAGTAATGGCATCAGTTCACTGACGGAGGCAACGTAAAGCAATTAAATATTCTAAATATAGCAGACGCTTAAACTGATATTGATCTTTGAACATAAGATTTGATTAATCTTTATGTTTCTCCATGGTTACGTAAAGTTACAACAGTTCCTCTGTCCGCCACAGAGAGGGAAGTTTGTCCCAAAGCTTGCTGCTGTGTTTATCCCTGCACCTATCCCCTCAGCTGTGTAGGTGACTACAAACAAAGTGACACTCTGGGACAGAGGGGGAGTGAGTAGCGTCCGGTTTTGATGGAAGACCCGCAAACATTAAGTAATCAAAGCAGACTGAGCTTTTTTTGGGAGGGGGCCTAAAGAGACAGAGCACAAATATGGAGAGCTTCAGACAGAGGATGAATACAGGTATATTCAGGCAGACAGTATAAGAAAATAATGTGTTTTTGTTTTGTTTTTTAGGTAGAAGTCCAAAATACAAGTGTAATGAGCATAATACGGGCCATTTAAAACCAGGGAATTCTGCTGGCAGCATTTTTCTTTTGACACATTCTTCCAAGCGTATCTTCTGTTGTTGTTGTTTTGATATCCCAGAAATTTACTCCAAGGTCATTTCCTTAAACGTGAGCACGAGGGCCATTACCTGCTTAGTTTTTATTATCCCTATCTCTTCTGATTTGTTATTCACTTTTTTCCTGTATTTCCTCATTAGCCCCATTGAGATAATTCACAGGATAAAAAGCTCCATCTTCTGTTTGTTCCTGATCAAAGAACAAAGGCTCTTTCTCTTGCTGGTTCTGATTCTGACGACTGGAAGAGGAGCAGAAACTTCAACTTTTTGGGGCATTTGGAACAGGTAGAAAACTGTTTAAAATGTTTCAGTAAGATACCCTCAACAGTTTTTAGTAGAGTAGACTTAATTTTAAAGACTTAAAACCTACCTATGATTTGGGTTCTGATGCTAGAAATGTAATCAATAAATGGACAAAAAACTTCATTAGAATTCTTCTGAGGTTTATAGCTCCACATAGCATGTTGGGATTGTGTGGATTTGCAAAGATGGGGAATTATTTTGTCCTTTTTTTTCTTTACTGGTGCAGGTGCACCAGAGTGAAACCACAGTTTGCATGTCATTTGTGTAGTTTCTTAAAGTTGTGCCTCTCTCCTTTTAAGAGAGGATCATGCAGATGACTGGTGTGTTTACTGAGTGTGATTTTGTACGCAGTTGGATTTACTAATGTCAAAGTCATACCAGAGGCAAGACAGCATCTGTATTATTGAGGCTGCCTGCTTTGGAACAAATGAATCAAAGTCTAGAGTTCCTACAGTCATGAAATTCCTGGAAAAGTTATGAAATTACAAAAACCGTTTTCCAGGCCTTGAGATGGTTTGGAATCGTAACTGTTGGGTGATGATTGGGGGAACATGATTCTTGCAGTTGCAAAAATAAAAATAAGTTTCAAAAAAGTTTCCAAAATAACGCAGTTTTATTCCAGCCATTAAGTGGTTACATGCATTTTCTTTGGGAGCCTTAGTTAAATAAAAACAGTGGATAAAATTAACTTACTTATTAAATCATAAGAGGAGAGGAGCCAGCAACAGCGTGGTCAAAAGCTATGTGTTCCCAGTCAGGCACATCATCTCCTGGTACTCCTCCTATGTGTAGGTCAGCACCTGTACAATACAATACAAAACATATAAACTAAATTATTATTGCCAAGTGAATACAAAATTAGTAAAAGGCTCCTACAAATAATGTATAGTTTTTGAGCAACACTGGCAACACGGGGGAAGATACTCCATGCTAAAGCGAAAAAGTATCAAGACAACCAAAAGGCCGCTTCATAAACTGCTAGCGTCTGCACATATTTCGCGCTTGGTGTAGCCAGACCAGATAGTGCTGCCAATTATATCAGAAGAAAAGCAAGACAACCAAACCACTGCCGGGAAATGGGGTAAAATATGCCGGAAAGTTTAAAAAAATTCATCAGTAAAAATGTGGGAGACCCTTAAAGTCAGTGACGTAGTTGTTCAGGGTATCAACAGAATGACACTAAGTCGTATTTCTTTAAGATGTATTCAAGTGATCACAAATGCACCACGCTTTTTGGGTAAAATTTGTTGCAGTTCCAAAAAAGGTGCTACAATCATCTCCACTGTGGTGACTTCAGAGCTTAAAGGTTGTGATCAGTTCATCGCACTACTCTGTTTCACCCCCAGCCAATACCAGAACAATTCTTACTCCCAACACAAGCAAACAACAACAATAATAAACATGGCGTGCTGATATAGTTGGAAGGTGTGGCACTGCCAGGAACAGGCGTATCACACTATTCAGAAATAGTAACAAACCTGCGACACTACACATATCAAATTTTGTTATCTGGGCCATATTTCTAGTAAGTGCTCATAAATTTTATACGACATATTATCACGTGGCGAGATGAAACAGTGTAAAACATTAACAAGCAGTTACTTAGTGAGCCATTACTCCTGAACCAGATAGTGACAGCATCCAATGAGGATGATAAACACACTACACACAATCATGTGTGCACAGAACAAAAGCTACAGCTTTAAGGGTTAAGATTGGCATTAAGTTATATTTTTCTCTCATTGTCTGCAAGATCCAGCAAAAGATTGAAATTAACAAGTATTCGTCCGTCTTTTGATGAGGCACTTAGCCCAGAGCTTTCTGAATCCTACTGAACATGTCAGTCTTTAAAAATAGGTCACAGACTGTGTTCAATAGAAGAATTGTTAAGAATATTGTTGCCAGTTGAGCTTGAAAACAGAGTATGAAAGTATTGTTTTGTGTATTTCATGGAAATGGGTTTAAAATGATGGTTTGTGCTGTTTTTGTTTGTTTGTTTTGTTTGACTATAACAAAGCCTGTCTTAAATGAATTGCTACCCCACCTTTTTGCTGCTACCTGCAGACTTGACAGTCTCACTGCATCTTGGGCTGGCACACTCTCACCATCTCCAAAAGATACAAACACTGCAGTACGTGAGAAACCCTGCGGACGAGGTAATGTTTGAAAAAAAAAAAACATGTTCAAAATTAATATTCGGTGAAATAAATAATTCCCACTTACTGCAGGGGTATTTATTCATGCAGATAATTAATTTTTGACAAAATTATCTTAACTTAAAGGTCCAGTGTGTGGGATTTAGGGGGATATTTTTGCAGAAATGGTATATAATTTTCATTACTATGTTTTCTATAGCTTATAATCACCCAAAAATGAATGTTTTTGTCATCTTAGAATGAGCTCTTGATCTCTTCATATAGAGCAGGTCCTCCTCCACAGAGTCTGTCTTCTCGTTCTACAGTAGCCTAGAATGGACAAACCAAACACTCGCTCTAGAGAGATCCATCTGCATTTTCACATCTGCCATTGTATTTGTCCTACATGCTTGGCACATGGGAGAAGCTTCAGTTGGTTGCAATCTGCAACCTCACCACTAGATGCCACTAAATCCTGCACACTGGACCTTTAAGTTCCAATTTCTAGCTTCTTTTTAAGCTTTCAACAACATCTCATTATCAAGATATAGATGTGTGTTTATGTATTTGTATTTGTGTCTGTTTATACTCATATCACAACTGGCCTCAAAAATCACCCAGTACGTGTCAGGCTATACTTCATATGCTGTATGAAAGAAACAGAGGAAACAGGGATCTGACCTTTCTATCCCACAAGCTGGTGATGGAACAGCAAAGAGCAAGAAACACAAAACCAGTTTGCAAACATTTGCAGTTCTTGTCTCATTCATGATAATTACACTACAGCTTTAAGGTATACTACACAGGATTGTTGGTTACAGTTTTTTAAACCCACTTGCCAGCTAAAGTGAAAGTCAACCCAAGATTTACTCTCACTCTGCGTTTCGCCTCACAGTATATGCATTTTTTTGGCTCTGTGTCTCTTGGATGTCTGCTGCTTACAGTCTGGCACCTGGCTACCACCTTTTATAAAGCTCCAACCTCACCTGAGCGCTGTGGTGGTACATGCCCGTAAATGTCCCAAACACAGACAATGAGAAAAAAGAAGCAGCAGGCAGAGTCTCTGCGGAAGAATACACCGCCAAACACTTCCAGTGGATCATAAGTGATGATTAAGAGAGACTACATCTGTAATCTGAGTCTGAGTCTATACATTGTTATTTAGGAAAATCCAGCATAGTATATCTTTAATGATACTAATTTCCTTTTCTTCTCTTCTTGTCTCTCTCTGAAATATTTCAGTATCTCTCTGACCCCAGCCATGCTCTCCTTTTCAACCCCACCCTATCTCTACCTGGGTCTCCTGCTCTGTCTGTCGCTCCACTCCCCTGTTCTCTGCTGTCGGATTGGGAACCACAGCCAGTGTCAGTCTGCTCCCTTTGTACCAGGCCACAACCTGGTGGGGGAGGGATTTGATGTGGTCACCCTGCAGCGTAAAGGGGCCTACATGGTGGACGTGAAGACTTTCCTCACCCCAGATGGCACCTGTACTCTCTGCTCCAACCCTCTTCAAGGCAACAGCCTTCAGAAGGTAACTCATAACTCTGCAGCAACCTTAACTGTTGCACACACTTTATTTGTGGATGTTAATCATGGTCTTCTTAACTTTATTTTCAGCTGCCAGTCTCTGCAGTGGACTGGCGCTCATTCAGCCGATGCAGTGCTGACCTCTACAGCAGTGTGCACACCTCCGTTAGGTATTGTATCAGCCATGTTTACGTTTTAATGTCACTCCAGCGCCGGGGTGCTGTAGTAGGGGGAGAAGTGGGACTGATTACCCAGGGCCCCAGTGTGTCTAAGTAATTTGTGCCATAACTAAATTGAAATTCGCTCAATAAACCCGTTGAAAGACTGAAATTTGAATAAAAAATAGAGGCTCTCTGGGGGCCCTCTCACCCCTTAAATGCACAAAATGGCTTAGTCCTCCCTGCACTAGGATTCATCTTTAAATGTAGCCAAGCTGAAGAGTGAGCATCAGCGTACCTTGTCATGTCTTTACCCTCCAAAAAGGAGAAGTAGGGGTTTCAAAAAAGAAAAGAAAGAAAGCAAACTGCCTTTGTAAAAAACTAAAATTCAAAAGGTTTGTGAGAGACATAGATCAAATGACGAAGCATGGGGGCGCCCACAGGTACGCTTATACATAGGCTACCCAGAACTCTTGTGCTACACCCCTGCTCCAGAGCTGCAAGATAGGTCGATAAATTCTTGTGAATATGCAGTATTAATATAAGTATTTACTTATAGATACTTATAGCTCCCTATTTATTGACCACAGATCACATTTCATGTCAGAGTCACATCAGCAGTCCAAAGGTTTCCCATGTCAATCATAGCCTAACAGACTATATACCAGTAGTTCCCAACTGGTCCAGCCACTGGGTCCAGATTTCTTCTTAGTCACTAGTTCAAGGTCCACACAGTTTAATACATTCATCACCATACTTTTGTTTTGGACATGTCATTGAGCTAGTTTGCAGTCTCTGTGAAGTAGCTGTTCTTGAGTTACTCACTCTACAGCAGGAAACGGCACTTCAAAATAAAGTGTTGTGTTTTTTTTTTTTACAAACTTGACAAGTTTGAGAGTTACTTGTGGTCCTTTCAGAATGGACCCGCGACCCACTTTTGGACCGAGACTCACCAGTTGGGAACCACTGCTCTATGCTGACCTTTGAAATGAAAGAGCTTTAATGGTGCTTCTTTCCTGTAACTTGTGTCCACAGCTCACTGATTGACACTTACACCTCCCAGGACAGTAAGGACTGGAAGGTAGGAAACTTATCACAGCCAGTGCTGATTATTATAATTGTTATAATTGATAGATGTGGAGATGCTTTTGCTTGTTTACATTTTACTACTAGAGAGTCACCTTTTCTCCCAAAGTTGTTCTGGAGAAACAAACACATCACAGTAATTAAAAACCTTAGACTACATGTTTTGTTTTGTCAGTTTTGGAGCACCTTGCTGCCCAAATAAGATGCATATACAGCATATGAGTTTAATGGCTCATTACTAGATCTAAATCGTTAAAGCTAACAGAACAAGTACTAGTGTATAATTTAAAAGTGTTTGTGAATGACTGGTTTTATAAATACATGGTTATATTTAATACACATTATCATGGTCATTATGGGTGAACATTAAGCAGCTTTTTTATTTATTCATTTTCATTTTATTAGGTTGGCCTAAATTTTGATAAGTTCGTGTCTGCCAACCTGGAGGTGGGAGGAACACTCTCCACTGCGTATAAGTTTGCTACAGAGAGGACCAGACAGGACCGCTACTTCTTCAGCACTCACAGGCTCACCTGCAGCCACTATGGGTAGGGTGTGAAGACCCCCGCAAAATTTTTTCAGCTAAGTTTGTTAAAGGAATATTTTAGCTGCAAAATGATCATTTGTATATCAGTTACACACCATGAGGTACCTTAAATTTGTGAGGAAAGAAATCATGCCTCCACAGTGAACAGAAAATGGTTGTCTGTGCTCAGTACTTCCCAAACACATGCACTTGACTAAAACATTACGATCTGAAACACATCAGTACAAACGGTCTCATGCACAGCCGAGTAGTGTGCCCGGGAACCTTTGAATGCTTTTGAACTTCAAGTGGGGTTTATACGTATGCTTGTGATCAGGCACGCTACTTTTCTGCTGATCGTAGGTGGAGGTTTTGGGAAGTACTAAGCATACAACTGAATAAATGAGACTTATTATCCACTTATTATACTGCACAGGTTGTGTGAGAGTTTATAGATTTTTTTATGTAGTTTGCTGTTGTTAAACATGATCCACAAAGACTTCAATTCATGAAGAATGCTCATCTTTTTTGGATTCTCTGTTTACCTTGGAGGCATACGAGAAAAAACGTTTACTTCACAAATTCAACAGAGAGTGAGTAATTGATATACAAATGGTCATTTTGCAGGTGAAGTATTCTTTTAAGATAATTCACTAATCTGTTGCCCTGTGTCCAGTTACCGTGTGTCAATCAGACCGCCACTCAGCTCCGAGTTCAGTAAAGACTTGGCAAGGCTGCCGAATCACTACAACTCCTCCACCAGGGCTTTATACAGTGAACTCATACATACCTATGGCACACACTACATTCGGCAGGTAAAAACACACACACTTACACACAAACATTTATTTCACAAACAAAAAAAGCACCATATTTCTTTGTCTCTACAACATTGTACTTAATTTCAGGTTTACCTCGGGGGGCGACTCAGGCGAGTCACAGCTGCACGAACCTGTTTGTCCTCACTGAATGGACTCTCATCAAGTGAGGTACATGTTGCACACAGACCTGTACAGCACACACAGTAACCAGGTCTGTGCCACCACTGGAGTCTGAGTGTATGTGTGTGTGTGTGTGTGTGTGTGTGTGTGTGAGTGTGAGTGTGAGCGTGAGTGTGAGGCATTATGATGCACTAGTCACTACTGTCTGTATAAAGCGACATTATTATGGCTTATTATGGAAAGCCATAAGGCAGAGAGAGCACTCCTTCTGCCCTTCCACATGCAAATGAGGAAAGCCTGAGGCAGAGAGAGTAAACCTCCCTGCCCTTCCATGCGCCTACATGGAAAGCCTAAGGCAGGGAGAGCAGCAGCAAAGACCCCCAGGAACAGAACAGAGCAGCATCAATGACAAACAGAAATGACATTGATAAGTCAGACACAACATAAAAGGAGGAGCTGGGGTGGAGGCAGGTTGCAAAGCAGCTTGCAGAGGAAGCAGCAACAGTAGGCAGGCCAGAGCAGTTTAAATATGGTGTCCTGAATGAGATTCGCCATTTGTTCCATAGAAAGGAATCATGTGATCTATCAGCTGACTTCCTTTCATCAATCAGCTGCTCCATCAGTTGATTGGCTGTTTGAGATCAGCTGATGTAACTGGGATGTGAGCTGAGCTTGGCATCGTGTCCTGCCTCAATTAAATGCAGTCCATTAACCATTGACTATAAATAGCATCTTATATCTCCTCCTGTCCTCCAGGTCCACTCCTGCTTATCACTGGGTCTATCTGTCGGCCTCGGGAAGTTGAAATTATCAAGTGTCCGACAGTCTTGCAACAAGGTCCTACAGAACCAGGACGTCTCCACCTCTTACAGCTCTGGTCTCCACCAACACTACACTGAGGTGACAGGAGGCACTGGTTGGTTGGGGGAGTTTTCACTCACTCATAATGACTCCGTGGGCTACGGGAATTGGCTGAGCACCCTGAAGGACCACCCAGATATTGTTTCATACTCCCTCAGGCCAATGTATGAGCTGGTGCCAAATGAGACACAGAGAGCAGGGATGAAGGCAGCCATAGAGCAGTACTTAGCAGACAATGCTGTGACAAAGTCACCCAGAGAACCATATTGCGGGTGGCACACTCCTAACCTGGCTTCCAACTGCTGTCCTCGAAACACCTGGAAAGGAACACTTGTGGTGACCATCGTCCGAGCCTGGGGTCTGAAAGGAGATTTAGTTGGCAACACTGAGAGGTGAGTAGAGTGAGGTCAGGGACTGAGATCTAAAGGTTGAGTATCAAACATAAATATTAATTTACCTGTCTCCTCTTCACAGCTATGCTAAGATGTGGTACGGATCCTTCTATCACAGGACTCGCATGATCCGCACAAACTACCCCAGGTGGAATGCTCGTTATTATCTGGGCAAGGTACAGACTTACAGCTCAGCTCAAAAGAGCACACTTCACACACACAGAAAGACCTTAAAACATTATTCAGTGAGAGAAAGCTGTGGTCGTAGACTACAGTTACTATTCTGCCGTCCGTGTGTAGCTTAAGTCATCAAAACTTCAGTCAGTCATCAATGTTACTTTAATACCTTCATCCTGACTTGCCAGTATTAGTAAAAACTGTGATGTGCATAGAAATAATTTTGTGTTTTTAATGAAGGTGGACACACACTTGGGCCTGAAGGTCGAGGTCTGGGACCAGGATGTGTGGTATGATGACCTTCTGGGATCATGTATGAGGTACCCGAGGCAGGGGACACACAGATTCACCTGCTGGGCAAAGAATGGCGGCTTTGAGGTCCGGTACACTCTGAACTGTGACCGTCACCTAACTGGAGACAGGTGTCACCGTTACAGACCCTCTCCACAATGAGAAATGTATTTTGACTGTGTTGCTTAGTTTTCTTTCACCTGGATATGTTGATTACTTTCACTGAAGTGTCATTGAACACCATTCAGGGTTTATTTTGGAGACAGAGGTAAATTTACATCATGAAACTGAAGTACCTGACTTATTTTTAAAAAAAAGGATTGTGACTAAGAGAGCCAATTTATTTCCAGTTGGGCTGATGTAATGAGTCAAATGACTGATGATCTCATACATTTAAAGCTTCAATCATTTATTTTTAGATCACATGATATGATTAAATTCACATACCGACTTACATGTACTTTGAAATGAAAAAACATCATTTCATTTGATTTTCAGCTGATTTGAATTTAAAATATAGACCAGTAAGAATAAATATTTTGATGTGTGCATTAATAACAGCAGCTGCATACTCCTGTGGGAATTGTGGTGGTGGGGACGTTTCAGTTTTTATGTAAATTGCAAATAAAGACTGTCAAAACATGTGCTTCATATCCTTAAAATAACACGACTTAGAATTGTGGGGTTTTTTTTATATATACGTACACATGTAATGTATTTAGCACAATATGATGACGTAAAATGCAAATTCTGTCTGTGCAAAATGCTCAAATAGGTTGACTTGACTGAACATAAGAACTCAATAAATGACAATGTAATAATGGCGTGTGTGTGTGTGTGTTTGTGGCAAACAGAGGGTGAGACGCACATTAATAATCACTTTCAACAAGCTGTGTGACATTATAAGTCCCACCTAACACTAACATATGGTGGGAGCGAGGGCCAATATTTCAGGTTGATCCAGTGTAGCCAGCAGATATCCAGGCCAAGACTTCCTCTTCCTCATGCTGGTCATTTCGGCTAATCTCTGTAAAGTGATATCAACATATGAATGCAGATTTAGAAGAAAAAAAAACATAGACATCATCATCAGACAATATCCAGTGTGTTTCTGAGGTTGTATCTTGGCCAATGCGTTATGCCTCTCCACGTGAACTGTTTACCTGCCGTTCAAATGTGATTCCTCAATAGTACTCGGACTACAAACAGAAATCAGGGGCCATATTCAAAAAGCTAAGAAAATTCCTTAAATTATGACTTTTTTCTTTAGAATTTCCTGTTCAAGTTAAGACTAGGTCCTGGTAAAGAGAAAGGTTATTCACACAGCATCTTAGCCCTGAAGAGAAAAAGGGTTAGGAGTAGGGAGGAGGACTTTGAAGAGGTCTCAGAGTTTAAGTACAGAGAAAATGGTGGAACACAAAGAGGTATGGGAAATAGTCTCCAGTTGCTGGATGACAGATCAGATGGTGCATGGATGATATTTGTGGTCCATCTCATTAGCAATGCGCACACATTTCTCACCCAATGCAATGACGATATAACGCCAGAAACAAAGTGATCACACAATAACATATTTAGAAAACTGGAAAAATGATGGCATGTTTCTGTCTCAACCTTCCATCAGCAGAGTGATCACACTAACAATTTCAGTCTCATATTGTGATGCAGTTCATTTCTTTTCCACTGGGTGTCCACACCTTGCAGGCTCCCAAAAGGACAACCAGTCACGTCTGTGAAGGTGACACTTGCTTTGGTGTCTGAATCAGGTGCACGAATAAATCATGTGTGAAACTGATTTAGTGTATTCAAGTCATACACCAACCTGTTTGTCTGCTCTGTCGTTTCTGGGAAACAAAATAAGTGAAATGCTTGTAAGTCATATCAAAGGCAGCTGTGTTTAAGCCCAGTTTTGACAGATATGTGGCTGGTATGCACCGCTGGAATGTTTGGATTATGTGTAATCATAGATGGTTCTGTTTTTGTTGGCAAGTGATTTTAGAGAACCCCTGGAGCAATGCACATATACTGCAATTGTGTCTGAGTTCCCAGCAGTAGCAGGTGCAGGTCACACATACACAGGCACACAGTACACTCCCCCAACTTCTTGGATTATTGAAATTAAAAGAGAGAGTAAAAAAGGATTATTGCTAAACAGATATAAAGATTTCTGACAGGAGTCCCACATTGGCTGTGTCAGATTGAAACATGGATGCAGGTAGATGTTACACTGCTGCTCATGCACAGTATCAGCAGCATGAAGACGGAAATGCTAGAGGTTTTTTGCTGTAATGTAAAATGTTATCAGTCACTGACAAAAGGGAGGAAAAAATATTTTATTTGATGCACTGGATGTTTTTAAAATTTCGATCCCAGGTGCATGTTCTCCCCGTGTCAGTGTGGGTTCTTTCTGGGTACTCCAGCTTCCTCCCACAGTCCAAAGACATGCAGGTTAATTGGTGACTCTAAATTGTCCGTAGGTGTGAATGTGAGTGTGAATGGTTGTCTGTCTCTATGTGTCAGCCCTGTGATAGTCTGGTGACCTGTCCAGGGTGTACCCCGCCTCTCGCCCAATGTCAGCTGGGATAGGCTCCAGCCCCCCCTGCGACCCTCAAGAGGATAAGCGGTTAGAAAATGGATGGATGGATGGATATGTGTATGAAGGTGGATGTCTTCACTGATCAGTACCTTCTTCCAGACCTCACAGGTCTGTATGTGAATTAAAGAATTGTTGATGTCAGAGGACTGATTAAGTGTGACAAGACTGAAGGTGCACAACTTGTTTGACTGTTCTGTCACTTAGGGCTAAAGAGAATAAGTGAAAACTGAGCTCCTGTAAATCATAAATAAGCCGTCTTTTAAAAGAAGCTGATGACAGACATGTGGCTGGTTTGTATAATGGTTGGGATTAAGGTTATGATAAATGCTGTTCATTGTAGGGTACGTGCTTTAAAATAGCCCTCGAGCAAGATAAAAAACTAGTTCCGTTGCCAGCAGCAAAAGATCGGAGTAAATAAGTGTAATGTTTAGATATTGGAACAATGAGGATAAATCTGAGCATATGACAATACTTGCTTATTGTTTTCTTTAATTAATGGAGTCTAGATGGGGCAAAACAAGTCTGGGTATTCTTATAACTCCCAACTGCAAAGATGTAAAACTTTTCAATATTTCACCAAAAAAAGTCTAAATGGTGAAACAGTAATTACAGATCTGTGTCAAAGATTTCTACATTAATCATCTCATAGCTCAGATTGTCTTATGACTCCTTTGAGGGGTTTGACCCCTCGATTAGGAACAACTGGACTTAAACTATATGAAGTAAAGTAGCTCCACCATGACAGCAATAAAATACTGCAGACACCTTGATGCATCAGTATTGACAATCTAATGAGGTCATATATAATAATACATCAGTCACAGGAGCGGATCATCTGCAGAATGAGTACTTTTACTTTAAGTTCATTTTGCAGATATTATTAATGCACCTCTATTTAAGTAGGATTTTCTAATGTAGATTTTTTTATAGATTTTTTTTTTCCATTTCATATGAAATTTGAAAAAAAAAAACACTTTCACATTTTCAGAGATAGCTGGGCTCAGCCTCAGAGATAGGGTGAGGAGCTCGGAGATCTGGACGGAGCTCGGAGTACAGCTGCTGCTCCTTCGCGTCGAAAGCAGTCAGTTGAGGTGGTTCGGGCATCTGATCAGGATCCTCCTGGGAGCCTCCCACTGGAGGTGTTCCGGGCATGTCCCACTGGTAGGAGGCCCCGGGGAAGACCTAGAACACACTGGAGGGATTACATATCTCATCTGGCCTGGGAACACCTTGGGGTCCCCCAGGAGGAGCTGGAAAGTGTTGCTGGAGGGAGAGACGTCTGGGGTGCTTTGCTCTGCCTGCAATACACTTATAGCAAATAAATACATAACATAAAACCACCATCTATGCTGAAATAACCTAGCATAGCCCATGACTTTCACCATGCCTTTTTGGCTAAATCCCCAAATCCTGCAGCAGCATCATTTTACCAACCACGTAATCCGACTTACGTATCCCCATCCTCCTACAGAAAAAAAGAGGGTGACAATATGATTTTAAAGGTTCTGTATGAGACATTTAGAGCATGAATATATAAACCAGCTATGTTTGCTATGTAAAGCTGTAGTAGAGTAAAGGCGTCCAGAGCAGAAAATGAAGTTATGCTCTGTCTGTGTGTGTTGTAAACTGAACTCCTCTTTATAATAATTCAACACCATATCTCAGGAATAGAAGGGGAGACATTTGTTCAGGTACTGAATTGGTGACACTAATCTCGGGCGTCCATTTTGAAACTGTGCAGACTGTATAGATCCTCTGTGCTGTCGGGTTTAAGATGTGTGCGAAGCCTTCATGTTTTAGAAGTAAAACACTGCAGCTCAAACAATGTAGTTTCTTTACAGCAACATCCACATTTGAAGCATCGTCATGGCTACATATGAGTCTGAGTAGACATGAATATAAATGTGACTTGGTTCAGCTTGTTCACAGAGGCACACTATCACTTAGTGATAATTCTAGTTACAATGTTGTACTGGTGTCAAATGTCATTGGTCAATACTTGGACTACGAATGGAAACCAGGACACTTCAGATACCAAAATCCGGTCCCATCACCAATTCTGCAAGCATATGTAGAATCTGTTTATGGAGATTACTGCTAGCATGGCCGACCACCCCTCAAACTCTGGATCATTTACAATAGAGAAGTCAGTGTGGTTCAAACTCCCTCATGGGTTGTGAAGACCTAAATTATGAGTGCAAAGCAGAGTTTGACAAGGAGACAGTTCTGTTTTCCTCTGTGCTGGACCAGATATATCTTAGAGAGAAAACGATAATGTATCTTTTGGATCATTTTGAGTTTGAAAATTGCAAATTAAATCTCCAAAATAGTCTTCTGGCTCAGTGTCAACATACACCCAGTCAGACCCAACAAACACCCACTCATTGTTCTTTCGTGATGGGATTTCTCGTAAGTCATGCTACACATTGCAAAGGACACATGACACTTGAAGAAGAAGAACATGTTTTTGTGTGTATGTGTGTATGTGTGTATGTGTGGATGTGTGCGTGTGTGTGTGTACACGTATACATTAATAGGTCACATACTGTAGGTGTCAATCATTATGTGCAATGACAGTTCAATAGATTAACTCAAGTTTGAAAACACAAACTTTCTCTTTTCACTTGAATGTTTTCTAATCCTGTTCAAAACCCTCTGTCTTAAACATTTATGCCAAAAAGAAATATATATTTTTTCCAACATAAATCTAGAACTTGAAGTCAAAGCAAAATTTCTTCATGAGTCTTATTTTTATAACTAATGAGTCTAATTCCAATTTCAGATGTGATTGCATGTAAAGAATTTATGCAATACAACCTGTAATTCATAACATTAGCCAGGATTAATCGAGGGTGGAGACTGAATATTACAATTTCAAGTTTCTGATAATAATGAAAAATGTTGCCACTCAAGCTTGTCAGTCCAAAGTCAGATGTTTACAGGAAGACGTGATCTTTGCAGCCCCATTTCCCCGAAAGGTGCAATGTGGTTTGTCCTGTTTAAGGTTTAGTTTTATTCTTGGCACATGCAGTGTCTCTGAGAATAATAACCCCTCCTTACGCAACATACTGTATAAAAGTGCTGTTAACCTGCAGAATCGACAGTGTCACCGAATCCTCGGCTGACACACCCTCCTCATCTCCAGCTCACTCCACGAGCCACACCACGAGAAGTCTGCGAGAAACTCTGCTGAGGCCTGAACAGGTAATCTTGCTTTTCATAAATAATTAATATTTCAACAAAATTACTAAAATAAGTTTGGTTTGGGTGGAAGTTTATTTTATTTGCCAAGATTCTGAGATACCTCTCTGAGATTTCTGCTACCTCACTGTTGTTAAATTAATTGATTTATTTCATTATTAAATTAAATTTAATTTAATTGTGTAAACTGACCATTTGAGGACTTTTGATATATTTCTAGAAAACTAGTGTAGTTTTTTTTTGAGAAATAATGAATCTATGTGCCAGAAAATTTGCAGTTCTTGTTAATTCCCTTGATAATTACATCACGGCTTAAATTCTACTGACTGATTTCATTTCCCTCTCTCTTTATCTCTCTGACTCCAGCCATGTTCTCCTACTCGACTCCACCCCTCCTCTACCTGAGCCTCCTGCTCTTTCTGTTGCACCACTCCCCTGTTCTCAGCTGTCAGACTGGGACCAGCAGCCAGTGTCAGTCTGCTCCCTTTGTACCAGGCCACAACCTGGCGGGGGAGGGATTTGATGTGGTCACCCTGCAGCGTAAAGGAGCCTACGTGGTGGACGTGAAGACTTTCCTCACCCCAGATGGCACCTGTACTCTTTGCTCCAACCCTCTTCAAGGCAGCAGCCTACAGAAAGTAAATTAAATCAGCAAGGCAGAGAGACACAGTCACACACACTCTGACACACACATTGTTAACATGTTAAACATGTTCTCACCTTGACTTTCAGCTGCCAGTGTCTGCAGTGGACTGGCGTGCCTTCAGCAAATGCAGTGCTCATCTTTACAGCAGTTACCACACCTCCATCAGGTATCCTGTGATACAGAATCTTTATCACTCATAGTTCAGTCAGGAACACTTAAGTCAAAGAAAACTTTATTTCCATTTGCAGTATTATATTTGGTGGTATGGCTCTGTTCTGGGGCCTCTCTGCCTTTCCTCGAGCCTACGCAGACAGTCTCTTCCACGCCTACGTGGAAAGTATAAGGCGGAGAGAGCACACCTCCCTGCCCTTCCATGCGCCTACATGGAAAGCCTAAAGCAGGGAGAGCAGCAGCAAAGACCTCCGGGAACAGAACAGAGCAGCATCAATGACAAACAGAAATGACATTGATAAGTCAGACACAACATGAAAAGGAGGAGCTGGGGTGGAGGAGGGTTGCAAAGCAGCTTGCAGAGGAAGCAGCAACAGTAGGCAGGCCAGAGCAGTTTAAATAGGGCGCCCTGAATGAGATTCACTGATTGGTTGCATAGAAAGGAATCATGTGATCTATCAGCTGACTCCCTTCATCAATCAGCTGCTCCATCAGTTGATTGGATGTTTGAGATCAGCTGATGTAGCTGGGATGTGAGCTGAGCTTGACATCGTGTCCTGCCTGAACTAACGCTATGCTTACTTTTTGTAACCTTTTTTATATTTTAACTTATTGCTCCAGTTCAGTCCATACTTCTCAATATCCACCCACCTTTAATGATTATTACTGTTGTCTTTTTTATTTTCTGTAGGAAAAAGAAATGAAACAAAGGTAATGTTGAATATTTTATGTGTCCACAGCTCACTGGTCCAAAAAGTCACCTATCAGGACAGTTACGACTGGAAGGTAGGAAAGTTTCACAGCTATTGTTAGAAGACGCAAGACAAATTTAAGATTTTTTTCTAACAATAAAGCGAAATCAAATCTATTTTCTCACTAAAACATGGAGCTGTCTAGAAATGTAGGTATTTTTAGCTTTATTTGCTGAGGTTTTCAGGTATCAGTCATCAATTTCAAATTTTTTTCATTGCTTTGAGCACTAAAAGAAACATCTTATAGAACTCCCAGTAGTCACAAGGTGGATGACAGCTGGTAGCTCAACTGGTAGAGCGTGCAGCACATGTAGACTGAGCAGCAGTCTAGGTTCCAGTTTGACCAGTAGCCCTTTGTTGCATGTCCTCCCCTCTCTGCCCTTTCTATCTGTCCAATCAAATAATGGCTGAAAAGCCTTCATCAGATACCTAAAGCTATCAGCATGGCTACATGTTGTCACCAGTGAGTTGGAAAGTAAGCTATTTGTACTGACCCTTTAATGAACTGCATCATGTTCTATGTTGGGACATCAAGTAGCTCATGCCTCCTTTCTTTATCAGGCTGGACTGAATTTCAAGAAGTTTGTCAACCTGGAGGTGGGGGGAACACGTTCTGCTGTGTATAACTTTGCTACAGACAGGAGCAAAGAGGACCGCTTCACCTTCAGCACACACAGTGCCACCTGTATGCATTATCGGTAGGTGTGAAGATCTGCAGCCACATCACCAGAGAATGTCAGATTTGTTATGTAATTTAGCAGCAAAGTTAACTAACCATGCCTTCTTTTTGTGTTTAGTTACCGTGTGTCGAGCACAGCGCGTCTCAGTGATGAGTTCCTCAACGATTTGGAGAGACTGCCCAGTTACTACAACCCCTTCACCAGGACCCCATACAGACAATTCTTACAGACCTATGGCACACATTATATCCGCCAGGTCAAATCACACACACATACACACATCACATTTATTTTCTTACTTCATGGGAATAAATATTTTTGTGTCAACAACATTTTATCATGTGTAATTTCAGGTTGATCTTGGGGGGCGATTCAGGCGAGTCACAGCTGCACGTACCTGTTTGTCCTCACTGAATTGGCTCTCCTCATACCAGGTAGCACACATGTCAAGGGAGGGCAGAAAACATATTTTGTATCACAAGTAACATCTAAAATCCTCTCCTTTCATCTAGGTGCACAACTGCTTGTCACTGGGTCTCAATGTAGGCCTGGGGAAATACAAACTGAATCCAAATTATAACACGTGCAACAAAGTCCTACAGAACCAGGACGTGTCCACGTCTTACAGCTCTGGTCTCCACCAACACTACACTGAGGTGGTAGGAGGTGGCGGTTGGGTGGGTGAGTTTTCTCTCACCCATAATGACTCCGTGGGCTACCAAAACTGGCTGAAAAGCCTCAAGGATCACCCTGATGTTGTTCGGTATTCCCTAAGACCACTTTACCAGCTGGTGCCATACGGGTCAAGAAGGACCGGACTGAAGGCTGCCACAGAGCAGTACCTAAGAGACAACGCCCTCAGCCCCCCACCTAGCCCACCTTACTGTGGAAACAGTGACCCTAACCTGGCTTCCAACTGCTGTCCTAAACAGGCCTGGAGAGGAACACTGGTGGTGACTGTCATCAAAGCCTGGGGTCTGAAAGGAGATCGCATTGGCAAGACTGATGCGTACGTAGAGAAAGGGGGAGAGGGTTGAGGTCTTGACACAGTGGGCACAATGAACATGATGTATCAAAGACAAATGTGAAATAATTAGCCTAATTTATTGTCTTTTCATCTACTTTATCCAATTAACAGGTATGCTCAGCTGTGGTTCGGCTCCATCTACCACAAGACTGATATGGTCAGGTCAAACAGCCCATACTGGAATGCTCAGTATAATCTGGGCAAGGTCAGTAAATCTTCTCAGGCTTGTTTGTTTTGTTAGGCAATGACCACTACAAGCATTTTGCAGGAGTGCTTATACATAGTGTTCAGAATCAGATTAATTGTGTGGTACATTAAATGTGATACTTTAAGGGTGTGAATAATTTATTGTCTTTAATCTTTATGAAGGTTGACACACACTTGGGTCTGAAGGTCGAGGTCTGGGACAAGGACCTGGGCAGGGATGATCGTCTTGGATCATGTGTGAAGAACCTGAGCCAGGGGACTCACACACATACGTGCTCCACCAACAATGGTGCCTTCCAATTCAAGTACACTCTGACCTGCGACCGTCACCTCACTGGAGACAGGTGCAACCAATACAAACCATCTCCACAGTGAGAGACACATTTAGGGTGTGCTGCTCGCTTTTCTTTCATCAGGATATGTTGATTACTTTCATTTAAGTGTCATTTAGCACAATTCAGTTTTGTTTTTTGTTTTTTTTGGTATTTGCTATCAGTGTTGTATTTAGCAGTGGGGTTAAATTAGAGGTAAATTTACATTACAAAACTGAGGTGTTTGACTAAAAACACCTCAGATGTGCCTGTTTTTTCTGACATTACTTACAAAATAATTCAAATTTAGTTGTTGATTTTTAGTTGTTGGTTTAACCATTTATTATAAGACTCTTGCTGAGTGATAGTAAGTTTCAATTTTGAATTTTGGTGGTAGGACTATCCGTTGGTTTTTATTTGAGTCACAGATTATATCTTTACGGTTGCAGTTTAAATCTTTGTAATGTGTCCTATAAGAGCAGCATTTTTGTGTCCTTTCTCAAATAAATAAAGCCTATGAAAACATCAGCTGTGTCTTTAAGTGCTTTAAGTGTCTTCAGAGTTCAAGAAAACATCGATTTAGAATTGCAGCTTGCAAAGCATCTAAACTTTTCATAACCGCTGAAATTACATTACAATTTCCAAATCAAATTGTGCATTTTTAAAGGTCCCACATTATAAAAAGACAAATTTCAGTGTCTTTTTATAATATAAAGCAGGTCTATGTTGTATATACTGAAAACGTTTCAAAATGCTGACACCACAGAGAAAAGCACACAGTCCCTATTCAGAAAGTGTGCCTTTAAAAAAGTCGTCAGAACTCCTGTGAAGTTGTGATATCACAAATATATAGACCCAATCGCAACTCTCCAAAAAACCCTTTAATAGGGGAAAAAATGGTAGAAACCTCAGGAAGAGCAACTGAGGAGGGATCCTTCATCAGGACGGACAGACGTGCAGTAGATGTCGTACAGAACAGATCAGCATAATAAATTCACAGTAATCCATATGACAAAATGAGACATAAAGAGAGACAGAGACAGAGAGAGATGCAGGTCAGACAGCAATGCTAATAGCTTACAAAATTAATTTTAGTAATAATATTATAATAATAATAACAATAATTGTGGTGGCATATGCTCTAAGTATATATTGACTTATGACAGTATATGTGTGTGACAATAATAATATAATAATAGTAGAAGTATGACTAATAATAATAGCAGTAGTACAAACCATCTCCACAGTGTACTGTTATGTACCGTCCTGCTTTACTGGTGTTTTTCTTAAGTCAAGTCTGTGCACTGCTGTGGACAGCAGCTGTAGCCACATGTATTTTAGCTACCTAAAAAAGTCAATACTCACTGTAAGAGTATGTGATATTTGAAATAGTTTCTCTGCTTTACACACTAACTTTATGTACATGACACTGGGATTTTCTACATTACTACAGCCTGGTTACATAAAGATAGGTATGAGGGTTGTCATAGAGAAGTACTTCAGAGACAACACTGTCAGGCCCCCACCCATCCAGCCCTACTGTGGAAGCAGTGACCTTAACCTGGCTTCCAACTGCTGTCATGAACAGGCCTGGATGGTAAACGCAATTAATACAGACACAAAGACGTAGTTTTGCTTTTACTTCCATGTCTCTCTCAGTTCACAGGTAGGCTATGCTAAGATGTGGTACGTTTCCATCTATCACAAGACTAGTGTGATCGAGTCAAACGACCCTAGCTGGAAGGCTTGTTATCATCTAGACAAGGTCAGTACTGATCTTTTCTTCACTGATCAGCAGATGAAAAGACTGAAACCACTCTCTAAGTATCAATCTTCTCATATAACTCTTTGCAAGAGAGCCAGTGAGTGTATTTCCCAAAATGTCAAGCTTATTCTTTAGGCAGTAGACTGTAGTTACCATGACTACCATTCTGTGTGATATAGTTGTCAAAAACAGGGACAGCATGAAATGGAAGAGGACTCATTTTGTATGTAGATATAAACTGCTCGAGCTGGCAACAGATGACAATATGATGTCAGACGCTTAAAAATCAGGTTGAAGATATTTTAAATGTCTGAGGACGTTAGAATTTTATGCTGTGTGGACGTTTTGCAGATGTTGGGTTTTGTTCTTCATACCTGTCAATATTCTACGTCAAGATGACACTGGCATGAGATGTTACTTAACAGCACAACTTAAAACTAAAAGAATATCTTTCTTGGGTAATGCCAGCAATGTGGGTAATTGGCCCTTCGCTAAGTCCCGCCCCTGGACGCAGACTGGCCAATCATAATGTAGCATCAGGCCAGCTCAGACCAGGGTCCGACAACAACACAGCTGTGCTCCATTGACTCCAATGCAGTGGTTTCAGATTTCCTTCATTTTCAGGCTGGTTTTGTGGATTTGGAGCTAAATGTTGTGCCTGGGGCACGTCGTGTATTAATGATACTTGTTACCTGGAGAGGTTAGAAAAAGATATACGTTTCTTCCCTGTTCCAAAACCAAAATCAAACCCTGAAAAGTGTAGGGTTAGCTAGCTAGCTACTGAAGATACAGCCTACTGAATGTATACACATGCTGCTTTTGCTTTGTAATGATTATAACAGTGAAACAAAGAGCGACCCTGCTGTACTGGAACCAGTGAAGGGAAGCAGGGAAACTTTGCTGATATTCAACCAGCTGTGTGTCATCAGATGAACGTTGTTTGACTTCCCCCAGAGATCCTTGCCCATCTGGCGGCAGAGGTTCAGGTGCTGGCAGCAGCACAGGGGTGAAGCCAAACACTGTTTATCTGCACACACTGCGATGCCACACAGCTGGTTCAATATGAGCAAAGTTTCCCTTTATATTCATTGTCTTCTGTGGTGATCAGCAGTGATGTGGTGGTTCACTTTTACACTGTGATCTGTAGCCTATAGTTGGGCTTTAGCTTCTAACTGTCTTTGTGTTTTTAACCTGTTGTTGCTGCTGAGTCAGTTTGACATCCTGGATATATCCTTCAAACACAGACTGTAGACCCCTCTGTCTGCTTCTCTCTGGAATCACTGCTTCATTTCTCCAAAAATATGATCATATTTATTCAGGGAGTGCAGTTAGTTACAGTGTGGGCTCCATGCTTACGCCAACAGTTACTACCCACCTGGGCCCCACATACAAATGCTGGCAGGCCAGATGCCCCTAAATCCCACTCACTGGACCCTAACATTTTCAATGCTGGACTTGGACGTGTAACTAAGTATTTTTACACTCTTATACTAAAGTAAAATATCTGAATCCCCGCCCCTGTCTGACACACAGTGGGGTGTAAATGTAAAGGCACTAATGAACCGCCCCGCCCTGTCATGTCTTCATGCCTCCTGTGGTAAAGGTTTCCTGTGTTGCGTTTAAGTATGTGTGTAAAAACCAGCTCCCGCCGCGACCGCTCGACTCCTTCCTCTCATCTTTGGAGATGCCGATTGATTCAAACGACCGCACGGAACAGCCTGGAGGCGGTGTAAAAAGAAACCAAAAAACACCAACCTCTCCCCCCACCACCTCTCTGTCCATCCCACATTTCAGGACACACCGTCAGACACACGTGCATCTAATTTAGGTGACTGTGCGGCGCTGTGCCCTGACAGCACAGCGGTTTCCGTTAGAAGGAAATGATGGAGAAGGAAAGTTTCTGACGCCTCTCCGTTGTGTCGGGACTGCCCGCAGGAAAACTGGAGATCATTTCTCGCTTTGCGCTGTTTGCTCGTCCTCGGCACACCGCACAGATACTGTGAATCTGAACAATCTGTATGGATTTGGGATGAATAGGGTCTCCGACACTGAAATGTCTCAGGATTGGAAATGCAGCTCCACGCCTGCCTGTTGCTTTTTATTATCACAACAGGTAAGGAAGTCTACCAGTACCTGGAATCTGTCAGAGATTTCAATAGCATGTTTTTCTTTTGTTATCACATTGTATTGAACACATACTTTACCTTAAAACGCTGAATTATTACCTGTTCCTTTTATTGTAGTCACAATAGTGCTGCTCTACTGACAAAATGAAAAGGGTCAGTAGGTGGCCAGGTTTATGTAGTTTGTGTTTACCTAAATGCCTCTGGTCCAGGCCCAAATCCTGGGGTCATCAGTTGATTACATGGTGAAGAAAGAAGGTCGAAATATTTGTGATTTGTCACACAAGTTGCACTTATTTTTCTATCTTTTTTCTACATTTTCATCCACTGATGGTATAAAAGAGTGGTTCTCAACCTTCTTCATGTCAAGGACCCTTAAATTGATAAATGAGGTTATGGACCCCTATTTGAAAACATTTGGGTTGTTAGATATGATCTGAAATATAGCTGCCAACTACAGTTGAGGGGACAGTCTCTCATGTTATGTTCATCCCTGTAGTGTATTAAAGGTTCAGTGTGTGAGATTTAGTGGCATACAGTGGTGAGAATTGTAGTTTGCAACTAGCTTAAACTTCTCCCTGTTAGATTTCCTTCAGTGTTCAGGTTTTTATCAGGAGCCGAATTATCCGCAGAGGTCTCTTCCTCTCCAAAACAAACAGACCAGGTGATTAAAACAGGTAAAAACACTAAATAAAGCAGTTTCAAGCTACAAATGAGTGTTTCTTCAATGCTGTTTGGTATGGCAGGGACAGGTGGCTCGCACACACCTTGCCAATGTGTGCTCACCTTTATCCTCTGATAACTTAAGATCCAGATGTTCAGGGGGTTTTCACCAGGAGCTGAATTATACACAGAGGACCGGTCTTCGCCAGAAATAAATCTGGTGATATGAACTGGTAAACACACTGAAAAAAGTAGTTTTACATGACAAATCTTTTGTAGAAACATGTCAATGCAACATGGTAATCTCCTTAAACGAAGACCCACTCCCTATGTGGATATACATGGCTCATTTTAGTGTCACCAAAACACAACAATTCTTATTCTGGGTGATTATACACAAAAGAAAATATAGTCATTATATTACATTTCTGCCAATATATCCCCCTCGATTCTACACACTGAACCTTTAAATAGTGAAATTAATCTAACACCATTTTTCTGGGGACACCCTGGAACTCC
The DNA here is from genome assembly GCA_019142605.1 of Cephalopholis sonnerati. Lineage (NCBI taxonomy): Eukaryota > Metazoa > Chordata > Actinopteri > Perciformes > Serranidae > Cephalopholis > Cephalopholis sonnerati. The sequence continues at coordinate 22,369,926 of JAGQAX010000003.1, forward strand.
CTACAATATATACCCATAAATGAATTTGTTTTCACAGTGACATACAGATCAGGAGATCAAAGCCAGAGTGATACCCTCTTTTACCACCATCTTTTTTTCTTTCCTCAGATAAAATCTTGGCCTCGTCACCCCACCACTGTGCTGGGAATGTCAGCCTGGACAAAGAGCCTTCAGGTCACATCAATCTCACTCTACCTGGACTTTCTACTGACACCAACAACAGACTCAACCCCATGAACAACCAGTCTGACAAAACCCTACCAGTTTCAGTTTGCACTTGGACGATAGGTATTCCCAGGGGTCGGACGGTACTTTTAAAGTTAGCATGGTTGGAAAGTGGTTCGGGTGTAACAGTGCGCTGTGTTTGGAAAGATGAAGATCAGGTTTTGGAGAGTGGGGGGACGGCTCTGCTCTCAGGCTGCGATGGAAACAAAGCCACCTTGACTTGGACAGCAGCAGGACGACTCTCAAATCCAATTCAGCTGTCCTACTATGGTGAGGAGCCATTACTCAGTTATCCAGTTTGATTTATTGAGTCAGGATGGTCCGCTTTCCTGCACCCTGATCACGAGAGTTTAATCTAATTGTCATAATAGAATTTAGATCAGACTTGTTTTAGAGCTGTTTTTTGTTTATTTTGTTTACTGTGTGACTGCATGAAAAGTATTTTTTGTTTTTACAGTAGGAGAATATTATGGTTACTAACTGTGGAAACATATTGTGGAAATGTGTTGTTCAAACTGTGCTGTGAGCCATAAATCTGTCCGTCGGAAAGTTCTTATCACACACACTGTGGTGTGAGAGGCAGATAGATATTATGTTGTTGTGATTTCCACTCTGTCTCTCCTCACCCTCTCTGTTTTTGTGTTTGTTTCTGGTCATCCAGTCCAGGAAGATGAGAGGAATTCCTCGGAGGACCACACCAGCCCACATTCAGGCCGAGACTTCTTGCGTTGGTCTCAGACAGGAACCAGCTTTACAAGCATGGCTCCTGTTGGTCAGGAGGTGGTAAGTGGGACAGAGAGGAGCAGAGGTCGCCTCCACGAAGGTCTGGAGTGGAGCTCTGAGGCTCAGTCTGTGTCTAGCCCCTCCTCTGAGGACCAGGGGCTGCTGCACCCCACCTCACCCCTGCAGGGACTCACTGTGGCTGGGAGAGCCGATAGGGAAACTCTCCCTCTTCCTGAGGAAGGACAAAACAATGGAGCGGATACATCTGGAGCTGCTCACCTCACTGATGGTAAAATGTCTGCCAGAGGGAGAACACACCCCTATTTTCAGCATACACTCAGTACAGATACACCGTTTCACACAGCAAACACAGGAACAAACGCAAGCAACGAGCCCCCTCACACCCAGATGGCACTGACACACGAAACAGAGTGGAGCAACAACACCTCGCATGTCACAGATATACACAAATATACACACACTCAGACGTCTAAAACATCTATAACCACACAAGCTCTCCCCACTGTGTCCAGCACCCGCCTCCCATTTCTCACCTCCTCCTCCCCTGAGCTACCTTCCCAGACAACCTGGGAGAGTGCTACCATCCCAATCCCACATGGTGGAGCTGTTAGCGGGGCACCTGGAGAGAAACAACCCCATTCCTGGAGGAGCCAGCGAAGCACAGACAGACTTGACTCTGATCTGACCTCCACTGTCACCTCTGATCCTTTAAAATCACCCTCCGAACCTCAGCAGAATGACTCGAGCAGTGCGCACACTGATACTGAGCCCACTGCGTCATCCTCACAGGGCCCCAGTGGGAGCCAATCATCCACCGCCCACCTCGCAGGGCTTGACACCGCTGTTGGTACTGTGGAGGCTGCTTCATCTCATCTAAACATTAGTCGAACTGACTCATCTGTATCAGCAGCATCAGACGTTACCAGTCAAACTGCTGCGTTTGAGTCCTCTGATAAATTTGAAAACACAGAGATGCTTCACACTTTCACTCCTTCCACACAGACACAAAGCACAGAGAGCCTCCCACCTCCTCACACATCCTCCCCGCTCACACACACAAACAAGGACGAGATGCAAACAACGACATTAAGTACATACATGACTACTGAAACTATCTCCTCCTCGCCTGACATTACCAAAGTAGATGACCAGACTTCGAGTTTCCCTAGTCCTTCCTCTTCACCCACAGCAGCACTGACGTTGGGAGATGTAGTCCATAACTCGGCTGCCACAGGAACCACCACTGACACTGGAACACACACACTGCGTCCCACTTACACATTCTTAAATGACAAGTCACCCACAGATTCACCGACTCCTGCTCATCTTTCGTCCTCCAGTGCACCCGTACACTCATCCACACCTTCATACACACTCCAAGCACACACTACATTTCCTGGTAGTTCACGCTTCACTCACACACCCCTGCCTTTGCCCTCCTCTAGTACTGAATCTGCTGCACACACACCCCTCATCGACCCTAAAACAACACTTATACCCTTCACAGACGTCAACAGTCAAATCAGACACACCTCACACACAGAGCCACCTGCCTCTGCCATCTTCCACTAAAGTCCCAGTTACACATGCACACCCTCACAACCATTTTACTACAACACAGACTTCCCCGCTCTCACTCACAACTGCAAACTCAGATCATGGACATAAAGATCATGGAGATAAAGATGTAGAAGTAGAGAAAGAGGATGATTCTTGGCAGCAGTTTCCCAGCAGTACAACTAAACAAACACCTACAGCTGGAGCCCCGTCCCAGACAGCCCCACATCCCACCACCCAGGAGAAACATTTGACACTCACACCTTCTGTTTTAACCTCTTTACCCACTTGGACGTCCACGACTCAGACTCCCAAGTTCTACATTGTGCCGGACCAGCCTGCAGCCATCAGAGGTACTTTCACATATTTGCGTGTAATTAAATAACAGGTTGGGAGTGTCCAGGCCTGTTGTAATGAAATCATTTGCCTGCTCTGTCCAGTGGAGTCGATTGAGCTGCTGCTGCAGATCATTGTAGAAGAATCCAGATCGGATTTGACTTCTGGTTTGGAGGAGGACACCGCTGCCTGGGTGAGAGACACACAAACTTTCAGGGCCACAGCACAACAAATGCTGACGATGACCAGTTTTTACTACTGCCACCTAAAAAGAGGCACAACTGTCGGATGTCACTATTTTAACTTGCACAACATAGGTAGAGTAGGAATTTGGCATAAACAGTTTACTAATCTTGAAACCCGTTTTTGTGATACTATGCTGGAGTAGAGTTCACAGAATGAATGTTAAGCTGACGAATCTGTTTCATTTGAAGCCATCCCATAATAACGTGGGCTGCTCTAATTGCAAATCAAGGGTCCCCAGCAATGCCTAGTAAATGAGGTCTACAATACAGAAGAACATGTACCCAATTAGCAAATAACTAGGGCCAATCCCAAAAGTCATCAGTCAGAGACGCCTCAGTTAACTGAGATTGCTTGACAAACAAGTTGGGTTTTTTGTTCGTTAGCTTGTTTTTTCTGCCAGTCAGTGTGCAGTGTACTACTGGGGATGTTTTTCATAGGGAGTGCTTGTCACTGTCACACAGCTCTTCAGTGCAGGCAGCTGCCGACACAGCCCTGTAATGCTCCAGAATGACATTATCTTCTGCCTTCTGCTTAGAAGCAGTGAATTTACAGCTCACAGCTACTTAATATGATACAGTCTCCGGCTTTTGTTTGATATCTTTTGTCAGTATAAATTGTTGTTGCACATTTCCAAGCTGTCGTTGATGTGGTTAGCATGTCCAAACTCTGAAAATCTATTTAGAAAATAAAGGAACAAATAGTAGAATTTTCGTATTGAATGACCAAATGTGATACGACTGACAACTCTGAATTGGGGACTGTTTTTGAGAAACACTTGGGGCTGGAGCCCCAGAAGCCCCTGCTCCGCTCTGGTAGCTGCTATAAAGTTCTCACTTCCTGCTTCTTTCAGTTGGAGCCGTACCTTCAGAGAGCCCCGGGGTTCAGCAGGCTGCTGGGAGTCTGGAGCAGGTGAGGTCTTATAAAGTACATATGTGTACTGTAGCTACAGTAAACTGCAGTTAGCCCCAGTTTGTGCTTCTCATGTATCACCATTTAAATTGCTTATATACCTTTAGAACAGCAATCAGTGTTGTTAAACGACTGTCTGGATTTTTCAAAGATGACCAAGTACGTATTTTCAGAAAATATGGTGCCTAGCTCAAACTCGAATGTAATGGTAACACATGACGAGCACAAACCGGGGCAAGGTTGTGTGAAGAGAGATACAGAAAGTGAATGTATTGTTGTCCCAGCGGCCATGCAGGTGCAGAGTCTGCTGGAGTTCAAGACCAGCGGAGCTCTGCAGTGGCTCAGCATGACGGGACCCACATCACTGTTGGAACGGACAGGACTAGCTCAGGCTGTGTGTGACGGGAGAAGCTTCAGATCCTCCAAGATCACCAACATCACACTGGGAGGTAAGCCTGGGTCGAGATGCACACCTAGAGACGGCTGACTCAAGATTCCTAACTTTTGGGGCGCCTCGTGGTTTAAAGGTCCAGTGTGTGGGATTCAGTGGCATCTAGTTGTGAGGTTGAAGAACTGAAATTTCTCCCATATGCGAAGTGTGTAGGAGAACTATGATGGACAACGCAAAAATGCAAATGGCCCTATCTAGAGCCAGTGTTTGGTTTGTCTGTTCTGGGCTACTGTAGAAACAACATGGCGGACTCCGGTGGAGGAGGACCTGCTCCGTATGTAGATATAAACGGCTCATCTTAAGGTACCGAAAACACAATGAGTCTTATTTTCAGGTGATTATACACTAATGAAAATATATGAATGTTTTAAATATTATGTATCATTGCTGCCAGTAGGTGGCCCTAAATCCTACACACTGAACCTTTATGTCGAGTCTGGATGGGAACCTTTAGTTGCATGTCGATCTCCCCTCTCCAGTCATCTCCTGTCTTCTCCCTGTTGACTCTCCACTAAAGGCACAAAAAAACTTTAACCACCAGGTTAGCCATCAGCTTCAGTGACTACATTTACCTGGGAGGAAATTCCATCCCTAACCTGCTTATCTAATTAACCCAGACTCACACTCCCATGTAACGCAGACTCATTTGAACATCATAACTTGGTTAGTCTGATTCAGTTAAACAATCCAGTTATAAGAAATCAGATTAACACGTCTGCCTTACTCTGATAATAAACTTGTTACTGTGGCATGGAATCATCTGTAACTGTACTCTGTTTACTTTGACACTTTTGGTTTGCCACATACATAAATTCACAGTGGCGCAAGTGTTGTGGGTGACAAAGTAGGTTGATGGGTGTATTCTGTTGGCAGATTATTTAAGACATTAGGGATACTTGCATCAAATAACACAGTATTAACAATCATCAGCCAACTCTACATTTATAAATAGTCTCTAAACTAACACGACATAGACTTTCAAAACCTATGTTATTTTATTTGCTACTTCTCAAGCGCATGTGGGCCACCATCTGTGAGGTATTTAAGCTATTGTTTTACTGGCAGACACATTCAAAGGATGATCATAGTAGTGGTAATGTTTCCTTTTTTTAAGTCAGCAAACCTCTTGAAATAATCCCAAAACCAACAATGAGATCATCCTGCCAACAAGTACTGTCTGTGTACCCAAAGTCTGCTATGTCTTATTCCTCTGCAAGGTTATTATAGTTAACTAAAACTACCCTACAAGTAATGATGTGGTATTCATCCAACTACTCAAATTGTTTTTACACTACACAGTAACATTCACACACGTGGTTAGCACTGTCGCCTCACAGCAAGAGGGTTCCCGGTTTGAACCCCGGGATGGGGGAGCCCTTCTGTGCGGAGTTTGCATGTTCTCTCCGTGTCAGCGTGGGTTTTCTCTGGGTACTCCAGCTTCCTCCCACAGTCCAAAGACATGCTCAACAGGGTAATTGGTGACTGTAAATTGCCCGTAGGTGTGAATGTGAGAGTGAGACTTGTCTGTCTCTATGTGTCTGCCCTGTGATGTCCAGGGTGTACCCTGCCTCTCGCCCAGTGTCAGCTGAGATAGGCTCCAGCACCCTCGCAACCCCCAGCAGGTTAAGCGGTTACGGAAAATTAATTAATTAATTAATTAATGAACATTCACATACTTGTGGCTAAGGCTATTACACAAGGTGCCACCGGCTACTCAGTTAGATAGATATTTCACACTGATAGCACAGGCATTTGGGGGTTCAGTATCTTGCCTTTCAATACTTAGACATGCAGATTGGAGGAGCCAGGGATCGAACCGAGGATCTTCTAATTAGTGGATGAGCTGCTCTGCTTCCTGTGCAACAGCCACCCCCAAAAACCAGGTATTAAAAAAGATTTTAGGTGAATGAAATAAAAAGGAAAACAAAAAATAAAAAACATCAACTACCTGAAATGATATTATGAACTTACAAAAGCTAACTAAAATAAAAATATACAAGAAAACAAAAACTAAATAAAATAAAAACCAATGAAAATATACAAACCATCTGTTCCTCTGTGCCATAGAGCTCCATTGTTGAGCAGACGCTATTATATAAAACATAAATGAGCCATACTGGGTGCACTGGGTGACATGTGCCATCGACCATGACACAACAATTAACATGGTGTTGTTTTTTGTCTTTTCATGAGATTTGTTGACAATAATAAAAATGTAGAATAGTGCCGGGCTCATCTGTTAACACGTCTTTCCTCCAGGTCTGCAGGGTGATGTGTGTGACTGGTTACTGCAGTGTCCAGGAGGCTACAAGTGTGTGTTCCAGCCTGGTTCTTCTAACTATAGCTGCTCTTCTGTCTGCCACTTTGACTACTGTCACCACCACGGCATCTGTACTCACCACCCGAGCCAACTCCCAGTTTGCCAGTAAGAAAACACAGATACACCAATACATACATTCATTTTGTATCTCTCCGTCCATCCAAGGAAGTTCTGTGCATGTAAGTCTGTTTTTGTTTTTTATTGTGTACTAGCTGCCTTGTAGGAGATGACTTCTGGTACATGGGCCAGAGGTGTGACATGAGGATGACTCGAGCACGGCTCGTGGGCGCATGTCTTGCCATCTTACTCGTCATGGTGACGGTGATCGGCGTTTTGGCCCTTGTGGCAGTGCGACGCTACCGAGCCATTCTGATCCAGGCCAAAGTAGATCAGACTCGGAGCAGGTACTCCATGACACACATAAAATTACAGCTCACAGCATACAACATGCAACATGAAGATTGATACAGTCAATGCACAGAAGCAGGGTTTCTGTGAGGTTCACCTGGTTAAATATTAGACTTGTTAAGACCTTTGTAATACCACGTAGAATACAGTTTGTTACAGCTTTCAAACGCAAACCACCCGAAGTACGATAGGAAACCAGCAGGGATGATATGGTCTGGATTTAGTCTTAATTATATCGATTTTTTTCAGTGCTTCCCAGGAGTATATGTCAATAATATCTAATGATATAATTGATTGAATTAATGAAACCTGGACCCACAGCCTCCTGCACACTGTTGAAACAATCCTACTTTTAATTAACACATGTACAGTATAACTGCAGTCAATAGTCTGAAATCTGATACAAAATCTAGGGCTGAATCATTTTGAAAAAAAATGTCATTGCAGTTATTTTGATATGATTTGCTGTATGAGAGGGAATTATCATTTTTACATAATATCTGTCTTTATAATTGAAAACATATTCAAATTATTATGGTGTAATTTTTGCAAGGATCTCTACTAAACAAAGATGCTTTTTTAAGTCTGTAGAATATGATGTGTAGGCCAGGACATCTCTGCAGCACAACGTTATTCAATTTAAAATGGCATTTCAACACACATCTCACCTTTAACAAATATTGAGCCTTCTGCGATATGAAAATTGCACTAGGCCATATTACAGAAACATTATATAGCTAACAGTACTGTCTGTGGCAGGCAAGAGAAAATATCTTCCTCTGTGAATTACATTCAGGTATTTTAATAAGGCCTCTTTGGAGGAAAAATAAATTCAGTTATTTTAAAGACCTGCAGATGACATATACATGAAAGATCATGTAAAATGTGAGGATGACTACCTTAAAAGAAATATTTAGAAAATGAATAAAATGGTCAGCTTTGCTTGTGTGGGCGATGAATGGTCTCGAGGGCTTTTGGGTGGAACTTAACACATGTTAACACACACAGACACATATGGGAAACATTAAATTACATCTGACTCTTCATGACTTAAACTGATGAGACACATGTGGAAATTACTCAGTAGACACCTTGGAAGCGATGATGTGTTGAGAGGGGGAAAACTAGACATTGAGATGGATAAAACCACATTAACAGTACTTGTAATTCCAGTAATATCCACTAGTGTGGCTGCTGAACCACACGCTGAGGATGAAGACTGTAGACTTTAAAAATGTGGAGACAGTGGGGCTGAATCCAAATGTCCACTGTGTGGACTTGAAGACAGTGATGTGTTCACTGTCACCATGTGACGTCTGTTAGGATGCCAGGACTTGAGGGGATAAGATGTGTTAGGAATTTAGGCCTCACTCACTTTCATGGTGATGAATCAAAATTTCTGTTGACAACCTCAAAGTGTTCCTCTGAGCTGTTTTCAAAGGTAGACCTGCTGACAACATCAAATATATATACACAGGTATGAGTATTATGGATTGAAAAGGATTCGACTGGATTAGGTTGTTTTCCATTATTATTATTATTATTATTATTATTATTATTATTATTTTCTTGTTGCATCCATATTGCTATGAGTAATTTTCCAAGTAAAGCCTGGAAAGATCTGCACCCCTAGTGGACTCTCTGGAAGCCTGTAAATAGTCTTTTTGAGGGCCCTGTGGACTGAATTGTGGATATATACAGCCTTCAAATGTATTAGAGTGCAGACATTGGGATTCAGCCTCTTAAAGCTGCACTTGTCAAGATTTTTATGTTTGAACACTTGTTGTATGAACCTAAATCACAGAGTGTGTCTGCGAGAGGGAAGAGTTTTATTTTCCTTAACTGGGACACTAGTTTCATCCTGAGATTAACTCCTAATATTGGGGAGAAAGTTCAGACAGCCAGTAATAAGTCTGAAGTTAAGCCTTAAATCCAGACTGTCTCCTTAACAGTAGGGAGTAGGCGTGCTGTCTAGAGAAAGTTGGACTCTTAGGAGCTTTACTTTCTCCAGCAGGCCCAGTCAACAGGAGAGCACTGTTTACTGAAATCTGTCTGCTCCCCCAGTAGTTCATTTTTGCATTTTTGTTTCCTCCACTGAGACTTTTAAAACTTGTTAACATTGTTATATATGTGTGTCTTACTTCATCCCAGATAAAAACTGAAGCAGATACAATATATCTAATAATATGGTACCCTGTGAATATTTATTCATCCTCACATTATCTGTCATGTGTGCAGCTATCGCAGATTCAACCATTTTGATGAGCTGTCAGGACGGTTCTGGTTGCGTTCGTGGGCAGGATCAGCAGACTCACTGGATAATCCCGCCTTTACACGCTCCGATGAGTTACTGCACCTGCGGGCGCTCGACCGCCCTTGCTGTTACCACGACGACACGCTGTCGCTGGCCTCCACCTGCCCCAGCCATGGGACACGCATTAATACAATATACCCCCACAGGTACACACACATACACACACATATGCCCAGTATTAGACATTATGGTTAATATGCCTAAGAGTATCAGAATATTATTGATCATGTAGGGAACAAATATTGTTTTGTCCTCCTCAGTCTGTCTGTCTATAGCATGAAATACACACTACAGTATGTAACATGCATGTGCCTGTGCTCTGCTCTCATTTGTACACCCTTAAAGCAACATCAGATTTAAGTGTTGACCAAAAAAATAATGATCAAGACAAAAACAAGTAAGCTAAACAATGAACAACCTGTTGCCTAGAGCTTCTGTGAAACACTCTGTGGTGGATTAGGCTTTAAAATTTTTTTAATTTAATTTTTTAGGCCCACTCAAAGGTATTCTATGCAGTATTGCCTGTTACTGTTTAACATGCTCACCAGCTTAAGTGAAAATAAAATCCCATCCCACATTCACTCTCAGTTGGCATGTCGCCTCACTATATCTGCATTCATTTAGCTGCTGTGTCTCCTCGATGCCTGCTGCTTATGGTCTGGCACCTGGTCGTGATCATTTTATAAAGAGGGGATACACCCGTAAACCTCCCTAACACAGAAAATGAGGAGAAAATACAGGCAGACGGCAGAGTCTCAGCACCAGACTCATCTAGTGGGTCATAACTGATGATAGAGAGGCATTACTTTTGTGTGAAGCTATGCATACATTGTTTTGTTTTTTTTTTAAATCCTGCATAGTAGCCTTTATGTTGAATGTACTGCACATAAATTAAAAAAAATTAATACCTTACCAAAAGGCTGCCACTTGGGGGCAGCAGAACAAATTTTAAACACAGAGTTCACATCGTAGCAAACTCTACAAACAGCTGTTTATTCACACATCCAACAGACCTACAATTACATCATCATTTATTTGAAGTCGTGTTTTTGGGCAACTGACAAAAGTTAATCAAACATTCTCACGTTTTTTTTGTAGCTCACAAGGAGGGAAATATTTGTGTCTTTAGCTGCTAAAGTCTTCACAGTGTTCATCAGCTGGTTTCTAACTATCTGCCATTTAAAGCTGAGCCAGTCCTGTACAGTGATTTCTCAGAGCTTTATATCTGAAAACTGCTGCCTACATCTGGCTGTGACTCTGATGAGGATGATACACTGAACCAAAAACCAAAACATTTAAATTGTTTTCCATAAAGCAAAAAAAAAAAAGAAACACTGGACTAAAATGTGTTAAAAAAAAAAGGTCTTTAGAGTCGAGTCAGGTGATAATTTTCTGTAGGTTTTTCATCCTCAGCAGCCCCTTCAAAGTACACATAATCATTTCATCTGTTTTTGGTATAGAAATATTGGTTATATTTAATGTTGGGAAGGTTACTTTTGAAATGTAATGGGTTATAAATTACTAGTCACCCTGTTAAAAATGTAATACGTCCTTACAGAGATACATTTGCATTGTATTATTATTTTAATAACTTCATTAAAGTAATGTAACTTGTAACATTTGATTCATTTTTGATTACTTTTCTGACAAATGTTTTAAACTGGGCAATTACGGTGAAACATCATAAAAACATAAAGGCATAAATGTTGCATTCATATTTGTCCTTGTTGTCCAAAATATGCTATAAGGAGGCGTTCCAGCAAACAAAAAGGTGCAAAGCAACAGAATGAATGTTAAATTCTACATATAACTTTTTACTTTTAAAGAATATATTTACATGTAACCCCTTTGTAGCTGTAATTTAATTATATTTTTTCAGTGACTGTAATGGATTACAGTCATGTGTGTTTTGTAATCTAATTATGTAACTCCATTATATGTAACTACTGGTTATATCAGCTTTCATGACTGAATGCTGTGTTCTTCGTAAAAGGAGCAAGTAAAGAGGTTCAAAAAGAAGAGTGCAATTTAGTGGTTGTGCAGTTAAAATATTGACCTTTAATCTTTTTCTCAAACTAGAGCTAAATAAATCAATAAAGCCAAATAATAATGAAAAAAAAGCTAAATTTCGGTTCCTATTCTTCTTCTCACTGCTCAAAATTTTTCCTGACAAAACCGTAAATGTGTCTCTGTAAGTACTGCCACTCATTGACACATTGTATATAGACCATATCTGTAAATAATCCCTCGGCTCTCTGTCTGTCCTGTAGCTCTCAGTATGGTTGGAGGGGGAGTGAGATGAGTATGGGGGACGGCGTGTTGGACTCGGGTAAGGCCAGTGACCTCTCTGTCTGTAGCTGGCCTGTGGAACCCATTCACTGGACTCCCTTCCCACTTCTGCAGCAACTGGCTTCCCACAGGACACCCACAGTGAGTGTTCGACTGTGTGTGTGTGTGTGTGTGTGTGTGTGTGTGTGTGTGTGTGTGTGTGTGTGTGTGTGTGTGTGTGTGTGTGTGTGTGTGGGTGAGAGAGACACACAGAGATACACTGTTTGTATATCTGGTTTCATTTGTTGTTTCCCTGTGAAACCAGGTGAGGGTGACCAGGCCACGGTCCTACTGTGAAGGCATGGAGCTGGTAGACATGGGGAAGAGCTGGACTGCTTGACACAGTCAAGACATGGAGAGGAATCAAATCTGTTCTGACACTGGTATTTGCAGCTTGTGCTTTCATTGCAGGCCTCAAATGTTCTTGTTCGGTTGATAAAAAAAAAAGTAAAACAATAATTGTAAATGTGTGTGTGTGTGTATATAAGTGTATATTTCATGTTAAATTGTTGCTACATTTTCCAGTTTGAACCTGCAGTCTGCTTCTTATATGCTCACTCTGGTTGGATAAACTGTAAAGATGGAAAAACAAAGAGGATGTCTGAATGTCTGTGGCACAGAGTCATATATAGTACTTTAATAAACAGAACTCTTACTCAGGGCAAGAATACATTTATTGTATTTTTTTTTTTTTATTTTTTGTAGTGTTTGATTATACATATATGTAAACAATTATAAACACATAAAACAAAATCAAGAGAAGAGATAAAAATAAGTAAAGAGAAACAGGGGTTGGGCATATCGGGAAGAGGCATTAGCCTGGAGACCCCAATTTATTGTATTTTTTGCTTTTGGCAGTTTAAAAAATTGTAAATCCTTGTGCGTTTCAACATACTGATCTTTCCACTCTGAGGACATCGCTTAGCAAGGAAGGTTAATTTGTGTAACTTATTACATACATTCACAGAGGCTTTAAACAAATACGTTAAAGGTGCAGTGTGTAGGATGTAGGATGTAGGAGCACCTGTTGGCAGGAGCAGAAAATAATATTCATAACTGTTTTGATTAGTTTATAATCACCTAAAAAATAAGAACTGTTGTGATTTTGTTGCCTTAGAATGAGCCATTTATATGAGCTGAATGAGCTGTCTACATACTGAGCTGGTCCTCTCCAGAGGAGACAGCCATGTTGTTCTACAGTAGCCCAGAGCGGACAAACCAAACACTGGCCCCAGATAGGCCCATTTGCATTTTTGCATTTTGCAAGTCAGCCACTGTAGTGGACATTTACAACATTTTACAAAGACCATTAAACATAAAAAAAGACAAAAGAAATTAAAAAGATATGAAATGAATTACTCCTTATCCTTCTAAAATATCTTCTGGAAGTTTGTTCCAGTCAGAACTGGATTACCAGCTGGGCAAAGTAGGTAACTACCCCCGGGCCGCAAAAGCCCCAGTTTGTTGTTTGTACGTAATTTGATGAATCCCAAATGTGTTTAAGAATTTGCACAGTACAAGTACACCCTCAACTAAGCTGTGTCCCATATTATTACTAATCATGTGCTCCTGTCTGTCAGAGTGACCTTGTGACAAAATCTACTTTTTGGTTTCTTTTTTTATTTCAAAATGCAGTGTTGTCACATCCACAGTCAAAGCAATTGATATACAAGCAGTGAAAATGTTTTTCAGAGCCGAGAGTAAAAGAGTAAAGTAGTGAGAAAGAATCTTGTTCAACAAATATAATCTCTCAGCCTTGTTTTAATTTAGATTGACTCATAATATTTCTTTTCATTTTAAGGGATGGCTACAAAAAAGAGCCATAATGTAACTATACACATCCAGAGAGGCAGAGGTAAAGTCAAAAATAAAATAAGTGAAGATACTTGTTGCAGATAATACTGAGATATTTGGACGCGGGAGAGAATACAAGAGAGAAAAAAGAAAGTAATGAATGTTCCTTCAATTCATTGTCTTAAAGTCAGGTCTCCAAGGTTTCAAATTTTGCACCCAATTTCCCCAGTGTTGAGTGAAAATGTCCATCTTTAGATATAAAGAGAAATGCAAATCTTGTTTTGTGTTACATCTATCCAGTTATTTATAATGGGACCAAGATGCATAATCTATCCTCTGGCCAGAGCCTTTTTACCTTTTCCTTCAGGGGGTATACACCAATCAGCCAAAACATCAACACCACTGACAGATGACATGAACAATACTGACCATCTCGTTACAATACCAAGCTCTGCTGGGAGACCTTTGGTCCTGGTATTCATGTGGATGCCACTTGAAGCACTTCACTCATCCAAACACCTGCTGCGGACCAAGTCCCTCCCCTCATGGCAATAACACTCCTCGATGGCAGTGCCCCCCCTCCAGCAGAACATACACCATGCCTCACCACCATCAATGCTTAGAAACGTCCTGAAGAACGTGACAAAGAGTGAAGGCATCAATCTGGCCTCCAAATTTCCCAGATCCCAATCTCATCGAGCATCCATGGGACATTCCAGTACCCCACCTCACAACCGACAGGTCTCAAATGATCCACCACCACCTACACAGTGCAAGACTCCACAGGACACCCCTCAAAGGTCCTGTCTCTATGCCTTGACATGTCAGAGCCAAGTCCGGTCTAAGAAGGCCCCACAGTTGATCAGGGGTACCTCTGGGGTACCAGCACGTCCCACGAGTACTCAATCAGATTGGGATCTGAGGAATTTGGAGGCCAGGTTGATGCGTTGAGCTCTCTGTCATGTTCTTCCGGCGCATTGGTCTGCTTGGGGGGCCACTGCCATCAAGGTGCATTGTTTCCATTGGGGAGGGGGGGGGTGTACTAGGTCCACAGTAATTCCATTTGGTCGTTCCCAGAAAACATGGTACCAGTTTGCAGCTTGACAGGCACAGTTCCTCCAGCACTGAGAATTACTGATGTCATAGTGTGCTTTTGTAAGAGGAGTGATTAAAAAATCAAACTACAGTTTTTCCATGCATCAGATTTTGTGCACAAAATCTATTCTGAAGACTTAATTAGGGACCCAAAAACATGTATTCTGCCCCTCAGCCCCCTAATTAGACAACGGCTCTAGCTCTCTGGTTCATAGTGATTAAATGTTGCCCCACTGTGTTCAGTTTGGACTCTGGAAATGGTTAACAGACAACAAACCCGAGAGGCCAAGAGGGCTCATATGATAAGATGGTCAGGTGTATTAAGGTCTAAAGCTCTGTGAAGTGATAGTAAATGTAACTGTTCAGAGGGCCAGTGCAGAGACCTGAGAATTGGTGTCATGCGTTCACTTTTCTTTGTCAGATTTTGGGGTGGATTTCTGTCTGGAAATGTGTATCTTCTAATTCAAAGAGTATCTCACTGACGTCTTCCTCTCTCTGCTTTCACTCGAAGCACACACATGCCACACTTCCTCTGAATGCGTGAACCTCAGCTGGAATGTGATGCCATAAACGACTGGTGGAGAGTGTAACAGGGCAAATATGCACGCTGTAATGCACTCCTATAATTGTCCCTGTCCTGGGAAAAGGAATAAGGGAGTGATTCATTTGGGCCGAGGGGAAATGTGGCGAATAAAGGAAGAGAGTGAATGTGTGTTTAAGGGAAGGAGAGAGAGGGAGAGAGATAGGGATGAGTGAAAAGTGGACAGAAGCTACCTGCTAGCTTCTTCCATATACGGTCTTAGTCAGAGCCGAGAGCCAGGCCTGTGAGTTTCTCTGACTGTGCGAGTGAGCAATGCAGGGAGTGTGTACATGTGTGCGTGTTGCAATGCATGCGTGAGTCACGCACGCCACTGAGTTATGAAATGGCTTCAGTGTCCGGAGGAAACATTGAGAAATATCTGCCAGGGAGGAGTTAGTGAGTGCAAAGTTTAAAAAATATATGTTTTAAAAAATAGTGTTATCTCTCTCCCTACATATAAGTCCTCAGGGACTGATGAAGAATAGAGAAATGAAACCAAAGCAACATGCACACACACACACACACACACACACACACACACACACACACACACACACACACAGCCTTAAAAAGGGAGATTCATTCATTTCCTCAGAGTGGTCACATGACCTCAGCAGTGCATTCTTCCCCCCATGTGACTAGCTCCAATATCTCCTTATATGGACGTCATCCAAAGGAACTCTTAAAGGGATGGTTGTCCTGCCCTGGGTCTATACTTGGTGTGTGTGTGTATGTGTGTGTGTGTGTGTGTGTGTGTGTGTGTGTGTGTGTGTGTGTGTGTGTGTGTGTGTTTAGTGTCTGTCTCGAGCAGGATTTAATGCCACTCTGGAAATCCAGTTCCCTGATCAGCTCATTCACCCCCCCTCTATGTTATCCTTAGCTGCCCCATACCTGATGACCTATGGGTGTTTGTGTGTGATTGTAGGTCTGTGTGGTCACTTCCTGCGTGCATCTGCAGAAGTGAAGCGCTCTGAAACCTACTTCCTGTCTCCTTTGGTGAGCCGGCTCCCATATATCCTTATTAGGAACACATAGAGCCACTGAGAATTCCTACTGTAAGTTTATGAGTCTTTGTCCAGTGCCCTTATTGAGTTAAAACAGCACCCTGACACACCCACTTAAGTCTCTGGTCAACTTACAGTATGAGATGAGCTTTGCATGATGACTTCCAAAAAAATCTCAACAAGTCATTCAGGTTAGAGATTTGCGTGTCACACTTGGGTGTGTCTATGAGCAGGTGTAGTCAAATTCTTGAATACTGATTTCATTTCAACACCAAATATAGGTCTGTTCCGGAGAGTGCACACCTGTCTATCACAACACTGAATCAACCAAGGTTGACCTGCACCCTCCACTCACTTAAGCATTACAAGCGATGAGAGATAAGAGATTTACACCCTCCCTAAGTGTTTGCTGTAAACATACCTCAGCTTAACCACATGTATCACTGTCGCTCTGATCTGCATGTGTGTGTGTGTGAGGCACTGGTATGCCAGGCAGACGTGTTAATCAGGGTGTTAACAGTGCTGTCAGTGACCCCATGTCCTGGCACTACTGACCACAAGTGTCTGCCATGAATTTGCAAATGCATTAGCACAGTCTTCAGAGCAGCCCTTTGCATTCCCTCATATCCTTCACTTGTATGACATGAATCACGGATCTGTTTGTCTGCACTTTTCCACCAATGCACAAATATAGGGCAGAAGACAATAGCACGGGTATATGAATCAAATGAGACTTGGTGTAATCGGGATGTGTAGGCCCCTTCCCAATGTGGATGATGTCATGGATTAATACTATAATAGTGGAGATTGAATTGCATCAAAATGTGCTCCTAGTTCAGTAGAAAATAACACAGCAGCACATATTGCAACTTGTTTCACACTCAAGGACTCTGCTGTGTGTTTTGCAGCTGTGATTTGTTGCCCACGTGTGTATCACTCCCATCGAGATAATAATAATGATGAAGAAGGGTATAAAAATGTGTTTTATTGAACACTGAACGACCCCAGATTGGTAGTATTGATAGTATATAGGTTAGTTTTGGTGTTGCATGTCCCCCCTGTCTTGTCAGAGCGCAGGACTGTTATGCATGCGCCACACCCAGTGGATGCGGCAGGACCAATCAGAGGGCGCCGTGCGGAAAGTTCTCCTTTTATGGAGAGGGGCTGCAGCGCGAGCTCTGATAAAACCCTGCAATTTATTGGCGTCCATTGCAGTCAAGTTCAGACACTAAATCCTACCGGAGTGTAGCGCTCAGTCACAGCCTTCCTAAAACCGACAACCCTCCCTCAAACAGGTAAGACAACTGCGCAGTGAAGATGAAAGTTTCTGTCACATTTTAAATGCCTTTCTTTTAACACACGTGTGTGTATTATCGCAGCCAGGCGCCGGTTAAGTTATGATGTGGGGTTTTCTGTGTGACTTCCAAGTTGCAGCAGCGGTTACAACTGCTAACTGAAATTCACCTAGCCTGTCATTCATGACATGTTTTCGATAAGGCACTGTTACAGCTTAAGGAGATGCTACCGGTAACCTTTAAGTGTGGCTGTTTGTCGGCATGCTGTCGTTTGTATTAAAGAGCTGGTGTGAAATAACCCGGCTGCTCCGTGCTGTCACCACTTCGTCACTTTAACAAATCAGACTGCGTTAAAAAAAAGCTTGACCTTCTCGCTTACATGTAAGCATCTGCTTTGGCACGGTCCCCGGGTCTGCTGTCTCCGATTTCACACACGGACAGATGATGGCAGATTAGACGGATTAAACTTCAAAGACTTCACTTAAATTGCGTGTAGAAATAAGAAAAGGTTGCAGTGACATTACAGCTACAATGTCATTTGGCGATCAAATTAACGTGACGTCTTGCAAATGTCAGAAGTTGGCTTTTTTCATGTAACCTTGTAAGTATGAATGATGGTCACGACTTAACTGTGCATCTGATGACAGTGCATGGAAGTTTATTCACAGTAAAACTGCAGTATTAAACTGTGCGTAAAAGATGTGTGGTTGGTTGATTCAGTGATGGTGATCCCGGTAAAGGGAGTGGCCGGCTGTCGGTGTCATTTGAGGTTTAACGACACACGGGGCGGCTTCACGGGCCGGGCTGCCGCCGTCTCTAAGCTGCTCTCACTTTTGCCTTATATGGCCATGGCCAGACCGAGGGAGAAACTGCCTTTGTTTCTCAGCTCTGGATTTGGGCTGGGACCTGCGCCACTGCGACATCCAGCGTCCAGTCTCCATAATGACAAGGCTTTCACCCACTTGATGTTTGCCAGATGTAACTCACAACTGTCACAGAGCATCAGTTGTAACCATTGTTCCTCTTTTTTGTCATCCCTCCTCTGCTCAGAAAATGGATGATGAAATCGCCGCCCTCGTTGTTGACAACGGATCCGGTATGTGCAAAGCTGGCTTTGCAGGAGATGATGCTCCACGTGCTGTGTTCCCCTCCATTGTTGGACGTCCCAGACATCAGGTACAGTTCGTCTAATAATATATTAATCATCAATAACAAAACTGTTCTACATTCCTGTTAATTTTTCTCTTGATTTTAACCTCCTGTTTTCTTCCCTAGGGTGTGATGGTTGGTATGGGCCAGAAGGACAGCTATGTCGGTGATGAGGCACAGAGCAAAAGGGGTATCCTGACCCTGAAGTACCCCATTGAGCACGGTATTGTCACCAACTGGGACGACATGGAGAAGATCTGGCATCACACCTTCTACAATGAGCTGAGAGTTGCCCCCGAGGAGCACCCAGTCCTGCTCACAGAGGCTCCCCTGAACCCCAAGGCCAACAGGGAAAAGATGACCCAGGTAACAATGACTGACACACTGACAGATCCCCTCAATCAGGAAACCCACTCAGTTAATCTCTAGGGGCCCCGCAACAGGAAAGCGTGTTGCCACTCAGGCGTTTCTTCCTCTGCTCAATCTGTCCATTTCCTCCTGCTCCTTCAACTTCCAGGTTTCTTCTATCCTGTGCTGATCTATTCATCTCTGCGGATGCTTCAGGTTTCTATCTCTGCACTGTGATGCATCAGGAATGACTTGTTGCAGCATGGTCACTGCTGATTAGATTAGGCTTGGTTTTAGACTTCTGAAGTAGATGACAAGTATCTAACCACACTGGTGTCTGCATGATGCAATAGATGACGGTGGAGCAGGTTGCTGCACTCATTTTGTGCAGTCAACATGACCTAACTAAAGTACAGGTTATTGTAATGACTGGTTTTAGTATGGATTTTATACTCATAACAAAACAGGCCAGTGTGCTGTGCTTTTCTTGATCTGACTGTACTAACTCATACCAGCTTACTTCAGGTTACTTTGACTCACTGAATCAGTGACTCATCTCTCATCTCCTCTCTCCTCCAGATCATGTTTGAGACCTTCAACACCCCTGCCATGTATGTGGCCATCCAGGCTGTGCTGTCCCTGTACGCCTCTGGTCGTACCACTGGTATTGTCATGGACTCTGGTGATGGTGTGACCCACACAGTGCCCATCTATGAAGGCTACGCCCTGCCCCACGCCATCCTCAGGTTGGACCTGGCTGGCAGGGACCTCACAGACTACCTCATGAAGATCCTGACTGAGAGGGGTTACAGCTTCACCACCACAGGTTAGTTTACAAACACTGAATTAAACAAGCTTATGATTTAACGCTAGGGGAAAACTGACAGGAAAAAAAAACTGGAACCAACTCTAAAATTTATTTTCTTGTCTTACAGCTGAGCGTGAGATTGTGCGTGACATCAAGGAGAAGCTGTGTTACGTTGCACTGGACTTTGAGCAGGAAATGGGCACTGCTGCCTCCTCTTCATCCCTGGAGAAGAGCTACGAGCTGCCTGACGGACAGGTCATCACCATTGGAAATGAGAGGTTCCGTTGCCCCGAGGCCCTCTTCCAGCCCTCTTTCCTTGGTGAGTTGAGTCAGGAAAACTAAATTTACTGTACTTATGGACGGAGTCTGATAATACATAGAGGGAGTTAAATGATTAGGAAGAATATGGGTGTCATAGCGGCAAATATTAGAGTTGAGAGTTTTTAAATTTTTTCAAAATGTGAAACACATAACTAACTTTTCACTTCACGCTCTCTCACAGGTATGGAGTCTTGCGGTATCCATGAAACCACCTTCAACAGCATCATGAAGTGTGATGTGGACATCCGTAAGGACCTGTACGCCAACACCGTGCTGTCTGGAGGTACCACCATGTACCCTGGCATCGCTGACCGTATGCAGAAGGAAATCACTGCCCTGGCACCCACCACCATGAAAATCAAGGTATAACTCATCTTTATTATTCAGACTCGCATCCTCCCTGAGGCAATGATGCAAATGTTCCAGAAAGCTCTTTACCTCTACTGCCACTCAGTGGACAAACATGGATACTGCAGGCTCTGTTGCTTGTCTTTTAGCTGTAGACTTGAAATACTTGCAGGATACTTGATTTAAATATTTTAACGTCTTTTTTTCATCTTGCTCCCTGCAGATCATTGCTCCCCCAGAGAGGAAGTACTCCGTATGGATCGGAGGCTCCATCCTGGCCTCCCTGTCCACCTTCCAGCAGATGTGGATCAGCAAGCAGGAGTACGATGAGTCCGGCCCCAGCATTGTCCACAGGAAGTGCTTCTAAACAGACTGTCAGTCCCCTCCCCCGAAACACACACTGCTACAAACCCAAACGACTGGCTCTGCATACATGCCTACACCAACACACTGGTGTATGCTGAGCCCACAACACCTCTTCCCATTTTCCCTCATCACTATGGCTATGGCACCATGCCCCCTGATGGGGAGAAACTCTGCAGGAAGTACAGAGCGTCCCAGGCGGTGTGAATGTGTGAGGAACATGATGTCCATTGTCGTGTTTGTGTAGGTCATTCCAGATGTGTTTGTTCACCACCTTATTTGCCTCTATGAAGGTTTATTCTCTGGTGGGCCCACTGCCCAACAGACCTGTAGTATTGCTTATGTAAATTATGTAATCTGAAACTTGTTTTGTTTTTGTACTTTCAGCCTTAAACGATACTTGGTCCAGTTTGTTTTTGTCATTATGCAAAAGACAAAGCTTCTACCTTGTATGGGGGTATAATGAAGGATTGTGCATGGGGCTTCAAGCCTCTGGTGTACACAACAACCCAATAAAGCGCACATGTCTGAGATTCTGGTCTGTCTGCTTGGTATTTAATCATCTTAGCTGATACGTACTAACAGAAGCATATTAATCAACCCAGGATTTATACTGTACCAACCACACACTCTAATGTTCATGAATACAAAGATTAGACACATGTTGCATCACACTAAGATTAAATGTCCCTAAAAGGACATTTTAAATGCTACAGTAGAAGAAGCTCAGATGAAAATAAGACTGCTCAATCTCATGTAGCTCTGTCAGTTTCAGTCCTGGTGAATAGAACAGAACCATCAATAGTGTCAGTAACACCTGTTTGTTTATACTACAGCAAGTCAAGTCTGCCAGGAAAAAGGTCAATACTAAAATTAATATATTGTGCATTAAAGGGTCTATCAACAAAGTATCATCAAACCAAATTAATTCTACAAATTTTAATGTTGAAGTAATAGTTGTGAACAATACAGAAGTTAAAGCATGCAGCACTCTGTGAAGGAGAAGTTTCTAAGGATATTTGAATGCTTTTGGTCCATGCTGAAAACTTGTCAATACTGTTAATCAGTTTTCAACCTTTTTTGTTTCAAGGACTCTAAATTAGCACCCCTGTTTAATTAGTTTGCTTCAGAGACCTCCACCTGAAAAGGTATCGGTGGTCAAATATGATCAAGACCAGAATTCTACCGTTAACTTCAGTTGAGAAGATAACCGTGCAGGAAGTGAAAGCTATGATCAGAATAGTCACTCTTACTCACATGTGGCTCACTTCTGTAGTAAATTAAATGGTGAAAATAAACTACTCCCAATCTTTTGGGGGACCCCCAATACTCCCTGAAAGACCCTTGGTGGTCCCTGGACCCCAGGTTGAGAACCACCAGTGTGAAGCATTAAGTGACGTAATTCAACCTGATTATTACTAAAGAGGTGAAACTGCAAACTTTTACCTCAGGCATACAGGCCAGGGGTGAGTGTTGTACTCAAAAGACAGACTTTGGGTGGAGTATCACTTCCCTATGAAACTTTATTATAGTGCCATCATGTGGACAACTGCATTAGTATGAGAAGTAATTAGTGTGGATGCTTCAGCAGCCACACGTATGATATTCAAATCTTGTGGCATGTCTAAATCTTAAATGCAGACATGACAGCAGCAGAATCTCCTGTAAACATTATACATTATATACTGTATCAGTGTTTGCTGTCTGTCATGTGCTATTACAGCCTTTACTACTAATATGACTGATACTTTTGGTTTTATGAATGTTAAATTCATACTGTAACATATTGTAAATAAATGCAATATTATACACACAAAGTACTCAGTAGTACAGGTACTGTACAATACCTGTAGAATGCCGTACCTGTTGGATGCAGTACCTCAGCACTTGGTGGCGGTCGCAGGCACCTGTCAAAATTTCTTGTGAAATGTTTTAGTATTGATACTACTGTTATACTAACAATGCTGCTACTGCTATGACTGGTACTTCTACTACTGGTTGTGCTAATTCTACTACTACTACTACTAGTACTGCTTCTACTACTTATCCTGTACATTTTTTGATTACTTACTTACCGCCTGGCCTGGTTGCCAAGCAGTTCAGTTTTTGCCAAGCAGGAGTTCTTCAGATGTATAAAACCAGATGTTGGCTACCTGAAATTATGTGTCAATCCAGGGGCAGAGCTATTGGCAGTGCTTCTGGTGCAGGGCACCGGGGCCCAGCGCAACTATTCTAATTTCTGCTAATTACTTAAGGAATATGAATATGACCCCCCGGGTCCGAGGAAAATACTTGCACCAGGGCCCAGCGGAACTATGCTACACCACTGTGTCAATCTCTCAATTACCCTGTAAGTTATTCATATTCCTTAGGTCTGTAAGGGTCCTCGGGTGAAAAGGATCAAAAGGTACTTTCATAAGAATTAATCCAAGTTGTGAGTGGGATAAAGTGGTGTTGTGTCGGTATACCAGGTGCAGTAATCTTTTGAGAGCCATAACTCACTCTCTGATGTGCTGTCTGCCAGAGCTAGATCAAATGAATGATTCATAATTGATGCATTATCTGAAGTCAAATTTTTAAACAAATAATATTCATACTAGTTTAAATAAACAACTTGATCGTGTTTCCTGATCTTTGCTGAGCAACAGTTTTGTGTGAAAGGAACTAGAGGCCTGTCCCATATAGACGCCTGCCAATATAGGCCTGTTGATTTCAGTCATTTATGCAAATAATAGCCCGGGCTATTAATTGAAGTTTTACAGTAATAAAATTAATAATACCAATAGTAATATTGGTAAATTTATATCTAATAAAAACAAATAAGGCATATTCTATTTAAGTTGTCATGTTCTTTTCTCTTATGTTGGATTTTGTTCTTTGACTTGTGTTTTTGAAATGATAATTTTCAACATTATATAATGAAATGTGCATATGAACATTGTATTGCTATATTTGAAAAATCATCCAAAAACATACATACATCCTGCAGCAAAAACAAAACCATAAATACTTTACTGTAAGTATTAATTAAGTACTGTAGGTATAAATACTGTAATGTCTCTTTACTATTTTTACTTCTTTTTTAAAAATCTATTTTTTACATTTAAATTTTGTACAAACTACTACTTTTTATAAACTAAGGTTACTACTTTTAGACAAAAAAAAAAAAAAAAAAAAAATCGGATCGGACCGACAGGAAGTGTGTCCGTCACTGACAGACTTCCGTCAGTGTGCAGCACCAAACTTAATCCGTCCTGTCAACGGCTGGACGTTAACACCTCCTCTGGCTCAACGGGAGGCGGCTTGATGGAAACATGAATCGCTGCTCGGCTGGATGAACATCAAAAATAACGTTTAAATCCCGGTGACCATGAGTGGGACCGTGAGAGGGATTTCAGAGGACATGGACCGACAGATTGTACAGGTAGGTTCACCGACAGACCTCGACAACACATGAACAAACGGTACAGCTGAGCAGACGAAGTGAACTAACGTTAGCTAATGTTAACGCTAAGTCAGGTTTGACCAGGCTTCTCCCAAATTTCTGCTGATTACTCTTTCAAACAAGTTCGGTTAAAAGGCATAGACAGTGTGGTAGAAAGACGTGTGGTTTGGTATCTTCTTTTTGTTGACTTATTTATGTGAGTGGACAGACATAGACATTTTAGCTGGTGGTAATACTAACATTGATATGTCTATACACTTCTGTAAACTGCTGCATAGTGTCTGAAGTCAGGATTCAAAAAGCTATATCATTGAAACATTCATAGTTTTGCTCTTTATTCAGCTAATGCAGTGTGGTAATAGTATCATCCCATAATAAATAAAAGCACCATATTATGATGTTTCTTTATGTTTTCCTTTTATTAATGCTTTAACCATAATGTTACTTAACAAACTGTAAAAGACTGAGGGATATGGATAAAACTGTATTATGTTTTAATGTGCATATCATTGCTATACATTAAGTCTCCCCAAAAATCAGTTGAGTAAAGCGTATGGATAAAATAACCACAAACTGATAAGTGAAATCACATCATGGCTTCAAACCAACTTATTCAAACTAAAATGTGAATCTGAAATTGTCATCATTGGACCAAAAGCACTCACCAAATCCACCCATAACTTCACCCTCAACATCGACAGCTCCACAGCATCCACCTCCCCTCTCATCCGAAATCTTGGCGTCATCTTCGAAACCCTCATCCATGCCTTCATCACCTCCCGTCTAGACAACTGCAACAGTCTACTCTTTGGCTCATCTTCAAAAACTCTCAAGAAGCTCCAGTATATCCAAAACTCTGCTTGCTCGGCTACTCACCCACTCTCGCACCTGTGACCACATCACCCACGTTCTACATAAGCTCCACTGGCTCCCCATCCCCCAGAGAATCCACTTCAAAATCCTCCTCATAACATACAAAGCCCTCAATAACCAGGCCCCACCCTACCTGTCTGAGCTCCTCCATCATCACACTCCCACCCGCACACTCCGCTCTGCTGATGCCAACCTCCTGCCCCCTTGATTTGTTACGCCTACACTGGCCTAATACAACCAGAGACAATTAAAGTAGAGCTACTACAGTATGGATGATAAGTTGTCATATCACGCAGCCATGATGTAGTTTCTCAATAACAGCTTCTCTCTCTGTATTTGACCTCCGTAACAAAATACCAAGAATTAGTAATTGTTACCAGACATTAAGAAAAGAGTTGTTGCATCTAGATAACTCTTTTCAAATGATGACTGAATACCCAGAGAATCTAAAAGCACATAACTGTGTCACTGTTTGCTGTCTGTCCCAGGCTGTATTTGACGAGGACACAATGTCCTCCACCTCGGTGGGAATGTCAGATTTGTCCGATGAGATCCTGCTGTGCATCCTCCGCCATGTTCCAGTGTGTGACCTGGTGCTGAATGTGGCAAACGTCTGCCACAAGTTACACACGCTGTGCCGTGATAAGACGCTGCTCGCAAACATCAGCCTGTCTGAGGAGTATCTGGTAAAGCTGTTAAAAAAAGTTTTTCACTAGAGCTGATGAGGCTTCAGTATTGTTTAGTAAAGATCTCCGTCACAGTTTCTGTAAATCTCCGAGTCCATGTATGTGTGTGGAACTTTCTGTGTGTTTTAAAAACATTTCTTTCACCATGTGGAATACTTGTTGCATTTTAACAGAGGGAAATATTTCATAAATTTGTTCTTTGTTTCCTCCAGGCTGACGATGTATTGGTTCAGCAAGTGTTGAGGCAGCTAGCCAATCACGTGCAGTCTCTCAGCCTGAACGGCTGCTACTGGCTGTCTGGCTCTACAGTGGAGCTTCTTGCTCGCTGCAGAGGAGTGATGCACCTCGATGTCACCGGCTGTCGCCTCACTTCCCTGCGTCTATCCCGTATCCTCTCCTCCCTCTCTCTGCTCAGATCGCTGGCTTTTGATGTGACGCAAGGCTTCAACTCTGCTCAGCTCAGTTCAGAGGCGGTGGATACACTGAGCCGCCTGTCAGAGCTCAGACAGACACTGTTGACACCGAGCTATGGTGTGGTGCCATGCTGTGCCCAACTCCGCAAGTAAGAATCTGTTGGATTACTGAGATTTCACATGATGCCTGTGTCCAGAATTACTCCCTATATATTTACTTTATCCACAATGATTAGATCATCTAGATAGCAGCTGCAACATTTATGCCTTATGTAGTGTACACAGAAGAAATACCAGGATGTCCCACTGAATGTGGTTACATTTTGCAGTATGCAAGTTAGCATGTTTTTCTGGCTATTCTGATCCACAGTCCCCTGCACAGTGGAAGATACGCCACATCAACTGAGCCACAGACAGATGACAGCTTGTTGACAGCTGTCAGAAGCCACAATGACGTATGACAGCTCATTTAAGTGACTGATGACCAGCAGAATATTAATAATAGGACTATTAATTGTTTAAGTGCATTAAATAATCAAAAAGAATACCAACAACAAAAGGACATAACTATGAAAATAACAATGACGGAGAAATGCATGTGTAATTTAATGTCGTGAATATGTTAGAGTCTTTGTTATTTTGACGATGTAACGTGTCGCAACTGTGTGCATACTGTATGCAACAGTACGTACTTTTTAAGGGCAGCTGCAGTAACTACTAAAAGTAAAAAGAAAAAGTTTTGGAACACATTGTTCCACCGTGGTAGGGGCTCTGTTAGGCTGTAGGTAAATATTAACACATCTTAGTTTAGCATGTTAGCGTGCTAACACCGGCAAATTAGCACCAAGCACAAAGTACAACTGAGATATTTGGTCATAAACCAAAGCATTAGACAGATGAAAAGTTTTGACCTGGTGGTAGTGTTAAATGAAAAGTGAAGGGATCGCCAGTGTGATTAGAATTTAGCCAGATGGGAACATGAATGCGTGTCATCAAAACTCCAAAGCTAACCTCAAGGTGGCGCTATAGGGAAAGTCGGGGGTTCACCAAGTCAGCAGGATGCTCTGGGGATCATGAATGTCTACCAAACGTTTGCCAGTTTATCTTGTAGATCTCAAGATGTTTCATGGATGAATGAAAAGTTTTGACCTGTTGGTGGCACTGAAGGAAAAGTCAGTGGATAACCAAAGTCATTAGAGTGTATCTTCTGGGGGTCATGAGTGTACATGTCATGAGAATCCAGAATCTCTATTCTTAAAATTAGTTGTTATACACAAGGTTTAATACTTATTCAGAAATGTCAATCAGCATTTCCGTGTCACTTCAAAGCACATTATTGCTCTCTAAGGTCCTTTATGTTACTGTTTTACTGCTACAGTGTTGAGTGTTTGTGTTTGTGCTCTGCAGGCTGATGCTCCAGTTTGACATCTCTGATGTAACCAGAGAGGGTATCGGTATTTGCTGTCAGTTAATGATGGGTCAGAGCAGTGTGCCACATTACCAACAGCTGGAGGAGTTCACTGCCAGGCTGGCTCCAGGAGAGGTGAGCGTTGGTGTGCATGTACATGTGATATGTTCCCATCTGCATTTTTCACTGTGCAGTTTGTTATGAGTGTATCTGTGTGTTGACGTCATCAGGTAAACCAGACCTTGCTCCTGCTCTACCTGGCAGTGTTCAGTGTTCACGTTCCAAAGCGTCTCAGAGTTTTCCTCGTGTCAATTCCTGGTCCAAACCCTGCTCACTGGCCCGCTGCTCCCTCACTGGCCCAGAGCTTAGGTCAACAAGGTGACCTGGAGGCCCTGCAGCTCCCTCGGTCCTGGCTGGATTCCTTGTCCCTAAAGCGAGCCCTGGAGGGAAACAGTCCGAAGCACCTGAGCTTCAGCCGCTGCCCAACGTTGTGGCCACAGGTGTTCCAGTCGTTGCTGGAGGGAGGAGTCAGAGACACCACGCAGCTGACCAGCCTGAACCTCAGCGGGATCAACAAGGTCCTCTACTCAGAGTGTAGGAGTGTGGAAGATCAGCTGGTTCCTGCGACAATGAGCCAGTTGGCAGTTGGCTGCCCCAACATCAAACAGCTGAACCTGATGCACACACACTACCATCATGAAAACTCACCTGTTGTAGGTGTAGAAACACACCTGTGTGCCAGCTTGGCCAAGCTCACACACCTGCGCTCTCTCACTCTGCCTGCCTGTACCTTGTCAGATGGCTTAAACACACATCAGATCTCTACAAACAACACGTCTCCCTCTGCGTTGTTCCTGGGGTTAAAGAAGACTCCCCGGATGGGGCTCCAGATTTACAAACCCGATTCAGACTCCTCTCTGTCAGGGGACAGCACCTCAGGGCTCACTCTGCTCTTAGCTGGCTGCCCTTTTTTAGAGACCTTAGAGCTCATTGGTCCAGGTTTTGTCTCTGTGCTGCCTCGGCTCGAGCCCTGCACTCGCGCCACTGTGGAGCCTCGTGGCATGTGTGCGTGGGCACAAGGAGTCAGTGATGCACACTTGGCGGCACTTGAGGCTTTGCCTCGATTGCGTCGCCTGACTCTGGCTGGGCTTCCCGGGGTCCTTAGGGGGACGGGACTGATACAGCTGACCAGGCACTGCAAGGACCTACGGGTGTTATCCCTTGCCAACATGGGATCACTAAAAACCATGAACTACGCCCCCGCCTTGCTGGACACACTTAAACAGTGCACGCAGCTACAGGAACTCAGGTCAGAAGATGTCTTTGTGTACCCTTTATTTACTGTAACACTAACCATCAGACAGCCATAATTATTACTGTATGTCCCTTTAATGAAATAGATTGTCTTTCAGTCCAATAAAAACATTTATTATCAATTAATTCTAATATTTAATGTATTATTTGAACTAATAATTGAATCCTAATGTTAAGTTGGGCGTTAAGCAGATGCAGAGTCATCAAGTACTTGGCTAATTTTGTCATAGCATGAATTATCCAACCACTGACTATGGGCAGGTTTTGTTGTTTCAAATCTGTCCTTTGATATGGTGCAAAGTAATATGTCTTTTTGTAAGACTTACAATCTGTTGACAAAATTTGGAATTAGTAGATTTTTATTTTTTTCCGATAATTACTGGAATCGTCACACAGGCAAACTATGCTCTCAAATTTACCTTCTAGTATACTTGCCCCTCTCCTTTAAAGATGGTGCTTTATATTCACTATAAAACACAGGGCAGT
This sequence comes from Cephalopholis sonnerati, assembly GCA_019142605.1. Lineage (NCBI taxonomy): Eukaryota > Metazoa > Chordata > Actinopteri > Perciformes > Serranidae > Cephalopholis > Cephalopholis sonnerati. Next base: position 22,399,494 of record JAGQAX010000003.1, read on the forward strand.
ACACCAGTTAGTCTAATTAAATTTAATGGAAGACATTTTTGCCGCAATTGCTTTGCTTGTTGTTTTTATTTATTAAATTCTGTATGTCTGTGTGTTTTTAGATTAGAGCAGCCCTACCTGAATGCCAACGCGTCCTTCTTTGAGGCTCTGTCCTGCTGCTCTCTACTGCAGCGTCTCTGCCTTATCTCACGCAGCGGTACCTTTGACCCAGCAGCCGCAGAAACCTTCATGGAGCGATGCTGCCATGTCATCATGTGCCACATGTTCATGGGCGGCACCTTGGTGGCTTGTCGCACATTGCAGAAGGCTCTGCTGGACAGGTCAGTGCGTGTGTGTGAGGACAAATTATGCATCAAACGTTAAATGGCGAAAGAAAATCTAAAATTCAGCTTTTCTTGTGTTTTCTTTCTGTTAGATTTTCAGTCGAGCGCCCGGCCCTGAGTGTGGTCATCTATCCACTACAACACGAAGACCTGCCTGCAGTCATCAGAGACATCCCACTGACACTGCTGGATAGGATCACTCTGTTCCAGAGCCACGTGGCCCAGCCACCACATTTATCACCATTGTGACATCAGCAGAAAGCTTCAGTGTGAATGGTGCTCAACAGCTGAGGTGCTCAGATCATTTTTATTCTGCAGGAAAAAAAAAATACACAAATTAAAGGACTGACTGTCATCTGCACAGTGTTTTCTGATTGTGTGATTTGTTACATCAACACATGTTTCAGGCTGCTCAACAACAACACATCAGTCATGATTGTTTACATTTACAAGTGCGAGTAACAATGGTCTCCAAAGGTTCATTTTTAGTTTACTGTTCCAGGACATTTCACAGTTGGAACCATTTGGGCCTACATTGTGGTTTCTCAAAAATAAAGTTTGTCACTTCAGTTATCACTCTGCTACTTTAGAAAATAAAGTGCCAAAAATATAAATGAAGGGATGTATTTGTTCAGATATTTAGTACTGAGGATCTGAATCTAATGATGTTGTAATAAACTCCATATAAATTATTTTTAATTCTTGTCTGTGTATCACTTGTCTGTTCATGTCATGTTTTAAATGGTCACAATAGATACACACCAGTGTTTTGGTGAAGGTGGTGTTACACAGCCCCCACACTGGCGTCAAATAAGATTAAAGGGATAGTTTGACATTTTGGGAAATACACTGACTTTCTTGAGAGTTAGAGAGAGGATTGATATAACTGTCACATTTGCTAATTTTAAAGCTATAGCAGCAGTCAAGTAACTTAGCATTAGCTTGGTCAAGAAATAGTCCCTCCAAACAACTCATTTCCACTTGTTTTTGACAAAGTAAAATGACTTATTTTGCACAGTAATATAGAACAAAAGATACAGTAGGCATGATTACGTATTTCCTAAATAAAGCCCCCAATAATAACAACTCTTGACATTTTAATCTGTTAATATCTGTATAAAATTATGTTTTGACCATGAATGAAATCTCTCTCGTACTTCAAACAAGACAAGTCTACAGCCATGGTAGCTGCTCTGTGAGGTTGTACTAAGGCACAGTGGTGCTTTCAGTTAAATGCTAACTCTGCTAGTGTGACTAGAAATATAAATGTAAATTACTCTTTTAAGATACACTATTATTGTGATTTGTTTAAATCAACCCAGCACTGACACTTAAAGTCTTTCTGATTAAAAAAAGATTTTTTAAAGAAGTCACAGTTATGTAATCCTTGCAACCTGTTATGTAAATGTTTTGCATCTGCTGCTGAATGACAGCAGTAATGCTCATCTCCACTGTTATAAATCATCATCAGTGAATCCACATTTGTGGACATGCAGCAGTGGCTATTGGAGGGGCAGGGGTGAAACAAAGGGCACCAACATGCAGAAACTTTTCTAGCATGTACAGCAGCCTATGTGACACTGTAATGCCTTTAATCACCTGTAAGGGCTCCCTAGAGGATATGATATCAGGGTTTTTTGCACACAGGGCTACTGTAGAAACAGGGACATAGACAGACATAAACATTCGAGGGATTTTTTGGCAGCTATGTGGACTGCTTTCAAGCCATCTGATATCATGGAGTGCCTAAAAATCTGTGCATTCTTTGGGAAAAGTAAGATAGTCTATTAATTTTTGTATTATTTGTAGATGCCTTTATCCCTCTGATCTCCTTGGCATATTTTTTATTTTTATATATTACTGATCTGTTTATGTGTCTATATGTTACTGTGTGTTGTGATAGGCGTGCAAGGCAAGCTGTTCAAGCACCAGCTCCCCCTGGTGGGATTAATAAAGTTGTCTGAAACTCAATCTGAATCTGAAGGAAAAGAAACATTCTGTAGAGGCTACATCCATTTTTCTGTATCTAATTGTTCCCCAGCTGTCTTCATCTTTCCAAAACTACAACACAACAAATTTTGATGATGACTAATTTTCACTCCTGCCACCTAAAAAGACACAAAAAATGTCACTATTTTTAGCTTGCATAACATAGTAGGGTAGGAAATGGCATAAACAATTTACTTATCTTGAAACCTATTTATGTAATACTATGCTGGAGTAGAGTTTACAGAATGAATGTTTAGCTGACAAATCTGTGACATTTGAATCCATCCCATAATAATCTGAGTTGCTCCAGGACCCCAACAATGGCAGATAAATGTGGTCTTCAATACTCTGAAATTAAATATTTGGCCAACAGCAGAACATTTACTCAATTATATTAAATGTCTTTAGGGCATGGCGTTATAGGAGAAACAACATGGGCATGTAGGCCTATTGTTATCTGAATAACACAAAGATGAAAGTATTAAAAAGTATTTTTAAAAACCCAACAACAACATTAGGGGCTTTAGAGAAAACATTCACAGCTGGAACTCCAGACGCCACCTCCAGCCCTTGCCTCTGTGTGAAAGTCACTATCATGTTTTATCTACTCTCAGGGCCTCCACGCACTTTACAGCATAGGGTTACCCCCGTCCTCCCAAGTCCACCAGTGGTGACATGAGACAAAGTGGACACTTTCGGGCTGGACCTCTACTCCAAGTCACACAGCTGAGCACTGAACGGGACAGACAGCCCTGGGTAGAGCGGCTTTGTGAACGTGGTTTCCTCTCTGTGCATCAGCTGCAGCGTCGTGTCACAGACGCAGTAGAAGTTTAGACTACCCGCCTTATGATCCAGGTACACACCGACTCTGGAGGACTGAGGCTCCGGCACCTCTGTCTCCTCATCATTGTATCTGAAACATCTGCTGTTACTGTTTATGTCTAAACTCCAGGATTTGTCATTGCAGCCGAACGCACACTCAGAATAATAGTCTGATCTGCCCAGATCTTTGTACGCCACCGCTACTTCAACAGACCTATCAAACTCCACCTCCCAGTAACAGCGTCCAGTCAGACCCTCCTTACACAGCACCTGATAGAGGTGAGAGAACCTGTCTGGGTGTTCAGGGTAGTCCTGGACTAAATATGTGAGCTCCGCCTTTCTGTTCCCCTCAGACAGGACCAGCTCTCTGTACGCTGTGTTGGGGTCCAGGGTGAGGTGACAGTAATCTGTGAGAGGAGAGGAGGAAGAGGACAGATGTATGAAAAACTGAGTCATTTAAACACCTCGAGCCTCAACGCGTGACTGCATCTTATTTCAGGAACAGGCCTCCATCAGCACTGTCAACTGGGTTTGACTTTAAAACCTGCTGTGAGAGTGTTGAAGGAATGATTTAACATTTTGGAAAATAGGCTTATTTGCTCTCTTGCAAAAAGTAGGTAAGCACATGTCAATACAGTTATATATATGGAAATATATGGACCATATATTTGTCCATATAGTGACAACATTATTAGTTATGGCTCCTATGCCCTACTGTATATTCAGTACATATCCTACAGAGTAAACAGCTAATTTCCATTGTGTGTCACGGTCATGTGTTTGTGTTTGTTCATCAGTCTGTGAGAGACTGTTTTTGGTTATTAAGAAAAAGGACTCACATTTTAAGAAGTCTGCTCTGGTCTGAGGCTCATCTGTCAATGAACCATCTGCTTCACCAAACACACACAGGCATCACAAATTCATTCTCATATTTAACAGTGCTTTTATGTGCTTATATTAGAGCTAAAATTACTAACATGCTGTTAATAAGGATATTTCTGACATCAATGTACTACATTATATGGCAAATACTTACAAAGTCTTTCATGATATAATAAAGCAATGAACATCACAATAATTCAAACATAAAGTGTAATAACTCTCATTTTTGTTAATAACAGCTTGCTTAAACCATTCATATGGACAACAAACCATGATACGCTTGAATTACTACCATATGATTTCACTTACATTTGATAAATGATAACAGTATGAAGTGATAACGCTGATGTGTTATTACGGAACAAAGTCCATCCATGTGTGCTGCTGGCACATTTGTTGTGTGGGTGTGTTGCGTGTGTGCTGTGTACCAGGAGCAGGTGTGGAGTTGCACACAGGACGGGAGGGTGGAACTTGCTGGTCTTGCTCCTGTAGAAATTAGTATTAGTATTGTGTTTCTCTCTGTGACTCTGGCACAATAAGAACATCATCAAAAACTGTGACTGTGAAATGTATTGGAAAATAATGTTCTAATGAAATAATCAGCTTATAATGCATCCTATTGATTATGAACACACAATATCTATCCATGAGGCTAATTAACATACATACAATATGTTTTAAGCATCACTTTATTCATTGATATGAGTTAACCATTCATGAAAAATAAATAATCTCTTGTTTTTTGTTGAAAAAAGGTCTGTTAAGACCATTTATTGTCATTTTTTTCTATTAAGTAATGTCTGCATTAAGAATCTTTTTCCATTAGAATGAACGAAAACAAAACCCCGCACAATTAAGTATTTATATTTTTTGTGTTTGTAACATAGTTGGGTTGTGAACATGTTCAAATGGGTGAGAACAGATGACACACAAACCATTTTTACCATTGACGTTGGAGATGCAGCTCCTCTTTTCGTTGCTGTAACTTTGGTTCAAACTTGTATCCGGGAAGCCTGTGTCAACTCCAACTCCTTTGTATTTCTATATTGCTGGTGTCTACAGATATCAAGCAGTCTTCGAATGTTCTTACTTAGTCTGTCCCACTGTCTTCACCTAATTTCACCTCAGGAAGAGACGCAAAAATCACTTGTATGTTTATGACCAGTTGTGGGGAGTGGCCTAGATTTACATTAAGTCAATGGCACAGGCTTTTTAATCTATCACCGATGTAGTCGATCGAAGCGGGACATCCTATCTAGAGTAGATGAAGCTTTTTCAACAGTTTGCGTAACCCAGAAATAAGCAGTAATATATTTACACTCAATTAATGTCATTGATAGTACATTTTAGGGATCATGGCGCAAGACAGGGTGATTTATAAATATTACTCATTATCTATTATTCAGGTCTTGTTGAATTTCTGTCATTGAAACATCGTGGTGCGCTCAACATGACAAGCTAACGTCACGCAGCTGTCTGCTAACTAGCATTATAAGTTTGACTTTTAAGTTCCGTTAATTATCTTGTAGTTAGATAGATAAAATCGCTAATAATGTTAACGTCTGTCGCCTGTTCGTGCGTGAGAAACGGGAGGAAAGTCTCGGCTCCTGTAGCTAAGCTGTCCCTGTTTTCAACGGTTAAACAGTCGACCAGAGCCCTGACTCTAACAGGGGTACAAGATTTGTCACGACACCGGTTATCCGGACTCCTCACACCGGCCTCCTGGCAGCTGCTGTCCGCCAGATCTGTGTCCCTGTCAGCCGCCTCCCATGGAGGTACAGACCCTCTGGGCTCACCTTCAACCCCAGCCGAGAGCGACCCACCAGACAGGGAGAACTTCGGCTCCCTTTCCACCGACATGTCCTCCAGGAGGTCGTTCAGGAAAATGAGCCCGTACATCCAGGACCTGCAGTACCGAGAGCAGGGTGATAATAGGGATGAAGAGTTGGTGAGACCTCGCAGGAGGCCCGGGAGGAGAAACACACCGTACTGGTACTTCTTACAGTGCAAGAGGCTGATCAGAGAGAACAAGGTGAGTCCATTTGAGCTGGTCTGTCTTTCTGTCCTCTCACCTCCCTCTGTGTGTTGACATTATTTGTCCTCTCACAGCTGCAGGAGGCTTTGGATGTGTTCAGCAGAGACATGCTGCAGGGGGAGAGGCTGCAGCCGGAGGAGTTCAACTATACTGTGCTGATAGGAGGCTGTGGTCGAGCTGGACAACTGAAGAGGGCCTTCAGACTCTACAATGATGTAGGGATATTTATTTATACACTTATATCATGTTTATATGGTCCCTTAGCGTGTTTATTAACATGCCAAATGATATTCAAGATCCTAAAGTGGAGTAAAACTGTGTACTCAGTCTGTTATGTAGAACTTATTTAAGCTATAACCATGTGTTATTTTTAGTTTTGCCATTGATTTGTAATGCAGTAAATCCTACCTTCATGCAGGCTACAGGCCAAATGTCCAATTTTTGTGATAGAAACACCTCAGTTTCATGTGCTACACTTCAGCAGCACAAACTGCAGCCTCCAAAATTATCATAAAGGTAAATCACCACCTTTAGAACCTGAGTTTTTATCATATATTGCCCATAAATAGTCAGAAAAATTGGCTCCAAATTCACCCATACCCCTTTTTCACATAGAAATGCTTAAAATTTAGTTACAAATTAGTAATTTTAGTTGCAACTGACATAAATAACTCAAATCCAGTCTTATTATTTATATTTGTCAAGTTAGTTGTACAATATTTATTTTAGTTTCCAGCCGTAGTTTTCGTTTTAGCTTAAATACGAAGTAGGGCTCAGCTACAATTTTGTTCTTGTCAAATACCTTGACATTGATATTGCTACGATATTGTAGGATTTTTTTCAGACATATTTGAATTGAACTTTTGGTAAAGCAGGGGAACACAGAAAGCACAATACACAGCGATAATAATCACAATACACTAATTAAAGGCCAATTGATCTTAACATTAACACAGGGTTAGTTCTCTGGTTCAGAGACTTTCCTACCTGCCGTCCACAGAGAGTCTGTGTTGGGGGAGCGTATCAGTCGAGCTCACTGTGAGCAGATGTGTTCTTTCCCCTGTGCTATTCTTTCTGTTTACTAATGAAATTATGATCAATGACAAATGTTTTAGATTGTTTAAATATGCCAGTGACATGGTCTTAGTTGGTCTTTTTCAGCAAACAGATCCACTGGGTGAAGCTGCCCATCTGGCCCACACTAAGGCCCTTCAAACATGGTGTCACATCAGCATGTTAGAAATTAATGTGGCCAAGACTGAAGAATTGACGATTTGCATGAAACAAGATATGAAGACAGAGCCAGTTTCACTTGATGGCCAACGTGTTGAAACTGTGGAAAATTTTAAATATGATATGGTACTGGACTCCCATGTGAGCTTCTCTGGAGATACTGAGTATATTTTCAAGAGATGCTCACGGCGACTTATCTTCTTAGGAACTCAGTGGCCTTGGTGTTAGTCAGCAGATTTTAGAATGAGTGTACCAAACTGTGGTTGAGAGTGTTTTAACTTTTCACCTTCCTGTCTGGTACGGTCATCTAACTGTACATCCATGAATAAACTCTCTAGGATTGTAACTAATAGTTGGCAAGCCCCAAAACTGACTCTGTGTCTGCTTTTGACAGTGCTGTCTTTCGTGTTTGGTGAGCTGAAGACATATTTCCACCCATGGTGGACAGTAAAGATATACTGTATTCTATTCTCAAGTTAAGTAATAATGTGTTAAACAATGTGTGTGTCTTCCAGATGAAGAAACGAGGTCTAGATCCCACAGACGCCACCTACACTGCCCTGTTTAATGCCTGCGCTGAGTCGCCATTCAAACAAGCTGGTCTCCAGCAAGCGTTGAAGTTGGAGCAAGAACTCCGTCGTAAAAACCACCCCCTCAGCACCATCACATATCATGCCCTCCTCAAGACACACGCCATCACCAACCACCTTCAAGCCTGCCTTCACACACTCAGGGTACGACACGGGCCAACATTACTGTGTTTATGTGTTTGTCTTCTGTCAGATTTATGTTTCTACATGTGTCTGTGTTTGTTTGTAGGAGATGCTGCAGAACGGCCATGTCGTAACTCAGGAGACGTTTCACTACTTGCTGATGGGCTGTTTGAAGGACAAAGAAACTGGATTCAGACTGGCTCTACAGGTAGATATGTGATTTAGAGCCTCCTAATCACACTAGTGTGTAACATGTTTGAGAGTAAAGGCCGTTCTACACTGAGATTTTAGGTTGTCCCAGATAAAGGTTGACCCTCGTGAGAGTAACATACTGAAGTTTTTTGTCATCAATATAGGCTGACCTACACTGGATTTGGGAGTTTTAAAAATCTGATAGCGATACAAAAAAAACCAAACATAAATTACAATCCTCACACGGATGCTTCTATTTTTTTTTCTTTTTTTAATAGTGACCAAGATTCATACTAAGCTTGGGGCGTCGAGCATGCATCCAGGCCCAGGGGCCTATTGTGTCATAATCCGCCTATGTGTCCACAGACTGCTCAAACACTGGCTGCATCAGACCTCTGACAGTGTTCTGATATTTAGGACCAAAATCCCACAGTTTAACTTGTTGCTATGATCCATGTTTACAAACCAACAAATTAAAACACAACAGGAAATGAGGGTGGCTGTGGCTCAGTAGGTAAAGCTGGTTGTCAACTAATCAAGGATTGACGGTCTGATACTCGGCTCCTCCACTCCACATCTGCATGTCGAAGTATCCTTGGGCAACATACTGAACTGATGGCTGTACCATCAGTGTGTGATTGCATATGAAAGTTTAACTGTGTAGCAGGTGGCACTTTGTATAGTAGCCTTGTCCACCAGTGTGTGAATGTGTGTATGAATGGGGGAATGTGACAAGCAGTGTGAAAGTACTTTCAGTGGTCGGAGGACTAGAAAGGCACTCTACAAGTACAAGTCCATTTCCATCTAATACATGGTCAAGCTAACACAATGCTACTGCTAAAAACACAAAACCTCATACCTCAAACTCATGTAGCCCTCTTGTTCATGGTTGAGATTTTTCGTGCGCTACGACCAAAGCTTGTTTATATTTTTGTTACATATTTAAAACATTAGACCAGTACAGATGATATGTCATTTCTTGCTTTGGCTTTTTTTATGTTTTACATAGCAGCAAAATTGCTACCAAAATTCATACTGTACACTTTGTAGACCCAGCATGCAGAGTGAAACATACAATTAAGTTGTTATCGCACAGTCTGTAGGTTCCTTTCTCTTTGTTTTTGTTTCAGGTTTGGCGTCAGATGCTGAGGTCAGGGATTACTCCAGACTCTAACAACTATAACCTGCTACTACGAACCGCCAGGGATTGTGAGATTGGCAATGTCGCCCTGGCCACTGGTTTGCTGCTGCGGCCTGACGGAGGTACGAGCGGGAATATGCATCACATGTGAAGTCAGAGACTGGATGTAAGGATGTGGTAGATATTGACCTCCTGGAGAGGCAGTTGTTTATCCAACCTGATCCACACAGTGCGAGTCAGCAGGACAGCAGAGACAGTGAGGAGGAGCTCTACAGCAGACAAGAATCAACCCAGTTAATACCAGTCAGCCAAAGAGAAACCACCACGCTGCCTGTTGACTTAGCAGGTGAATCAGCAGCCCCTAACCTGCTGGACATTTTTGAGGGTAAGAGTAGTGGTGTGGTGTCCCTTGGCACCGTGGATGGACCTATAGATAGGCTCGCCCTCATTGGAGGAGCAGGAGGTTTCCTGGAGAAGATGGCGGCCAACAAACTGAGTCCAGACCTCAGAACTCTGACTCTGCTGGCCGACACGATGGAGCCGGGCTACCAGTCTCTGCAGATGCTGCTGAAAGTCGCCAAGCAGCATAAAGTGAAGCTTGACGTCGCGTTCTTTAACTCTGTGATTCGCAGAGCAGCTAAAGCAGGTGACCTGGAGGAGGCAAAGGTACACACACACACACACACACACACACACACACACACACACACACACACACACACACACACACACACACTCTCTACCAAACCACAGTTACATTCAGTTCACCCAAATTAGAAAGTAGTCTTGTGTCTCACCAGGGTTCTGCTTCCATCCAAATACATGAATCTCTGTTCCCACCAGTGCTGGAAAGTAACTAAGTACATTTATTTAAGTACAGTTTAAGATGCTTATACTTTACTTGCATATTTCCACTTTATGCTACTTTACACTTCCACTCTCCTGTTGGTAATATTGTACTTTTTACTCCCCTACATTTGATATCCTTAATTACTTTGACGATTCAAGTTAATAATACAAAATATAATCAACAAATAAAGATGATTTATTAGTATAGATAAAGATCTACTTTATTGATTTCTGTGGGTAAATTTACAAGCTACCCAGCCCAGCAGTAAATAGAGTAATTAAACTGACCTTCACCTTTACCAGCTGCAACATTAAAGTTATGAACAATTAAAGCATCAGTGACAGTACTCATAATGAACATACACTATTCTGAAAGAGATATTACTTTTGTACTTTAAGTCTATTTTGATACTAACACTTTTGTAGTTGTAACAGAGAATTTTTACATTGTGGTTGTGCTACTTTTACTTAAGTCAAAGATCTGAGTACTTCTTCCTCCTCTGGTTCCCACTACTCTTACATATATGCAGACCTTGATGTGAGCAGTTAACATTTGGACCACCGTCTATCACAGAAATAGTGCCAGTGAAAACTGTTGACGGTGTTTCTGTCCGCTCACCCTGTTGATCTTTTGCTGTGAGCACCAGAGACTAAAGTCAAAACCTGGACACATTAAACGAAACCTAAAAAAATTAACTTGTTTTGCCACTGACAGGTTCAGATTGTTACTGTAAGTGTCTACCAATATTACGGAAAGGATCCCACAGAGAAAAATAAACATGTTTTCCTTACCTTTCTCGTGTTCGGGTTCTGTCAGTGTGTGCAACCAAGTCTGGCTCACGGAGAAGTACTGTTCTGAAATGTCTCACTGTTCCATATTGTCATGATCAACTACATATTCAGCCATGATATGAACATCTTTTAGATAACACTAAGCTACGCTTTCTGTACTCTTACAGCAAACTTTTCCCATCATTCCTCTCTCCAGCATTTACGCGTCCACCGTTGTTTTTCTTGCAACAAGTCACCTCTCACAAGAGCTCAGAATGAGACTACTCCTTGAGAGAGACTTGGTCACAATAACTCAAGGTTACCAGGGTAACCCCGGTTTTCTGATAACCGAGTGAGGTCCATGATCAGTCACGCCTGAAGGCGCTTCCCATAGTGAGATACCGAGCGAGGTTTGAAAGAGAACAAACAGACTTGGTTTTGTAATGGACCCCTTTTCAAGTGCGTGCTCATATTTTTGATACACTTATTTCTCTCTCCAGTCTGTGCTGAGTGTGATGCGCCAGCGCAACGTTGATGTGGATGCGCAGACATTTGGAAGCCTTGCTTTTGGCTGTGAGCGACAGCAGGACGGGCTGCAGCTGCTGAAAGACATGGAGGTAATGAAACACATCCTAAAAGTCGGAGTAGATGTTAAATATAAATCATATTTGTGCAATCAAGGTCAGAAATCCCTCTATATTCGTGTGCAGCTGCACTAAGACATGAACAGTAACATTGTCAAAGTAACTAATACTCTAATATCAGCAGTAATAGTGTTAGCTGTAGTAACAGTAGTGAAGGACCAGTATTATGACTTGATAGTTCTTTCATCTGTACGTGTTTTTCACAGGAGGCGGGACTTAAGCCTAACATCCAGGTGTTCTCTGCTCTGATTGGCCGAGCATCTCGAAGACTGGATTACGTCTACCTTAAAACATTGCTCAAAAGTATGAGCAGCATGGGTGTGTGGCCTAATGAGGTCATCATTAGACAGCTGGAGTTTGCCTCACAGTATCCTCCCAACTATAACAAGGTAAGCACACGCACAGTACATCAGGGAGCTTCCCCAACCCGAACATTAAAACTTATCTGTGTGGATTGGTAGGTGCAGATTCTGACTGCAACCATGAAGCTAAAGACTCTGCCGTAATCTTCATGGGACAATAACTTTAGTAGGAGTGAATGAATTAAGTTTCAAATGAATGAAAAATATCATTCATCATTCATATCAGAGCTCTCTGTCCTTTTCCTCATTTCCAAAACTATTATTGCTGTGACACTCAAAAGGTCGAGATGTGTGTGTGTGTGAGCCTTTAACTGAGCTGTTTGGATGCTTTTATGTTGTCCTGTGCTCTGAATGTTTTCAAGTGGCATATTTGTGTTCAATATCAGTGGCAATGTCTCACCACTACAGTTGATTATAGCTACGTTCTGCAGCTAGTTTTAACATTTTGCAGCCCTCTGTTTTAGTTTTTAGGCTCCTTAACTCCAGTCTCATCAGCCATGTTTTTAGCCCCAGCAGGCAGTCGTTTCCAGCAATAAAGCCACCTGGTCTCACTCTCAGGATGTCAAAAAACGCCTCTATGGCAGTGTTGACAGCATCACTGTAACGTCGCCAGGAGCACCGTTCAGCATCTGTATGAGACAGGGCAAACTTTTCTTTGTCTAAATATAACCGCCGACTTCTTAGGCCTTGGTCAGACCTCCAACCCAAACTGTTCTTTTGGAATATCCAGATTGTGTCGAGGTTGATTTTAGGAAGTCTGGACAGCAAAAAAAACATGATATGCAGTTTTTGCAAATCTGATCCAAAGCACATTAGAGGTAGTTTAAAACACGCCTCCAATTGGATTTCTACAGGTGTGTCTCTTTCTGGCTGCTTAAATCAGATTTCAGAGTGTCTTTGAACACAACACACAATGGTGACGTCAAATCCAAAGTGACGGAGGCACTGAGCACGTCCATGCTGCCACTAGCAGAGCACTAAAGAAGACAACATGAGGAACAACAGTCTGTGGACAGACGCCAAAATAAATAGTTTGGAAGATGAAATATTGGTCCTCCATTTCTTATGCTTTTGCTTTGGAAAGCTGTGTAACCAGTGTGCTACATGGTTACTGACGCCTAGGTTTTAACCATAGCAACCCATACAGATAGATTGGTGATGTCTGGACACACAACAGTGCGGGCAGTCTGTCTTAAAGATCTGATTTGAGAAACACATTTGATTTGCCTGCACTTTGAATATAGCCTTAGTAACATGAGCGGACTCACATGACTGTAAAAGCCACTGTAAAAGCCTCAGGCAGCACTACAATGACGGTGGGGGCCTCTGCCCAGGCGTCAAAATATGATGATTAGGGATGAGATCACTTTGGTTAAAGATCTGATAAGCCCTCTGTGTGTCACCTGCTCAGCCCCAAATATCAGACTGACACAGTTACTGACAGGTGACACTGAGCTGGTGAATATAATGCTGCATTTAGCTTAGGTAAGGAGCCGGGGGTCGAAAGACATGACTCTACTAAATGAATGCTCCACATATTATTGGATGTGTAAATAGACAAATGTTAAACAAAATATGTTTGTAAGGTTTATGTCAGAATTTTGTTTTGAGCTCCTCCCTCTGCCAAAAAACTGCTTTAAAGAAACAGACGCTATTATTAAGTTCATACTTCAGATGTGCTTTCTTGACTGATTCATATTTTATCTTGCCCCTCTCCTCCTGCTTCCCCCTCTGTTTTCTCCCCTCATCTTTCCCCCCTTCATCGATCCCAGTACAAGTCCAGAAACAACTACCTTGTCCAAATCGATGGTTTCCGTGGTTACTACCAGCAGTGGCTGAGAGACATGCCCGCTCAGGGCGCTGAGGACGCTCAGGCAGAGCCGCAGTCTGAGGCGGATGCTGCAGTGTTAAAAACAGAAGCCACAGATGGACTGACAGAGAACCAAAGGAACCAGAGGGCAGCAGCCAGGAGATATAACTCTCGTAAGAAGGACAAGACGAGCAGCGCTGCCATGTGATAGCACTCCTGAAAATATCTGTCTCTTTTCTCCTCCGTCCCCTGCTGGTCTGTTTGCATTCAGCTGTGTAACACTGGATGAGTTAAAGCAGCAGCTCCATCTTCTGTCAGTTAACTTATTGTGGATGTGTTTTTCTCCAAAGACTGATGTCACTGTAATTTCCTTATGCAATTAAAGACTGTATTACACTATGCTTCATTTTGAAACCACAGTTTTAGTGTCATTTCCTGAGTGAACGATGGCCTTCACTGGATGTTTGTGATAAGAGTAGTAATATACAATCATATGCAATATGCACATTGCTTATTGGTCCTTATTTTTATTTTAATGAACTTAAAGTACATAACACACACATTGCAATTTAAACTTTCAGAATTGCAAGTTCACTGGGAGATGAGGTGTTTTTTCTTTTCAGAACTGACTTCAACATAAAAATTAATTTAATGAGAGACTGTTCATTCCTTTACCATCTTTGCTGCATTTAACGGATTTGGAAGACTGTGGAGGGGCTATGGCAGAGTAACGGTGGTGTACTTTGTCCTATTAAATTGTGAAAAGTGCGTTTGCAGAGTCAACTATGATCTAATGATGATAAGTAATCATCTAAAAGTACTGCTTAAAACTGAAAGCTCATGGGTCGAGGCATCCTTGCACTCTGATCGATTAAAATGTAAGAGGACGAAACTGAATAAATGTGTCAGGATTGGATTGTTTTTACAGGAAGATGCAACCCCGATCTTGGTGTGCCTTAACAGAATGGAGGAAAATTAGTTGTTAGCTGTCTGAAAATCGTAAATTCTACAGAATGTCTTGAGGAAAAAAATAGATCTTTTATTTGATGATTAAAAGAAAGGGCTTGTTCAATAATGTGGAAAAAGGAGATAAGGAAAATAAAAAACTTTACATTTTAATATGCAAGCATTTATCTGGGTTATTTGATTATTTTAAAATAGGGGACCCAGTAGAACATGTTATATGTCAAGGTAAAAAAATACTCAAGAAATTACTGAATGGAAGTAATAAGTAAAAAAAGATACATTAAATATCCTAACAGGGAGTTGTACATGTTCCTCCAGTTACCTGAGAAAAAAATACTAATAAGAAGTAGTAAAATTAAAAAAGGATAGTAGTAGCTATAAAAATAATAATAGAATAAAAATAAGAAATGTGTTTATTGTAATCGTTGTTGCTGCTGTTGTTGTTATTATTGTTACTTATTATTATTATTATTAATAATTAAAAGGTAACATCAAAACGTAAATGATGGGAATAACCACTTAATTATCTACTGAACGAAAGAGGCGTATCAACGAATATTTATTTATTTATTCATTCATTTTTTTGAGTTGATGTGTCTCTCTCCTGCGGCACACTGCAGTCCAGCAGGTGGCGGTAATACATTCATAAGTCGGTTTGCCTACCGCTGATAAAGCCGACAAAGAAGAAGAAGAACGTCACATCCGGTGATGAAAGGGGAACTGAGATCTTCCGGCGCCAAAAACAAATTTTTGTCATTATTAAACGGACACCAAAGGTAAGATTGTGGCTTTTAAAACTAAAACAACAATTTGTGAATTAAATTTTGTAGTAAAGAAGTTCACTGTTGATGTTAACACAAACTGTGACTATTGTTACTCGTATTTAACTTTCTGTTTTCTGTCTTGAGGAAAGTTAGCTAGCTTTTTAAAGTGCGAAAACCCTCAGTGTGGTTTGGTCTGTTTAGAAAAGCTACCACCACAGAATAAAGAGTTGTTATTATGACAAAGACACGGTGAAATCCTATTCAGGTGATAAGTCCAGTAATTTTTATTGACATGAGCCCGGTGTCCTCCCAAAATCCTGACAAACCAGAGTGTAAAGTGAAGCTTTCAGTGAGGAACAAAAACAAAAAACCTGAACATCTTCGAAACTGTGTGTTGATGACTGCCTTTTCTCAATGGTGGAGTGTAACGTTGATTAAGTACATTTACTCAACTGTGTTTAGGCACAATTTTGAGGTACTTTACCATATGTATTTCTATTTTGCTTCTAAGTTACTTCACTATATTTGGAAGTCGCAATCGCACACTATACTCCACTACATGTATTTTACAACATCAGTTACTAGTACTGTTATGATGTATTAAGCTACTGGCAGTATATAAAGTAGATGACAGTAGCTCCACCTTTAACAGCTTATCCAGTATTATAATATTCTGTGATAGGCCATTCTGTATAACCAATACTTTTTCTGTTAGTATGTTAATTCTTTGGTACATTTACTTTATTAAAAATTTGAAAGCATGACTTTCACCTTTAACACTGTTTTTATGCCGTGGTATTGCTTCTTTTAGTAAAGTAAAACATCTTCCATCACTGCCTTTTCTTTTCCTTTCTTCGTGCCAGACATTTCAAATGTGTACAACGGTGGACACTGCAGAAATCATCATCCTCAGTGATGATGACGACTGTGAAGAAGATGTATCATGCAATGAAGCCTCAGTTCTCCTGGTGGAGGTGGAGGATGTGAAGAAGAGTGGTAACAACATTACACACCAGCAGCCTGTATGTGTAGGTTGATTATGTTATAAATATTCACCAACTGCTCTACCTTTGTGTTTCAGACTGTGTTTTAACTCCCACTGCTCTGGATGAAGACCTGGTCGTCACCTACTCCCGCCGTGCTGAGGTGCTGCCTCACGCGCGCTACGACTGTCCCATACATCCTTTCACGTGAGTAAATTGTCACTTGTTCTGTGTGAAATATTGATCAGTGCCTCTTCTGTCCCTCCATTGGTGATAATCACTTCTCCTCTGTCCTGATCAGGGCTTCAGATTGTGAGGTTGGTGCTCCTGTGGCTGCCAACCAGCTGATGTGTGATCAGTGCTTCTGCTACATCTGTGACAAGTTGGCCTCATTGGTATGTGTTGATGTAGTCTGTGAAGTTCAGAGGAGAAATGTTATACAGGGTTCCCATGTATCGCTAAAGAGTCTTTAAAGGCATTGAATCCTTATTTGCCTTATTTGGTATTAATTTGTCTTAAATTAATCTTTCAAACGTCTTAAGATGCCCTGACAGGGGAAGTAGGATTTTAGGACAATCTCAAAATAATTTCTAACGTCTATTTTATTAAGTAATTTACCAAATGCCTCTCACATAAACTTCACCCAGATCAGATTAATGGAACCAACAGCACTCAGATACTAACATATTATTACATATTTTGTTTCTGTCTGCTCGCAGCAGTAGATCCACTGTCTTCTATCTAGATGTCATTGTACACTGGATGACACTGGGAAGTGCAAAATCAACAAAAAATGTCTCTATAACCAAGATTTTGTGGCATGGCTAGAACAGCCTCTTCACCAGCTGACTAACACATTATTGAAATATAGAGTGAGGTGCACTGTCCGTGTATGTAAAGAAAACGAAATGAACTATTTCCAGCCATTTCTCTGATTTGTTCTCGACAAAAATGTGAACACAGAAAAATGCACAAAGTTGATATTTTTTTATATTTATTGCAGGTTTGTTGTTTGAAATTTTATTGTCATATTTTTGTTTTATTTCAAAACATTAAAAGCGATTGTTTTTTCTATATAAGTGTATTTTTAGCATAAAACTGACAGTTATAGATCTGATGTGTATTGGATTGACTAAATAGATCAATAAATTACATTCTGAGAGTGACCACAAATTATGGAAAAAGCTTCAGTGTACTTAAAGCAGTTTTGCTCTCAACAAAAATGGACATATGCTTTTATAGATAACGATAATTTGAAGTTTTGCTCTTGTACTTTTTTGTCATGAAAAAAATTCCTCACAGCCGCTTTAATGTCGTCGTCCTGTGTGTGCGTTTGTGTGTGTATAGTGTGTGATGTGGTGTCGCAGCGGTGTGTGTCACTGCAACAGCCACAAGAGGAGCGACTTCTGGAACCAGTTCAGAAACAGTGTGTTGCTGGGAGGACTGAAGATTTTCAACCTCACTCTGTCTGAAATAGACTCTCACCTCCGACGTGCAGGTTCTCGCTCTCTCACAAATATCTTGACAGTGACGTCACACTCACATTTGGAAAACCTTAGACTGAACCACTTGTATGAATATAATTGCCACTGACTTTGTCTTCCTCTTGTTCAGAGACGACGCTGGAGACCTTCAGACAGGAGCTCTCTGCACTCTTCTCTTCCTTCCTGAAGGGAAAGACGGCACAGGAATATGGTCTGAATCTACCGAACCAACAAATCCTCATCTTCGAGTGAGTGACGGAGCAGAGCTGTCCATAATGTTGAAACAGTACTGTTATCCTTCTCAGACGATCTGGCATCATTTACATATCAGAAATCTGTGATACATCATGATTTATCCTCACCCATAAATGTCTGTACCAAATGCCCATTTCAATAACATATGGTGAAAAGTATGTGGATGCTCAAACATGACATCCATAAATGGAAAAAGAAAAATATAGCATTAAAGCGGCACAGCAGAAGAAAGAAGCAGAAGAAAGAAGATAATGTTGTACATTTATGGCGTACTTTTGCGGGCTGCCTTTTTTTAAAATCTAGGCTGAGTTAACAGAAATTCTCTGCTTACTATTGATGATAGCATTGCTACTTAAAATTGGCAGATTTGTATACCAGTGACGATTCTCTCTGACCAATCAGTGGTCTGCAGTATTATAACTCCACCCTCTAGAATCAGCTCAGCTCGCTTTAAACCTTGACAGAGGTTATACCATAAAAAGGTTCCAGGTACTATCCACAGCTTTTGCTAATGGAACATCAAAAAAGAGCGAGTAAGCAGAGCCATGCTGTATCATGTAGTGGAAATGTGGCATTTAAGTCCATCTGGCAGTACTTTTAAAAGTTTAACCTGTAAGGAAGTGCAATACTAAATCGCTGGAGGCCCTTCAAAGGCCCAGACACACCAAACTAACATCATGAAACAAGTGGCGATGAGAGCCGACTGTTGTGTTGCATCATGTTGCCTGTGCCTCGGCCAAAAAGTTGTGCTTTGAACGCAACTGCAAAGGCTACAGCTAACAGCCAACTAGCACGTATGTAGTCCGCCTGCGTGAGAGGCAATAACTCTCCACACCAGCGGGTGGCGGTAGTCTGTATTCATCATTAAAAAGGGGAAATCGGAAGACCAACAGGACGGATTCAAGACACTAGTTAGCCAGTTAGCACATAAACAGCACAACCCAGTGTTGAAAGAGCAAAGGATATTTACTGTGCGCAACATATAATAACACAAACAGTTACCAACTGTTTCTGCTAATTATCTCAAAACTAAAACAGTCTTACCTCATATAACAAGTTTCTTTCAATCTTACGCCCTCTTAACTTTGGTTATTTGTTTCCTTTCCTCACTTTCATTTCTTATGTGCGCTGAGCTGAGCTGTCAATCAGAGGGATTTCACTTCACTGACAGGCTCCACTTACTCAGGTTCCAATTCAAGACGCTGAGTTGGGCAAAAAACGGCCGACAAGGGTCGACTCGTGCCAACACTGTGGGACACACCACAAAAACTAGGGTGACAAACGCCAAACGATGGGCGATATTGACGAACAGCTGACTGTCAGCTTAGTGTGCCAGGGCCCTAAGATTTCCCGTCATCGTGAGGGGGCCTAGCCAGCACCATCAAAAACAGCCCAGACTAAAAATACGCAAAAGTATGTGGACATCATGCAGCGTAATAAATTTAGACCAAAGCCCTGAACTGACAGGCTTATCTGACCATCACTAGAGCTACAAATACACCACCAAAGAACATCAACTGTGGCATTTCTGCTGGTCTGTACCAACTTAAACTGTGTCACATTGCAATTGTTTGTTTGTTTCAGTTACACACCTGTGTACGAGTTTGTGTCATCGTTCCTGAACAAAGCAGACAAAGAGGACGGTAGAGCTGCTGCCATCATGAGACTAGGAGCTGCTCAGTGCTTTATTCGGCATTTTCAAGCATCAGGGTACACACACACACACACACACAAATACAGTAGCATTTCCTGTTTTTGATTTATGGTTATCTTCAATGTTATGTTTCCTATATATTCATGTTCTTTGGTTTACTCTCTGCAGGACTGTCATCTCACAGTCTCCCATGGCTCATGCTACTGAAGCCAAACTGGTGTTACTGCAGAGGTACACACACACACACACACACACACACACACACACACACACACACACAGAACCCATGGTGTGTCTATTACTAATTCATTTAGATATTTACATTTTGTGTTTGTGTTTTTCCAGGGTGATAGCATCTGTGCAGAGACAGATGGTGATGGGTGATTTTACCTCAGAGTTCATCAACAAACTGCAGGATTTTTACAAGAAGCTCTATTTTTCTGCAGAGCTGAAGAACTGGAGGAACAGGTGTGTGTGTTTAAGTGTGTCTCTGAGGCAGCAGCTCATAAGAGCTTGTGTGTGTTTTCCTTTATTTTCCCCAGGGTTACACATTAAAGCTGTATTGTGTATTATTATAACTCTGTGTGTGTGTGTGTGTGTGTGTGTGTGTGTGTGCGCTTTAGCCTGTGTGTTCGTCCTTGGGATGATGTCCTGCTGGTGTCTGTGCTGAAGGGGCAAAACGTGTTGGGCGTCCGCAAAGACAAAGGCAAGAAGGATGTCCTGATTGAACCGATTTCTGTGGTTCTACTGAGAGCAGACCTCCTACAGCGACAGCACAGGTACAAAACAGACACACATTCACACTGTTTCAAACGTGTAACAAATAGACCAGGGGTGTCACCATTCTCCAAATCCACAATTTGATTTGACTTTTAATATGAATATTTTTATTCCATTTTTTATGCCACTGTTGGACTATCCAGTCTTGATTCCTAAAAATCAACACATCATTGGTTTAATGCCGTCACAACATTTTCACATTCTTCTTTATGAAGATACAGCACAGACATGGTATCAGGTGTGATGTAACTACCATATATTGGGACTAAGGCCACATAGTAAGATAGGTAAAACGGTACAATTTCAATTTCATATCATGATTATAGTGACCATAATTATTACAGTATTGTTCATATGTGTTGAAAAAGTACTGACAGACACACTGATATTGTTCCAACAAGGTTCATATTGGAAAAGCATCTCATCATCTCATATCAACCCTTAAAATCTGCATTAACATTAAAGATAGCCTGTCTTTTACATGCTTGCTTGAGTGTCTGTCTCCCTGTAGATGAGGACAAGTGTCCAGTGCCATCACTGGTTTGCCTGCTGCACACTTGCTCTGTTAACTAGGATATAACAAAACAATGGATCAATTATTTATTTAGAATTGAAACAGTGACACCCCTAATATAGTCACACACTTCACCTTTTCAGCTGCTAATGAAACCAAACCTGGCTGTGTTATCGTTGTCTGCAGGTACAGAGAATTGTGTCGCTACCTACGAGTCGTCCAGACGGATGATTCAAAACTGTGAGTGTGTACATAAACACAAATATTTAACATGCTGATGTCATATTTAAGTTCAGTTTCATGGTGGATTTAATAAGGATGGTGTCCTTTAATGGTAATCCTTTAACACTTGAGTATGTCAAATTGATATTTAAGAATGATAAGTGATTATTGATCTCCACTAAAGCCAGAGTATGTGCTTTAGACTGTGTTACTATTACTGTACTGTCTTTTTAGTGGAAGTGATTCCACCTCTGCTTTAACTTTTCAAAACTATCGTCTGTCTGGTTTTAAAATGAAGCAGCCTGACCTTTTCCAAAATAACTTTCAGTAAGCCTTTACTATTCACCGTGACAATATGTCATACTTAAAACTGGACCATATTTTCCCATGTTGTTTTGTCTAAGTGATGAATAGAAACAGCAGTTCTTTAGATTGGTTCAGCATTGAGAGACACCGCTCCAGCCGCAGCAGCGTAATCCCTACAGATAATACATTCTTATTGTAAGTGTCTGATAACATTATGAAAAAAAACCTACAGAAAAATGGAAATGTTTTTCCTTTCCTTTTGATTGATCTGGTGTGTTTTGTTATTGCGACCAAGTCTCAATGGAGAAGAAGTCTTGTTCTGAAATCTGGCAAGAGGTGACCTGTTGCAGGAGAAACAGGTTGAACGTTAGAGGAGTGCCTCATTGTGTTGGAGTACTGAAAGTGTAGCTTAGTGTTATCTAGAAGAGTTTCAGTGTCATGGCTGAATATGTAGCTGATTGTAGAAAAGTCCACAAGATTTTGGAACAAGACTTCTCCTCAGTGAGACGCAGTTACACTCACTAACAATCAGACTGGATCAGCAAAAGGTAAAGAAAAACGTTTGATTTCTCTGTAGGGTCATTTCTGTATTGTTATCAGACACTGATAATAACAGTCTGAGCCTGTCAGTGGCGAAAACAAACACTTTTAATGGACGTAAACTGACACTGCACAATCGCCTGTAGGAATTACATACAGCCTGTTTCACGGCTCGACTGCAGCAGTCTCTCTCAATACTGGACAAATGTCAAAAATTGCTGTTCCCATTCGTCACTTAGACACGAAAACAGGTTCAAAAATACAGAGGTTTTCCCTTTGACATTTCTAAGCAAATCTGCCTGCTCCTGATGTGAAACAAACACATTTGTTCTCTTTCAGACGAATCAGACTTTAAAGCTTCTTGCTTTTCATTTAGCAAATAAATATTGTGTTAAACTGCAACTTTATTTTCCAAATGTCTCGCACATATTAGTTGATTTTAGTAAAATGTAACTTTACTGAACTTTATTAAATTTAATTTTAACCCTGTTAAAATATCTGTGCTGACACAAATCATCATCATTTTTAAGTTACTACAGCTATACCATTTTAAAATAAAATTTCCTGCTTACATTTACATATTATTTTAGATATGACTGGTGACATCACCTTGTTGACTTGCTGTACTCGTTTTGTATCTCCCGTAGTTTCCAGCAGGTACAAGACCTCATCCCGTTCTTCATGTGCATGGAGGGAGACTTTACGTCCGCTGTGCACAGCTTGTTGCCCTCAGTGAACGCCCCCGCCTCCCGCTTTACTCCACAGCTCTTCCGCTTCTATCTCCGCGTCTTCAATACAGCAACGGCACCAAAGCTGGTGGTCAGTCAACCGGTACATCTCTGCTGCTCTGATGCAGCGTGGGAGCCAATTAAAGGTCAGACATGGATATATTATATGTTCTAACTTATGACACCTTTTTTTTTAAATATGTGTTTTCTGAAAAGAAGTCAAACTCCCTCCTCTGTAGGTGCTGTGCCACTGGCGCGTGTTGTGCTGGTGAGGTTTGCTCTCAGGGTTCACAGATGCTGCTCTGAGGTCTTGAGTGATGTAAGTCTGTAGCGCTCATCACTGTTCAGTGTCACAACACAGGAATATCAGCTTTATATCTTTTCCAAGTTTTTCAAAAAATCAGACTTGTGCTTTTTTAGCCTTGAAAACAGACTACAGTAACCAGATTGTGCCTTTCTGATTCAGTCTCAGTGTTGGACCAGTTTACTCAGAGTCGTCAACACGCTCACCGCTCTCCCAGAACCCAGCCCACAGTTTCTACATGTATGTATTTCATGTTTATTAACAGCTCTTTTACTTAGTTAATTTTTATGTATTTTTAATAATATATGTTTTCATTTTGTATTTTCATTCTTTCCTGTCTGTCTGGACTTCAGGACATGAAGGATGTGGTGAATATGATACTGCTCGACCAGCACGGGTCAAACTTACAGATCCCACGGTTCTTCCAGGATGTACGTATGTTACACTTTTACACACTTGCTCTGAAACACGGGGATGTAATAAACTATAAAACTGTAAATGTACCTGTGTTTGTGTTCACAGGTGTACCCAGATCAGGCCTTGTTGATGTTGGTAACGGGGGCTTTAGGTCTGAGAATCCTTGTTGCTCCTCTGAGTCCAGCCCTCCCAGTGCTCAATACATTTACGGTAATCTGCAGTTTTTCTCTTCCTGTGATGTCACATCCTGTTTGTAAACAGTTAGTGCAAGGAGCTGAAGGGCGTTTCCCAAACCATCTCCCACACCCTCTCTCTGCCTACTTCTACTGTTTCCACGTTCATGTGGAGGAGCCGCCCCAGCGACTAGAGAGGAGTGGATTGCCTGCACTGATGCGGACTTACTGACCATGTGCAACGCAGTATTGTGTTTGTCACGGAAGACACTCCGTATTATAGATTATATATTATATATTTATATATATTATTATATATATTATCCGTATTATAGATATTTAATATTGTCATACAGACAGTAACACCTTATATGCTACATTGTATTTAGGATCAAATATTCTTCTCTCTAGTCTCTAGAAAACAGTAGTCTTGTTTTTTTATTGTAAAGTGTTACAGGAACTATTGCAAAAACCGAGTAGCTGATAAACATTAGAGTGAAAATGAATAATGTTTAGAAAAGAAAACAAAAAGAAATGCCACTAAAGAAGCTTAAGAGTAAGTTTTATTTCCAATTTTGTGTTATTTTATTTATTTGTTTGTTTATTTCATAGTTATTAATGTATTATTTATTGATTTATTTCATTATTTTAATGACAAAATAAAACAAATATGCAGGTAAACAGCAGCACATAACCTACAGGTGAAATATAAGTGTTACAAATACATATTAAGAAAATAAAATAGGAGGAAGTTTTATTTTTCTCAATGGTTACAAAGAGTTTCAACAGTTCCTCTGTCCACCACAGAGAGGGAAGTCTGTCTCAAAGCTTGCTGCTGTTTATACCCTACATCTTAATGAGGATTCAAGATTTAAATCCTTATTGTCATACCAGCGTAGTCGATTGGAATGTGTTTCAGTGAGCTCTACGCACAGACAAATACATTACAAGGATAAAAACAAATACATAAAATAGGCGAAATCCAAAGTATTTAAAGGTTAAAATAATAATAAACACAGCAGAACCTGTGGAGGGATACACAGCAGCATCAGTGACCCACAGATAAAGAGCAAAAGTGTGTATTAACAACACTGTTTTACAGCCCCGAGATTAAAATCTATCAAATGGCCTCAAGAGCTAGATCAGAGTGCCGAGGAGGCTGACCACTACAGTGTATGTACTGCTCTGAAGTCTGGTTGTTCTCAGTCTTTTGTGAGAGGGGAGAAAGTTCAAGAGGCAGTTAGCAGGGTGAGAGGGGTCCTTTAAAATCTTAAAGCCTCTCTTTACTCTCCACTGTTGCTCTATAAAAACGCAGCAAACCTTTACTGGACACCCCACACTTTTAGCAGCTTAAAAAAGTCTCTGGTGAGCTTTCTTTAAAATAGTACTGTTGTTGTCCCTCCATCTCAAGGTGAACGAGATGTTTACTCCCAGAAAATTGTAGCTGTCTACTCGCTGCACTTGTGTGTTGTTGATGGCCGAGGTCGCATGGTCGTCGTGTCTTTCGTGGAAATCCACAACTAGTTCTTTGGTTTTAGGGTGCTGTGTTCAGCTGTGAAGGTGACCACAAACAGAGTTACACTCTGTGACACAGTGGGAGTGAGTCAGGTCTGGTTTGGGGAAAGCCCCCAACAGTTTCCTGACTCTCACACAGTTTCCATGCTCCTTATCCCCGTCCAGCTGAAAGTTTTATCCATTTATACATTTCTTTCTCTCAGGAGAACACGTGGGCTCTCAGGTGGCTGTGGACCAATTTGTCCTTCAACCCAGAACGCGTCGCTTCCTTCTCACGGGAGATCTACCAGGAGATGAAAAACACAGCAGGTGGGTGGGCATCTTTCTCTTGATAATGAATCAGTGCAATAAACCCTCAACATCCGGCTGAGTCATCAAAACTAGGTAGAATTTATTCATAAGAGAGCACTGAGGTTACATATTTCTGTCAGGGAAAGGTGCTTTGGGTTCATGTTTAAATGCTGACAACTAATTTGTGCATGTTGGTGACATCCAGTGGCAGCATGTATGAATTGCATTGACTTGCAGCCCCCTCAGGTGTGTGGCACAGCCAGCATCACTGCCCCATAGAGACTTCAGTAAGATTCAAACGGAAAGCCTCAGTCATATCATTTAGAAGTTACTTTAAATTTAACTCATATTCATTTATTTAATACTAGACAGGCTGATCAGCTTCATCTTCATTTTTTCCAAACAAAACATGTCCCTCAGACATCATTGTGTGCAGACAGGGAACACCAAAGTACATGTTAGTAAGCACTTAGGTTTTTTTTATTTTTTATTAGATTATTGTTCACTGGTTGGTTTCAATTTCTGCTCGGTGTGTGTCTCGTCATTTTTTTTACTTTTCTTGTTTTCTCCTTTAGTTGAGGGGAGGTCTCTTTGTATAAGCTCGTGGCGTCTTGACCTCTCCTTACACTCTATTTCTCATCATCTGGATTTTATGTGGTTTTATTTGTGCAAATAAAAAAATTAATTAGAATGAAATACTTCCAAAAGATCATCCAGAAGATTCAGAGACCACCTGTGTGACGGCAAAGTCTCAGGCTGAGTCCAGCGATTTATAAATTTGACACACAAAATTAAACTTGTCTGGTTAAGGTGCTCTTTGTAGCCTGTGTCTGTGCTCAGCCAGAAATTAATTCTGAGTGAAGACCCTGCATACTGTAACGTCACCAATGTTCCCACACTTTTTCTAAAGTCAAATTCAAGCACTTTGCAACCATTTTCAGGTTTCCAGCACCTTACAGCTGTGGTAAATAGGGGTGAGGGTAAAAATCGATATGACATAGTGTCACAATATTATTATGTAGCAATATCGTATCGTTACACAGACTCCAAGTATTGATTTTTTTTTTTATTATTAATATATAAATTATTAACATAACAAATACAAATTAATTATTTATAATTATCTTATTTTTATAACCTACTAGAATAATAACATTGAATGCTTTTTCAGTCTGCTAGATACATTTTGGTGCAATAAAAATGACTGAAGTGTCTTCTCTACAGTATATACACTCAGTGGCCACTTTATTAGGTACACTAGTACACTCTGACTTACTTTATTTCTTGATCTAAACAGCAAGCTATTTAGTCAGATAGAGATTTATTAATGTAATTACAATTTTAAGCAGTTCCAACTTTTCAAACCTTGAAAACATCACATAAAAATGGAGGCATTTTCAAGGATTACATACACCCTGCATCACTGTTTGATATAGAGTAGACTGAGTGTTTATGTAGTGAATGATGCGGCTTCTCTCTAAATGATCGCCAAAAAAAACTTGGAATGGGACATCTCTACTCTGAAGCTCTTTTTATAATGCTGCGTTCATGTCTTACAAGAGCTGCAACTATTTTCGTTATCCTTTCATCTACTTAGACTTTCCTCAATTAATTGTTGGGTCTAAAAATTTTCAGAGAATAAACAGTTTCCATGGGTCCAAGGAGACATCTTCAGATGTTTTATCACGTCCCCCCTGTGCTCGTGGTGTCCATGCACGTCCTCATGCATGCGCTGATGAAGCACAAGACACAAAAAAACATTTCTCTGCAGTGCCGTTAGTGGTCAAAACTCTTCAGTGTATCTGTGAATGAAGATGAAACAACTCTTGTGTACAGAAACCTCACCGCCCCGAGGTTCAACAGCACAGCCACACAACAGCATGTCTTTGTTTCTCTGTCTCTGTCAGATGGGGAAAATTTGCCACTCTTGCCTCACGTCTTGGTACAGTGTTCTCTGTCTTCAACAGAAAACTGGGACCAGTGAGTCAAATTTAACTCCTAACAATAGCACCCCCACCCTTAGAGCTAGTAAAGTTCACCCTAGGTGTCCTATTTTCCTTTAGCGATAGATAGTCACAGGCTGTGGATCTGATGTGTTGTCTTGTTTTCCATGTCCTCTCTCCTGATGTGGTGGTGATCAGCACCTACAGTAAGTCTCTCTGTCACATGTGGTGATCCTTTACAATGTGTCCTGAAGGTTGTGATGCTGATTTAACCCTCTGTGTCTTATCCTCATGTAGGCAGTCCAGCGCCTGTTAAATTCCTCTCATCGCAGTGTCAGCTGTAAGTCACACACCTCTCATCAGCTAACTCGTATCAAACTCAGAAAACTGTGATATTCAGAAAAATAGTGGAATATTAGTCACCTGTCAGGACTTCAAGGTCTCTGTAGTCCTCCTGTCTGTGTTGAAGTGACTGAGATCATTCTTCTGTGTGTAAGGTAGCAAAGCTGGAGCTACACATCACTTCTGTGGAGCTTAGTGGAGATATTCATAGACTATAAAATTAAATTATCTTGTTCTCTGAGTTTTTAAAGGCCACACTGTTTATAAAGACAGTGAGATTTTTATAACATGTCAGTCAGTCACATCTGGCCTGATCTGTGCTGATATGATCCACTGTGTTTGATCAGTGCAATGAGTCTTGCTTTTTAACTTAACTAATGAAAACAAGTTAATTGATCGATCCTGATTGTTTGATTAATTTTCTGTGAGTCAGTTGACTGATTAATTGGCCAATCATCTCAGCTGATAATGGCTTTGACATAGTCTGTGATTATGGACTGCAATTTAAGTCGATCTTAAATAAATAATTACATAAATAAACAAACCTTGAAATAAATAAACACGGAATAATAGAACGAAAGTCCCCTGAAATAAAAGTAGTTTGAAAAATGCCCCTTAAATGAAAACCCAATCATATTTTTACTGAACTGCATTATATCATTATTGAGTCTTATCTATTTCAAAGGTATATTTATGTATGTATGTATTTATTTATTTATTTATTATTGACTTAAATGGCATTTCAGGTGAGTGAATATGTGATAACACTAGTTTCTTCTTCCCTCAGAGCTGATCTTCTCTACCATTACTAGCTCCATTTGCACATAAAACAACCAAACTGTAAGTGTTTCTTCTCAGATTTACATGTGACATTAGGCCTCCTATTATTGTATTTATTATAATTACTAATTGTCTTCTGGTGGTTGCAGCTGGGCCTGATTCCACACTGACGTTCCTGTCAGACACTACGGTTGCAGCACGCTCCTGAGTCGATGAATGTGTGTTTTCATGCGGACGTCAGAATGTACCTGGACAGACCGGCCAGGTGTCAACAGACAGACGAAGAGACTTAAAACACATCGTCATTGTCGTCCAGCGTTTATTAACATTATGGAGACACTTTATGTTGGTTCCTTCTTTAATGACCTCAGTTCGTGGAGGTCTATACTGGATACAAGTTTTCTTCCTGCACTGTGAAATTTTGTTTTTAATTTAGTGGTGTTTAATTATTCTCTGAAAATAATTTCGGATATTCAGTTTTATTACAAATACTCACAAGAGGCAATCATGTCATGTTGGAAAATAAATGGAAAACCTGACCATAAAATCACTCTGGATTGCTGAGTAAATATAAACACGCTAAAAATCGGCTCATATTTGCATCAATAAAACAACAAACATAAAAGTACAGTGTAAAACAGAGGGAGGCTGTTGCTCTGTCACCAGCTACAGTTCACAGTCGAAGCCAAGATATTAAACTGGTGTTGTCGGGAACAAATCACACTTCAGCTGTATTATAACTCAGGTCTCGTATTTTTAAGTGTTACTGTTTTCACTGAGGTCAAACTAAAACCTGCAGTTTCATAGTTTAATTGCTCTACAGCTACTGTGCTGTATCACGGGTTACACTGAAATTTGTGCTGCTCAGACTGTAATGTTAAAAAAATGTTATGTGGTGTTACGATAGCACAAATACAAGCCAGAAAAATGTCATATGTCGTCCATTTAAAGGTTGACTTTAAAAGGTTACTTATAGGCAGACCGAGGCTCACTGTTTCCCCCATCTCCAGTCCTTCTGCTGAGCTAACCAAGCCTGCCGTTAGCTGTAGCTTCACTGCAAATGTAAATATTGTAGAGACTGATATCAGCCATATTTCTATATGTGTAATTATTAGGTTGCCATCACTTTTATGTTGTCATATAATTGTCTGTGTGTTCATTTTGTGTCCTATATAACACTGAAATTTTAACACTATTTAGTTGGAGGACTCAAATACAGTGGTGCAGGGATGAGTCCTAAAACCAAGGAGACTATACTTTATAGTTTCCTTGCCTACAACCCAGCCAGATGCCTGAAATAAGGTCTGTGGTTAACACAAGCTTAGGAGACTTTCACATTTTGTTCTATGACATTAAATACATCAGTCAATACCCCACTTGTAAGTTTTAGAGTTTCCCTAAAAAGGAGATTCTTCTAAAATGGCATGCAAGTCATGCAACCACGGTGTGGTTCTTTTATAGCTTAACGTGAGCTTTTTAACTCTGGTGGTTGAATTTATACTTCAAAAGTAAAAAAAAAAGTGGTTTTCATTTGTGAAGATTATCTTGCTGACCAAAATGTGTTTATCAAACTTTTGTTTGCGTGTTAAACTTGTCTTAAAACTGTTATAAGCTCTGAGAGTCTGAGCTTATTCTTCACTGCTGGTTACATGTTAAATGACAGAGCAACAGACCTGACCGACTAGTTACAGTCACCAGTGCTTCTAAAAGTAAATCATGAACAGTCCACATAGTTCTGGACCAGTGAGATCCACAAACTACGACCAACAATACCATGCTGGTTTAACAGTAATCTCTTTTTGCCTGCGTATATTAAACAGTGTTCATATGTGGCAGTTATCTTAAATCACACAGGGTTCACATGGGATTCAGTTATAAGCTTTCATTTTGAAAAACACACTCATTCATCTGTTGAGGCTGCCAGCATGTAAAAGTCTTCGGTGCCGGCGAGGCACTAGTGCATTTGTGTCCAGTAGTCAAGAGAGTCGTGACTCACAGCTTCATGGAGTAAAAACCGTGCACACACACTAACACTGCAGATAAAAACATAAACATGATTCTTCAGTGACGACTCAACTCTCTGCATCAGTCAGAATTTAAGAAATCAGTGCCTTTAGTTGGAGATATCTTTAAATACTGTCTTTATGATTTGTAAACAGTTTCTGTCCATCCAGTGTTCATGCTGCATGTGTGTTTCTGTGCAGCTGCATTGAGCTGTAACAGAAACTTAACACTGGTGGTCCACATCCTGCGTGGTGTTGTTTGATGAGGTCACACAGGAAATGCATCACTCTCAAGTCGCACTCACTGCTGCAGAATCCTCGCGTTAACGGGAAGTCCTTTTCTTCTGCGCCATCGTTCCTTCCAGCAGTGTTTGAGCGCTGTAAAGAGGGATTAAATGTGTACAGCAGAGCCTTGTTGACCAGCGCAGTCAGGCAGCTCTCCAGGTGCAGCAGGTAGGTGATGCCTCGGCTGATGCTGGTGTGAGGGTCGGCCAGTCTGCCAACGAGAGAGCCGGAGTATGACGGACAGCGCAGCGTCCTCTGGTCCAGATCCAACAGGGCCAGATAACGACTGTAGCGAGTCAGGGAGTGCAGAATGCTGGGCCAAGAGCTGGAGGACGATCTGGAGGACAGGATGTGACAGAGCCATTTTCATTTGGTCCTAACATTGTCTCAGAATATCAGATATGTTTCTGCATCATGCATTAGACACTAGCAGCTTTGTACAGGGAGGGAATTTTGTGACTTCACTACACGTTAGCAAAGCATGTCATAAAAACATGCCATATGCACCCAGCTTCAACACTGTTTTTCCTGCATGGTTATTGTAGTGTTAAGTGCTACTCTACAGGGCACACCTCTGTATAGAGAGTTCACAAAAGGCTAAATAGAAGTAAGCAACTAAGAGAAGATGAGGCGTAGACTAAAAAATAAATTCAGGAAAAGGGAACCATGAGTAGTCGTACCTGTGTATTCCTATCAGTCTCCAGGTGAGCAGGTCCGTCAGTTGAAGCGGCGTGTTCAAACACAGCATCACAGCGTTTCCATCAGGACCAGGAGCAGGCAGGAAGAGACTCAGCGCATCCACCAGCTTTTTTGACCACACTCTCATCTCCTCCGATGACGACCAGTGGCCGTCCACTCAGGAGACAAAACACGGCATGCTGGGAGAACGAGTTCAGTTTGAGGAACCTGAGCGCTCTGAGTCCAGCCTTCCTTCTCCTCTTCTGATCTGAGCGGGTGCTGCTGTGGATGTTTTGGGTGGGAGAGGGTGGCTCCGAGGAGCCGGTGAAGCTGGTGCAGTCGGACGCCTCGTCGACGCTCAGCAGCCTGAGAGGAGGGCAGGGCGGAGACCAGCGGTCAACCTCAGCCAGGGCAACAGCAGGGGCGAAGCTGACTTGAAGGTCAGGCACTGACTGCACCGTCTGATGGACTTTGGACCACTGAGGCGTCGGCTCCAGAGCTTCTTCAACTAATAAAACAGTTTTATTACACGTTAAAGGACAAAGAATATCAAAGGACCTTTATTACATCCTGTCTCTTGTTTTCATAGTATTGTGTCTCATTCCTGTTATTCACAAAGTTATTCCTGAGATACAGCACTAAAAGAAGTCCAAAGGGTCAAGAGCTGTGAGCAGTCGCAGGATAAGACAGGTTTTACACCAACTTATTTGGAAAAGAAAACCATGGCAAGTGGTAAAATCCTTCAGTTTGTAAATATTATCAGTATTTTTCTCATGCTCTCACTTTCTGTTTTACCTCCAAATAAAGTGGTTTAGATAATTTGACTTGTTTACATCCTGATTGTCTGCTTAAATCTCTTGCCCCATCACACATTGCTGTGATCAAACAACTGAGTTGAGACTGCTTAAAAAGGCAGGTCTCGCTCTGCTTACTAGCGACTCTGGTGTGGTTTGTTTGTAGTGTGAAAGCAAACAAACCAACCACAGGATTTTATGATAGCAGGTATGTGATTTTAGCACTATTTCAAAAGCTAAACTCCTAATAAATCCATCTCCTGATTGTGAAATCTGGACTCCCTGGTGCAACAGGTGACGGCCTTCTTCCACAACATAGGCATATCTGTGGATAAGAACAACACTGAGGTGTGCCATCGTCTCCCTCAGAAAAACAAAAGTGAAAAACCAGTCATAATAATTCTCTTGGTGAACAGAAAACAAAAACGCACACTGTTAAAGCAGGGGAGAAAACTGAAAGGAGCCAGTGTGCATTTCAACAAACACCTGACGGAAAAATCCGGACATCACCAGACAGGCACGCTTCCTGAGGAACCAGAACAAAATACAATCGAAATGGATGACTAACTGCAAGGTTTTCATAAAACTGAAAGAGGAAGCAAAAGTGCTGGTAATAAGGGAAACTGAAGAACTAGAGTGTCAGTGATCACTGATGACACCAGGACAACTCTTGTGAGAGCAGCACACCAAGGTAGACAAACGTGGTCATGCTTCTCCCTGCTCCTTTGGAACATAAGGATTGAAGCATTGTAAGTGTGTTGTATATGTTCACTGTTATTTAATGGTTACTTTTGTTTTTTTACATCTACATAGTGGAGTTTTTTATGTTCTAAATAAAGTATATTCAATTCAATTCAACGAGCTACCTGTCAGTCTGTATAACTTCATGTTTACTCCTCTTGGTTTGTTTGTCTGTAAAAAAAGTCGATGTGAACTGAAACGTAATGCAACAATGTATTATTTTTTTCCCATGGTCTGGACCAAATGAAGCGAACTACAGGTGCACGCCCTAGAGGGTTGTGGTCGGGTCTGTGATAGAAATCTTTGTGTAACAAATAAAAAAGACAACTAGAGAGAGAGGTTCAAAGCCTGGCTCCTTCCTCACCCTCACACAGCTGGCAAATCACAGCTTGAAGTGGGTGTGAGCGTCGGATTGTCGATTTCGGAAAGTTATAGGAGGGTCAGATGCAGTCTCTCAATCTGAGTCGAAAAGGTGTGAGAGGAGGGGGTTTGTAAAGCCACGCAACAGTCCGACAAGCACTTCTGAAAAGCATATTGGTACCTTAAGATGGCTGCATTTGAAAACGCATCTTTTGCTCTCCATCGTGGTTCTCTGCTTGTTTTGCTTAAAAAAGTATTGATAATCGTCGATGATGAAGAATGACTTTAAAAAGCTTTAAAACAATGACCTCACATTTTAGTGTGGACGAAGATCTTTACTAAAAAATGTAAATCTGAATACTAAAGTGTGGACATCTGTTGTTTGCATGAGTAAAGAGTTTTAAAATTGAGCCTAATAAATGTGGATGTTGTGTTTCAAACATGAATATTGCAGCAGATGTTTTACCTTGCAGTAGTTTGGATGTCCTCCCAGGACCTTCATGGACTTGATTGCTGCTCAAACATTCCTCATTGATTATCACCTCACCATTACCTCTTATTTGCTTTAAAGTCTCTTCTCTGTCGACACAGCTGTCATCCTCCTGAACAGGCTCTTTGTTTTCATCCTCATTTTCTAAAGTGGTTGTATTCAGTGTCTTCTCCAGGACATCGTCAGATTTACACTCTGCTGGTACCTCCTCATTCTTAAAGCCGTTAATCAGAAGCTGGTGCTCTGCTTCTTCCTCTGTGATGGCGGTGAGGTCGTCAGGAATGATGGACTCGGTGGTACTCAGTACCTCGATGCTGTCCTCACTGTTGGCTCGTCTGGCGTACGCTCGCACACGCCTGATGTTTGAATCTACAGGGGCTCTCCTGTAGGAGGTGTCCGTCATCCCAACTGGTGTTTCTGTTGAAGAGAGTGCACTGTGTCATCTGGTCCAGATGTCAGAGAGGCATGTTTGAGGACAGATACTGTAATATGTGGATAACTTTTTATCTAAAATTAGTTAGTCATTAAAATGTTAAAATAGAAAACTTCACAGTGCTCAAGGAGACACCTTCAAATGATTTGTTTTGTCCTGATCAACAAAACAAAAGGAAGAGTAAATTTACGAAAAGGCAGAAAATTATACAATCTGATAAGCTGGAACCAGCAGATGAGCTTGATATATACAACAGACACAAAGCCCTAAATGGGCTACGACCAAGCTACACTTTCCTTCATGATCTGCTGCTGGTTAATTAGAGGTTACCAGCAACAGCTGAGAGAAACCTGGGGATGCAGCCTTTTTCAATTACGCCTATAATTACCTATAGATATCACTTCCAGTCACTTACTCATCACTGCATTCTTTCTGATTTGGTGGGCTGGACATCACTGACCATTTGCAGACAACAGCACTGGAATATTTTTATCTATAAAGCAATATTGGACAGACTCCCAGCCTAACTCTGCACGTGGTTGCTTTTTAATGTACCCTGGGTTTTAACAGATAAACATATCTAAAATTAGAAACACTTATATCCATCAATTAATTTAAGGGCATCATAAGAATGTGGTGACAGAGACATGTGCTCTTGAGAGGCCACTGTGTTTGAATGGTTGTTGTTTTATTGTGGATTTTTGTATTATAAGTTGTATTTGTTGCATTTTAAATGTGTTTGATTGGCTGCTATATAAGGCCAGGTGTCTCTTGTAAAAGAGATTTTCACTCTTAATGGGACTTCCTGGTTAAATAAAGGTTAAATAATAATAAAAAATCCTTACTCCATACTTTTGGTATCTTTCTCTGGTCTGTTTTATGTGCTGCTGTAACACATTTTATTTCCCCAGGAGATCAATAAAGTTTTATTTCCACTGTTTTGACTGGCTGCTACCTCGGCCAGGTGTCTCTTGTAAAAGAGATTTTCAATCCCAATGGGGCTTCCTGGTTAAATAAAGGTTAAATAAATAAATCAGGAAAGCCAGCTCTCTAAATATTTTTTAACAGAAAGCTAAAGTCTTATATCTTCACTTTAGCCTTTAACTAGCTATGACTTTCCTGATATCGGTCTGAAACTTCCTTTACACTTCGCACTGCTGCAATTCTTTTAAAATGTTGTATTTTACTTGATTTTATTATTGTTTGTTGATATATGTTTTGTGTTTGAACTATTTAGGGTTTTGCTGATATTGGGCTATGTACTCGATTTTCCTTTTGCTTTTTGTTTTTAATTGTATTTACATGTCGTTTTACACTGAATTACTTTGCTGGCCAGTTTTATGTCCATCCTGCCAATTTTCATGTGCGTTCCCTTACTGTACAACAATGTATGCTGCATTTGTATGAAAGGTGCTCACCAGCTCTAATGCTTAATTTTAGTCTTTCTGTTGATGCCTAACTATCACCTGTGTTTACAGCGGCCAGAGGATGGATAAAAGCAAAGACTGCAGGTTTGGATCGCAGTTAATCAATTTAATAATGTGTGGAAAATGTCACAATTTCCCAGAGCCTAGAGTGGAATCTATGAATTACTATATCGGCCCTGTAAAAGTAAATAAATTTAAATAAACAACTTATTGTTTTTTACCTCTGCTGTCAGATCCAGCAACAACATGCTGCGTCCGATAAGACTTCTCAGTCCCGAGCACTTCGATGCTGTCACCGCTGCTCACACTTCCTGTCATCTCTGTGGAAACAGTGGGGTCAGGGGTCACTGTCCCCGCCTCTTCTGCCTCCAGTTTGATGGGGATCTCCTCCACACAGGAGAAGAATGACTCCAGGCTCAGTGGTTCTGACTGAAGCATCTCAACGCCGCTCTTACTCCCTGTCGCCCTCGGCAGCTCTGCCTCAGCACTCTCTCGCTCCTCCTCATCTCCATCCTCAGGGCTCCACAGCTCAAACAGGAAGTTGATGAGAGTGAGCTTTCTGGACAGTGTCCGCGTGACACGAGCAATTTGCAGCACACTCCTGTCGCCACGTAGGCGGCGCTCTGTGTCAGCCAGCTGCTCCTTCATCAGCGACAGGAAGTAGGTGTTGCAAAGCTCCTGCAGAGGCTTCAGATGGCGCTCAGACCTGCAGGAGGTAGAGGTGGAGGTGGAGACGGAGAGACAGGGCTCAGGAGGCAGTAACGCAGTTGGATCAGTGAGGGAGTCGGCTGGGTCGTAAGGCAGGAAGTCAGGCTGTTTCAGCTTCCTGTTTGGGTAGGAAGTGACCTGGCGAAGGAGATCTCTGTGATTCAGGATTGAACGCTCAACAGCTTCGAGCTCATCTGCTGTTTCTCCGTCCTCTGTGAATCCATTTGCCGTCCTCTGGAGTTCTGTCTCCTGTAGCAGAGTCAACCGAGTGTACCTGAAACAGCCACAGAGAGTTTATTTAGTCAGCAGACTCAGAGAGCAGCTAAACACCAGGCTGAAATGCTTCACTGCCCTCTCTGCTGCACCTGTAGCCACACCCAACTCTGACATCACAGGGTCCTGGAGTACACCTGCTCGTCACTGAACTCAAGTTACTCTTTAAGTTCAATTCAAACTTTCAACAAGGGTGCACAGAGTCGTTAACTTTAGATGTCTGCATGGAATTCATGTGCCATTTACACATGCTGGTACAGACAGACAGCCAGTTTAATAAAAATAGAACTACAATAAATTGCATGACGAATCCGGAAAAGTACTGGAAATAAACAAGCTGCCCTTGCTGCAGTGGTGTCTCTCTATGACACGTGCATGTTTGAATGCCAGCTGTCCTATGAAGTGGACAATTTTCTTCTTTTGCATTTACTTTCTATGTAACATAACATAACTTTTGACAACATCCAGCAACAACAGTAATGGGAGGCTAAGTCAACACTGCTTAGCTAACGTAGCTAAAGTTAGTGAACTAACGTTACACTGTCTAAAGGCTGCAGTGGTCCCACAGAATAAATTAACTCAACCAGCCAACTGTGGCGTTATTGTATAAAATAATGTTACTGGCTCTAACGAGGGCAGCGACAACAAAGACAGTGATAATGTTGTCTAGTGTTTCGGTTTAAGAAGTGAGTGATGTGTCGTGGTTGCCTGTTGTGACAACAGTCATTGAAAACATGAACAGAACATGTAGCTGTCCTCATAAAAGCCTGCAATCCTGCATAAATCAATTTCAAATACATACTCATATATGTTAATTATCTATGCAAACCATTTACGTAAGCTACCAAATGCAGCCATGGAGGCATTCAGCTACTTCAGAGTTACTTCGGCCGTTAAACCAAACATTGGCAGCTACTGGGTGAATTTTTAACTGTTATTTGTGCTTCTAATATTAACGTGGCCCTAGAGTGCATAAAAAAGCATTAAAATAGGGCTTGTTTATCAAAAAAGTGCCAGGAAAAGATCCCTGGACCCCCGACAGAGGTCTGGTCTAAGCCCTGAATGTCCTCAATTCCTAGAAAGTCCCCCACATACATCTGTCCTGTGCGGGACCGATGCAACTGGACCCTGGCCTCCTGTCATTTTAAAAAAGTGGCCCCGGGGGAGTGTGAATGCCACGCCAGGGATAGTTGTTAGAGTCTGGCTGGCAGTACACACAACTGACTGGGCTAACTGCTAGCATCACGTGGCTTACGCTAGATAACGGCTATTAACAGGTTCAAAGACAGAGTTTAGTTTTTTTGGTGTAGGTGTGAGTTTGTTTGGGCCGTTTAATGGATGTTAGCCACTGCTGTGTTAGCTCGTGCTAACTGTGCAGGTGTCGAACTGACTGTTCGATGGGGGAGAGAGTGTCTCTGGAGACGACAGCAACAGAAAGTTTGCTGGTCTGGTGGGGAGTCAGAAGGTGCAGGATCAGACTGCAGGTATCATTTAACTCTAGACCCTTTGATACTACTTGGTAATGGTTTATTTCGGTTGATACCGAAGAGACATTCTGTTCGATACCTGGCCTTATCTGTGTAGCTATGAGGGTGTGTGAAACATAAATTTAATCTCATATCTGCCAGAGTCCACCCAAAACATATGGCTGCATGGACCCTAAAGCACCGACTGCACAAATAGAAATGTCTGCACATGCAAACTAAAACCCTGCATACCCACAGGAGTTTCACTTTAAGTGGCTGAAGGGACTTGTGCTCAGAGCTGTGTGGGTGTGTACAAACTAAACTTGACTGACACAACTGTCGCTCACCTGTTAGCTTTGGTGCATCTGTTAGGGTGGGACAAATGACACATTTATCATTCCAATTGGTACATGGAGTCCGGTGACCTTATATATTCCCAGAACAGCACAGGTGTTCTCACTCGACCTGGCTAATTAGACGTCTGCTAAGGGTACGGTCACATTATGTTTCAATCCTACTGTGTATGAGAGCTGCATTTTATGGTCTGGTAGAGTGTTAATGTCCTAAATATGGTGATGGAACCAGCTAGAATGATAAGGCGTACATTTCCAAACACAGCACAGCCTGCAAGTCGCATGAGCCAAAAGTGTGGTTTGACTGTAAGTTAAGAAAGATACATTTAATTTGTGCCCCCTAAACAGGTCCAAAATGCTAATGAGTGAGTCTGTACACACCAAAACAGTTCTTTGAAGAGGACCTATCCAAGCAAATAAAAAAATCACCTGTGTGTGTGTGTGTGTGTGTGTGTGTGTACCATAGCTGTGCACTGCTGTTAATATGTAGTAGAGCCCAACTGATACCAAGGCCGACATCAGAGTAAAATAAATAATGATATATGGGCTACTGATAGTGTTAGATAAACATAATGTAAACAAATATTTTTATGGGACTTCTGTACTAAAATTTCTCGCTTCTAAGATAATATCGCCTGAGCAGACAGTGGTGGGTGCTGAAGTATCCGTCAGGCTCTAATTCTTCTGTACATGTATATTGTTGTTTCATCAAAGTAGATCCTGATCTTACTCGAGCTGCTGTAATTTTCTCTGCAGCTCCATGGAAAACGCTTGTCTGTTTCCCGTCTTGAGGCTGTCGGCGGCCTGAGAGAAGCTCGTCGTCAGCTCAGAGAAGTTCTCCATCAGCTTCCTCTGGTCTGAACACACGTACGCCATGCAGAAAGGACGCACCATGCCTCGAGCCTCCAGGTCATACAGGGTCATGTGGTGAACGTATGCAAACGCGTCTTGGGCTGAATCTCCCAGAACCACTTTGGAGTCCTCGCTGAAGTTCAGGCGGGGGCCGGGGGATGATGGAGGGGCGTGGCAGGGGCCAGACGCCTGGTAGTCCACAGACATGATGCGGACAGAGAAGTGGTTGAGGTCGAATGATCCGATGACTCTGGGGTCGTCTGGTATCGTCAGCACAGGTTTGGGTCCCACCTGGAAGCATGCAGCAAAGCTTTGTAGAGACGTGACACAATATAAACCTTCACCTATGATGATTATTTCTGTCTTTAAAACGTCACAAAATATTTTTAGTTCAGCTTCCAGTTTAAATTGTAAATGCTGTTTGTTGTGTCTGTGTGTGACTGCCTGCTCATCTTGTGAGGAATATTTATGTAATTTGTTGTCACATCTTTCTTGCGAAGAGAGATGATTATCTCACTCAGACTTCCTGAATAACTTTATACTCGCCCTTATAAGTTGCGAAACTGTTACCACCACAAATGCTGAGCTAATGCTGCCGAGAAAATGCAGCAACATAACCACACGTCTGTAAACCTAAAGAATATAAGCTAATAAAATTGTATAAAAGGATTAAATATTCCAGGCTTCCTTTTACTCATGAACTTTGGTGCTTTGTTAAAATTAAAAAAACAGAGGTGAGTCACATATGTGAATGTTTTCATTATTTAATCCTAGAGGGTTGCACAACAGATCAATGACACTACACACCTTAGTGTATTGCTCTACATAGGCCTATCTATTATCATGTAATTTCTGACAATATTATTATTATACACCTTTACATCCCATAACTATTATTGCATACTATTATATTTGTCAGTCTGCACAGGAATTTGAGGAATCTCATCTCATTTATAAAATTAATGCACATAAAGCACATTTATGTACACTGGCCTCAGCTGCTGTACTGTATACAGCTTTCTTATATGGATTTACAGTGTTTTTCCTCCTTAATGTTTACTGACCTCTATTTATTTGTATCTTTATGTAGCTTTAATCTGTTTTTATCTGGGGAAAACTGCATTCTCCTGCTATGCAGCTTGGACATGGAACAATCATCACAAAGATCTAAAATTAGAAACACTTATATCTATTGATGAATTTAAGGGCATTATAAAGTATGTGGTGACAGAGACATGTGCTTGCTTTTCTTGAGAGGCCACCATGTTTGACTAGTTGTTGTTTTATTGTGGTTTTTCGTTTTTGTTTCTCCCTTTTCTTTGAAGATAAAGTAACAAAACATCCAAATACAGGTAAAGCATTTGTTATAGGACTGTGCCTTCAAAGACGGTCCTAGTGGTATGATAAATAAACATATTTCAACCCATCAGAAAACTTCTTGGTGAAAAAAAACAAACAAACAAAAAATAATGAAATTATATAAATATAAATAAGTAAATACATTTTAAAAATAAATAATAAAATAAAAATAAAAATAAAATAAAATGTTGACTAATCACATAATGCTAGAAAAGATAAAGGAAAATAGGAAGGGGGTCTGGTATTTGATGAACTTTAAAGGAGAAGTCCAGTATTTTGCACTTTGAGCCCCATCCCTGGTTGTTTATGATGAAATAGAGTGGTTAAGACCAAAATCTTGACGATTGCTCCTTCTCTGAGAATTGAGAGAATTTGTCTTTCCCCTGCCTGGCTTAACAATGCTGTCTATGGCCATGTGTAAATCTGTCCTAAAACCACCTTAAATGTTTGTTTTCAAAGCCATGAGACTCACCGAGTGGTCAGTGGTGTTCGTTGATGTTCCCACATAAAAATCGTAGCAAACTGTGGTTTCCATCCGTGTTTTCACTATTCATCTAGATTGTGGAATTATTTTTTCAGCTGCCTCACACCCGTGTGTAAACTTCCGCTTGATCGTTCATTTTATGTGAGTGTCACCAACCGGCAGGAAACCATTGCAATGTAATGGGACACAGAAAGAAGCAGAAGAAGAAGGCTGGCGTTGTGTTCAAAGGCATCGTACTGCAAAAGTTGTTTACAAGCGAGTAATAATGGGCAAGTTTTGTGTGGTCAGCGACTGCAGAAGAATTCCTCCGAAGAGGAGGAGGAGCACACACAGCACTGTTGAGCCGGCACTTTCGCTGAGCTAAAAGACTACAATGACAACAACCTTGTCGTAAACAACACCCTTTCTGTTTCCAGTGGCAG
Source organism: Cephalopholis sonnerati (assembly GCA_019142605.1). Taxonomy (NCBI): domain Eukaryota; kingdom Metazoa; phylum Chordata; class Actinopteri; order Perciformes; family Serranidae; genus Cephalopholis; species Cephalopholis sonnerati. Next base: position 22,441,349 of record JAGQAX010000003.1, read on the forward strand.
ATTACTACCAACGGACAATGAGGCTTCCTATAGGAAATCAATGTATGGACATAATGTCAAATAAATCATCATGGAAACCACAGTTTGCTACGATTTTTATGTGGGAACATCAACAAACACCACTGACCACTCGGTGAGTCTCATGGCTTTGAAAACAAACGTTTAAGGTGGTTTTAGGACAGATTTACACATGGCCATAGACAGCATTGTTAAGCCAGGCAGGGGAAAGCCAAATTCTCTCAAATTCTCAGAGAAGGAGCAATCGTCAAGATTTTGGTCTTAACCACTCTATTTCATCATAAACAACCAGGAATGGGGCTCAAAGTGCAAAATACTGGACTTCTCCTTTAAATGTGTTTTGATTGGCTGCTATATAAGGCCAGGTGTCTCTTGTAAATGAGATTTTCACTCTTAATGGGACTTCCTGGTTCAATAAAATAAAAAAATCCTTACTCCATACTTTCGGTATCTTTCTCTGGTCTGTTTTATGTGCTGCTGTAACACATTTTATTTCCCCAGGACATCAATAAAGTTTCATATCCACTGTTGTCCCTCCATGATAACTCTACATCACACTACTCTTGATTCCCTACAACCCTCCACCTGCATCACAGCAGCTACAGTTTCTTTGATCAAAAATGAAATCACAAACCTGCTCTGAGAATTCAGCCACCAGTATGAAGTCTCTGTGAAACTGGGCGGAGGTGGTCCAGGGGTTGGATGGAGGTAAAGGGGGGACAGAGAGCTCCTCAGGGGAGCCCTTCATGGTCCTCCTCTGCCTCCCCAAACTCCTCAGTGACGGTGAAGGCCAGCAGGTCCGGTGACCCGATCATCTTCAGCCCACGGAGGATCTGTCAGGACCCTGAGGATCAAACATAGCTTGGCCCCGGCCTGCAGTCCGTGAGTCAGCTGTTCAGCCAAAACAACAACCGGGGACTTAAAATACTTGTTGCGCAGTTGAGTACAAGCATGAAACGAAAGCTGTACTAAATTAAAACTCCTGTGAGTATCCTCTCCGCTTCACAGCAGTCCCGTAAACAAGCGGCGCTGTCAGGAACAAACTTAAAACAAAACTTAACGGAGAAGCGAAACTTGCCAGCGGCCAGTCACAAGGTTAACGTTAGCTGACCTTTGTCCCTGGATTTATGTTCCTCTTTGTCGTAGTTACAGAGCAGCCTTCAGCCTGAAACTACTGGTGCCTCGGTGTCACATATTTGACCGGCAAACTGGATCCTCTACTCCCATATTTAGCCATGTGACAGACGCCGGGCCGGGGACGCGCTCCTGCTGCTTCACGGAGGAACCAGGTCTCAAGTCACACATACTAACAGACACTTCCGGTCAGCAGTTTCAAAATAAAACAAATGTTTTAACTTCCGCTAAAATACACTCAGTCATGGTGGGCTTACATTTAGCTAATCTATGCAGACTAAAACAGTCCTTTAATTTTGAACTGAATTACTCAATAATTATTGAAATTATTACCTATTAAATGCTACAGTGCAAAAATACTCAAGTAAAAGTTATTTTATTGTATTTTTTCTCTCTTTTTTGTTTTATGTGTGTTATTTTTGTTTTGTGGCTTGCCTTTTGTGTTTTGTTGTGTTTTAGGTAGCTTTGTGTATCATCTTGGCCAAGGGACTACAGATAGTGATGGCCAAATGAAGCCCCATGAAGCTTCATGAAGCATTTTCTTTATTTTCTGAGCCCACTAGATGGTGCTTCTTGCTCAACAAAAGGTTGAAAGCACACTGAATTGCTATTGTTTGAGCCTCTCTCTTTAAAACAAGAGCGCTATCTGGTGGGCTCGGAAAATAAAGACAATGTTTCATGAGGCTTCATTTGGACATCACTAAATACACATGAGAAATAGCCTTTTGGCTAATTTTGGCATTTTTATAGGCATTTTTTATAAATATTTTTATAGCATTAATGTAGTGATTAATTTGCACTGTCCCTAGACTAAAACTAAAACTAAAAATACCCTATTATTTAAGTTAAAGTACAAAAGTGCTAGTATTTAAGTACCACAAGTAAATGTGCCAGGGCTGTCATCACCTACTTGACATTGGGGGGACCATCCATGACCACCTTTTGGGTGGGAATTCCCCCCAGGAGAAATTTTAAGAAACTGTAAGTTGAGAGTGATATAGTTTAAACAACCCTCTTACATTCTAATTTTCTACTTTTTAATGCATTTGAAAGCAACAAAACAGAGCGACAGCCTACAGTGTTTGACACTGACATTAATTACCTGCCCACAGCAGTCGAGCAACAGCCTCTGCTGGGGTAAAGCAATGCCAGTCACACAAATTACACACAGAACTGCAGTGCACTGTTATATTAGAACCAGCAGTATTAATGATTGCAATTTGCTTAATTAATTCATGATTATGATTACATTTGCTAATGATTATTTCATACAGCGGTGCATGGCTGCTTTTTGTTGCATTGCAATTTTTTCCCTCATATTTTCTATCAATATATTATGAGGGGAGGAATATGATTATTGGAGGAGATGTGCCCCTCCAGTGTATATTATAATTACTGTTTAGAAATGTACTCATTATGCAGAATGGCCCATTTCAGATTAATGTTTATCATGTTATCAGATTACAGTGATAATGCAGGGGTGTCAAACTCATTTAGGTTCATAGGCTACAGTCCAGTTTGATCCCAAGTGGGCCAGACCAGTAAAACCACTGCCTAATAACCTATAAATAACAACACCTTACGCATGTCTTCCTTTCTTGTACTGAAACGTTCATCCATTTACAAAACAGGTGATGAACAGCCTGAGATGTCTTTGAAAAATAAGTGCAATTTCAACAACGTCTCAGTTTTTCCAGTTTAACTGTATCGCTTTAAACTGACTTTTTTTTATTAATATTTCATCTTTCTCATTCATATCAGTGAGGTTATAGGAGGGCTCTATTGGCAGAAATATATAATACTCATCGTTATGTTTTCATTTGTTGATAATCACCTAAAAATAAGAATAATGTTTTTGTTAGTTTTGAATGAGCCCTTCATATCTGCATACGGAGCGGGTCCTGCTCCAAGGGAGCATGCCAGGTGTCTAAAGTAGCCCAGAACAGGAAAACCAAAAACCGGCTCTGGAGAGGGCCTTTCACATTTTCACGTTACTTGAAGGCTTCTGTAGGTTTTACTAAACGACTGGAAATAGAGGCCTGGGCAGAGGGGTATTCAGCTTGTTTGCAATATGGACCTTCACCACTAGATGCCACTAAATCCTACATACTGCATCTTTAAACTGAGTCCATGTCTCGTGTTGGTGGCCATCCTGCTCTGTTGTTGCCAGCTGCCTAATGGATCAGCTAGCTCTAATACCTGAGTGACACGACATGATTTCAGTATTTTGATTTGCATGACACCTGTGGAAAAAGTTTACAAAGCTGCAAGACTCTTTGGTTACACACTGACACTGATGAACACAGGTGTTATGTCGAAGTGTCACATGCAACACTGGGCTGACACTTCTCTCTTTAACACCTGCTTCAGGATAGACAAAAAAAATCAGGGCAACTGAGAAAGAATCTAAACAAATGCTTTAATTTTATTTGCAGTTTCACTGCTCATCACAGGAAAATCAATTTTCTTTCACTCAGCAAGGAAAAAAACACAACTAAAGAAAAGGCTGCAACATTCATACGGTGTTTAAAAGCAACTGCATAAAATTATTAGGCAACTTTAATCATAATGTTGAGGGTTAGTTTACCCAAATAAGATTGGCAACAGACCGAACACTACATAAGACAAACAAAATCAAGCACACCTTCACCTCCAGTATAATAAAATATACACTCTGCGTTCAATAAGTCCAGCTGAGACAGACTGAATGGTTTAATTAGTGCATCAAAGCCTGTTGGTTTTCAGCAGGTCATCATTTTTCTGCATAGCTTGAATATATTAAAGGAGATTTAGGAAAATGATGCAGAGCACACACTACCAGTAAGAGGCTAGAAAGGATGAAGCAGCTGTCCTCTGCCGTTATTAGATATACTGAACTGTGTGTGGCCATGCGGACTGTTCATGACTCCCTGTGAAGAATGATAATCACACAAACTCAAATGCAGATTTGGATGTGGTGTTAGGATTCGAAGCATCCTGATGCATTGTTTCAAACATCTTAATGAACACTGCCTCAGCTCCTTCTCTTGTCAGGTCTCTTCTCCTGGGGGAGATTTGTTTAGCGTGATTAACACTTTCATATATACGGTCCTCATGGAGCCTTTTCTCCTCCAGTGTAGACATCAGTCCATGGTGCTGGCCATTTGTCATCTCAACTCTACCCTGTTCCCTTGTATCAAAGCAGGACGGAGGAACTAAACAAGAGTAGGCAGTGGGAAGAATACAACATCTCTGCCTTGAACCAAACATCTTGGACTATAAAGATTACCCCAATCCGTGTGTGTGTGTGTGTGTGTCAGAGCTTGAGAGATGTGTGTGCAGACAGTTATATGAGCAGTATTTCTGGCTCTGACACAGCGCAGTAGAGCATGAAGCCCATCTGGTCCACCTGGTCCTCTGACAAGCCGCTCAGCAGATTGACAGCTGGCTTGAAGTAGCTGTGTAATGCCCCTTGTTCGAGGTAGCCAATCAGCTCTGTGATACACTGCTGGAATCTCACATCCAGGCTCATCTCCGACCAGTCGCTCTCACTGTCACTGAGGTGCAGGATGAGATTGGCCAGTGGGGCGGCTTTGAGCGGCCGCAGGGCGGGGTTCAGTCTGCACACCGCCTTGAGGATTTTAAGTGTGTGCCTGCGGTGTCCGTCGTCAGCGGTGTCGAGCTGAGCCAGGCGCTGAGTCTCCCACGGGTAGAGGGACAGGTGCCAGGCGTTGACCCAGGGAGAGGTGAGCTCCGGCTGGGCAGTCAGAACGACATCCTCCTCCCTCAGCAGAGGCAGCATGGTGATGAACAAGGACTGATCGCTGCTCTGTGCCCCTTTTACATTATCAGGCCTGAAAATTACAACAAGAGAAAAATCCATGAGACAGAGAAAGCACATCAAGTTTAACCCACGCAAGCATCACACAGAATGTTTAATCTGTATTCAATTATATGTGTTTACAGTGAATCATTTGAGCCATTCAGCTTTAGAGAGAACCAAGTTTTCTTTTAGCATCCTGTTTCCTGAAGGGGATTTGAAGGGACTTTTTTAAATTGCCTTTTTGATACTTTTACACACACGACTGTAAGAAGGCTGTTACGCATCAGGAACACAAATTAGCACCAGATCAATGGATAACAGGTAAATCAACAGCAGCTTTTACATTTCTTTAGAAACTGACATCATTAGTAAACTGCTGCATCAACAGCTATTACATTAATGTGTCATCACTGGCTTCTGAACTTCAAATTGTAACTTCTAATAGTGCACGAAACTCATTAAAACCAAGCACTTAATTTGTAATTGAATCTCAACTCTGAAAACAACAATGAAGAACAGACACACACCGAATCTCCAGTCTCAGGTCTGGTCCTCCCAGTACAGGTCTGACGAGACAGTCCAGGGTGCTGCTGATGGATGGCCAGTTTATTGTTTCCATGACAGCTTTACTAAACATGTTCACAACAGCTTCAGCAGACAGGTAACCACCCACCAGGTACCTACAAAGACACAATGAGAGACTGGTGTTAGTGGATAGGTCAGCCTTCCTGCAGAATGTTTCCCTGCATACATTTAGCTGTGATTGAATTAGTCTGTTACTGCTGCTTCAATGTCAGTTACAAAGCCTGATGTAAAAGGTGTAGCATCGGCCTTAACGCTTACATTGCTGAATTCTGTTACTGGATGAAGGTTTGAATAAATCAGTAAGCTGATAGATCTGCCAAGCTGGATAAAGTCTGTGGTTTCATCACTGTCAGTTCTTACATTACATATATTGATCTGATTCAATATTAATATAGATAAATATTATTCAGGCTTTAAAGGATCCTTTCTGTTAATGTCTGAAATGCAAATGACAACATTAATTACTAAGCACATTTAATTTTAGTTAGAGCAAAAATGATTTGGCGATTGACAGAAAAATAATTGGTAACTATAGTGAAATTATTGATTGTTTCAGTAATTTTTTCAGTCTCTGAAATGAGACAACTGGCTGTTTTTCTTTGTCACATCATTGTAGAGTGAATACTTTTTTTTTTTTAATACATTTTGCAACGCAGTGACAGGCCACCAGAAAATACCGCCTGTCTTTGCCCAAGCAGCACTTTAACATCGTTCCAAGTTATTTGGCACCCTGGCCTCCATGCTTCTTTCCACTGTTTACTAACCTATTTTCAGACCTGTCTGTGTGTGTTGAATGTGACACACCAGTGAAAATAACACACACCTAGCAAGGCATTCTCATCTGCTGCAGAGCCGTGTACACAGCTCTGGTCTACTGGGTCTGGTCAGTGGGAAAGCAGTCTATCAGCTATTTTTTGCAGGTTTTCCTGTATTTAAGAAACTAGTGTATACGTGCTAATTTTGGGGGAAAAGGGTTTATATGTAGTGGTAGCTGATGACTGTGAGTTGTGGGGTGGAGAACTGATAAATCGATAAGTTTGTGATTCGGATCAATCAGTGCCAATCAGATCACATCGATGGATTAGAGGAGCAGCTGCTGCAGAGGCAGGTGAAAGCAAACTTTTAGACCCAGCGTTGGGCTTTGAGGTGCGCAGTTTCCATGGTAACTCAGCCTGTTTAACTTAAAGTGGGTTGGAAAAGCGATGGACATCACTAAAATGAGAGCACTGTTGTTCTAATAAATAGACCTGTATTATTTTTATATGCACTAACGAACTTTAAGTATCATTTTCTCTGCGCCAGGCGTTTCAATGTGCCCAGAGTGCGTTGGGTTCATAACCATGGTTCACATATTCTAGAAGCGCTCCAGATGAACAGTCCAGCTCCTTAAGAAAAATGAATAAATAAATATGTGACAGCGAATGCTGACATTGTGGCAGGCCGCCACAAATAAACGAATGTGTGGGAAACCCTGAGCAGTAATAATCTACTAGTTAGACTAACTGATTTATTTATATAGACACAAACAAAAAAAGTGCAGGTTGTCTGATAAATTAAAATTAATATTTTTAAATCTGTATGTTATCACCTGTCCCAGTAGCTGCGTCCTCTGGGAAAGTATTCCAGATTGACCCGTCGGACCATCCAGTGCAGTGGGTGTGTGAGCAGTGTCTCCTCTCCTGGGATGAGCCGCCACAGAGAGGGTTCCAGCTGTAGATGGCACCAGCAGACATGCGTGGTCTGCACTGACCACCTGAACACAGAAATAAACCCAGGTGGTATTCATCTGACACCTTGCTGTGCATTGTCACTAAAGGCGAAAAATAAGTTACGTAAAAGTGTATTATCAGCTAGAAAAAGAATACATAATGTGTGTGTACCTGCAGGTCATCCAGTAGAGAGCCTCCGAGGCTCATTTCTCCCAGGGGCATGTCAGGGAGACGGCTGTGCAGAAAGCCCTGGATCTCAGTGCAGATGTCCAGAGCTAGTGACTGAGCCCTCTGGACCTCATGTGAAGCGAGTGCTGCCCTCGTGTGATAGTACTGCTGCAATCGCTCCTAAACACATTTCATACAGTTCTCCAGTGATACAGAGCTCAGGCACACGGCTACTGTTCTATGTCCATGTATGTGCATCCTTCAGAGGGGCACAAATACTGTGGTGCTGAGATAACAGCTCTAAACATGCAGTTAACAAAAGAGTTTCAGAGTTTTTACACTTCCACTGGGAGTACATACAGCTGTCTCTTGAGTAATATAATATTCAAAGTCATTCTGTGCCTCTAAGCAGACTTAGGAACTCTGACAGGATGATGCTCTGCCAGTTAAGTTGCTGCGAGGAGGAAAACTAGCAGAGAAACACTGCTGTGTGTGTATTCTGTTACTGCTGTTAAAGAAGCATTAAAAAGGTGAACAATCAATCATTAGGTGCAGTTACTGCATTAACAGTTTTATAGTCTATAGTGCACAACATGAGTGGACATGATTAGCATCAGAAACAATAGACACTGCCATAGAGAAACGCACGTCTAACTCTATTGTGGTACCTTTACAGAAACAAGTCATTTAAATTGCAAGTTTTGGCAAAAAAAAAAAAAAAAAATCTAATTTAAGGTTTTTTTTTAGGCCTACACTTCCAGTATTCATTGTTAAAGTACTGTTCCAGAGATGCAGAATAGAAAATTAAGATGTTCAACTATTCATAAAAGATACGATTTGCATAAGCTTTCTTTAAAGGCGAATGCCATTGTTTTAAATCCCCTCTTATGTCCAGTCATGCGTTTGCAACCGCTCTACTAACATTTACTGAACAAATTGTTTCATGTCGCTCATACAGAACAATCCCCAACACTTCTGCTTATGTGGATGTTCTGCACACTGACTCAAAGCTGTTTTCATGCTTGTTTGACTTCTTCTATACAGCCAGTGCACAAGCACACACAGTATTTTGATTATGCAGGGCTCTCGGGGCTCTGTGCAGCCTAACCAGTGCATAACAATGCGTATCCCCTAAGCACTGCGCTTTACAAAACATGTTACACACGCATAAATGAATGAGCCAACACTGAGCAGAGCTCTTACAGCAGCTGCTATGACTGAATGCATAATCTATGCCTTCAAGAGCTCAGAGGCGAAACGTCAGCGCGTACCTGCAAACTGAGAACGCACAGCTGGAGCCTCTTGGACTTGGACTCAGGTTTGGACTCCAGAGAGGACATCTGAGGTTGTTGGCACAGGTCAGCTGGTTGAGACAGGTTAAAACAGTGGTCAAGTAATAAGGCCAGAGCGATGATTAAAATATTTATCTGTGATATTTTTGTGTGTGTCATTTGCCTGAACACTTTTGGCTGCTGACATGTAGCACATACCTTTCTGCTGTCTGGCTGCCTTGGCAACATGTTTCATCACCACACCCTCTATGCCCTTCTTGATCAGTGTGGGGGAAGCAGAGACCAAACTCAACTCCTCCCAGCTCTCAGCCATCTTCTGCTCCACCTTCTCATCATCGGCTGCACGGCCTGCGCGCTCTATCAGCTTAACACAAACACTCATTGTCACTGGCTGCACTGCATGACTGATAATGCACTGCCCAGACACAGAGCACACACACTGCAATAAACCGCAGGCAAACAAATCTAGATTTAAGAGGCACAAAGATATCTTCAGCTTCAAGGAACAGGACCATCCTGAGGAGTTTCATGTTTTAGTCCATTAACTACAAATTGCATATTTGGCATTACTGCTGACCATTTCCCAAATGCCTTTTTGACTAATTTCCCATCCAGGCAGCAGTAGATTTACATTTAACACACTACTAAATAAAAAAAATTACAACATGTTGGAAACCCTCTATGTACTGTATTATTGTGAGCATTTTACTGCCTTTATTCTCTTTGTCCACTTAAGCTGATTCCAGAGTCAGCAGCCTAACAGCGATCACTTTAACACTCAATACTCTCAGGACAGATTCAACCTGGAAATTATGATTCTGACCATACTTCTGGATTTAATTATTTATCACAAAGCTTGGGAATGCAGTTGACCTACTTGTAGTCTTACAGGGTGTCTACAGGTATCAGACACTTAAATTTAACGCTTTTTAGGACCCTTTCAAGATTATTTTTAAGACTGATCATTGGACAAATCATATTTTTCTTTGTCAACTACTGCAGTTAAGTATAAGGGTAGGTAGTACATATGTAGTCCTGTGCAGAAGTACTTTTACCATGCTTATTAGAGTAAGTTAGATTTATCTACAGTACTAGGTTCCAGGGCTTAACAATTAAAATAAGCAGGTAAAATGTCACTTCGGGCTAGTTAATGTAGCAACTCAACTACCTAATTAGACAAGTGGGAAAAAGGGATTAACGCATCATTTTCCCAGAGCTAATGTTGGTAGCTAAATAGTCTGTCATCTTGCTTTCCTCATCTCTGCTGACAGTTGCACATGTGCAGTAACAATCAAGTACTTGCAAGAAAATGATGGCGGGTAAAGGCAAAGTTTATCAGCTGAGGTGCAAGCGAGCATTTAAATTATCTTGGAAACAGCTGTGTAGCTGGGTTAGAAGATGTAGGAGAAACTCCAACTATGTCTTGCACAGTTTTCTGCAAGTCTGAGAGCAAGGTGGGTGAACAGGATCGTTTTTCATGATACTTAACTTAAGTCTCTGATATGTAAACATTACTAATAAACAAAACAATTTGTATTGGAGCAAGTAAAGCTTGACTTCGGGCGAGTAGATTTCTGACTCACTTGCCTGACCGCAAGTGGGTTAGAAAATTGAACTTAGTGGTAGGTTTGATGATTTGTAACATCAGATATATGGACTTTCACGCAGAAGAGCTTGACTTATTTTGATGAAAATAAATTTAAAGATGCGTACATGAAATACATACAAATGTTTGTGGCAATTAAGACCTCACAAATTCAAACTGACGACTAATTAAATCACAGACATTTAAGGCCTAATATTTATAAAATTTAAGACATTTTGAGACTTTTTAAGGACCTGCAGACACCCTGTCTAAACAGTTTTTGTTTTTGTATGATACTATGAAAGTTCAACTTCAACTTGCTGTACTTACCAGCAAAACATGCAACAGGTAGTGAAACGCCTATGAGGTGAACTGCCAATCTATAAGTGGGCAAGCTACTGTTTTGAATTCTAGCGTAGCACTTGTGCATTAAAGATTCATGGAAAATCCTGGGCCTTACAGCTCTTTTCCACCCCAGGTCAGAATTTTTTCAGTAATGAATACCTCCAAATAGAGACGAATGAAGAGTGCATGAACGACGCACTGATGTGGTACTAACAATCTCAAAAACCCTCACCCGTTTCACTGCCAGTGTAGCAATTCCAAGCATGGCAGCCCCGCCAACTCCCAGAACCAGCCGAGCATTAGACAGCAGGAAGTCAATCACCACTGCGATGCCATCCTCTCCTCGCCTCCGACTGCCCTGGAAGTTCATTGCTTCCTTTTTTGTGGTTAGCCTTGGGAAGGAAGAATGCATAGATTCAAGCAGTCAGAAAGGAAAATGAACTCGACTTGCAGTTGTTATTTATCTTTGGAAATCATGTGATGCAGCTGCACTTTCTACATGAAAGTTATTAAATCAGAATAACTCATCAGATGGACTGACAGGTTATGTAATGCTGTATTAATATTCAAATAAAATGCAGCATAGATATCCAACAGACTAATACTTAAATATCTACAAACAGGTAACAAATTAAAGTGAAGAAACCTCACAAATGCATATGCCTTTGTACACGGCACAAGGGGTCATTGAATGGTTTGATGGGTGTGAAAACACTGCACATAATATATACGTGAACACCTTTGATCATTAAAACACCAAATATGGGAGTATTTTTTGAACAAATGATGTTCATCTACTTGGAGAATCAATACCAAGCAATAGTAAAGCTGTTCTGGAAACATATGGTGGCCCAACAACTTACTTTAACACTTTTTAAAAGACTTTTTACTTAAATGTGTCACCTCTCTATGAGGGACAACTTAAAGGAAAACCTGAGCAGAGAAACATGTCAAATGCAGATGCCTCCATGCTGAAGGAAGGGCTTATTGAATAGTTTAGTCGTAGATATGAATAAATTGCTACGGCAGTCACCAGATCACAACCCAGGTGAACACCAATGGAAAGTTTTGTATCAGCGTCTAAGACGATGCTCTCCACCACTGTCTCCATAAGACCAAATGATATAATAAACATGTATATTTAAATCTATTTAGTAATGTCTGTGTCTCTGATGCTGTATGGCCTTTTCTTATGTCTGGCTATGTTTGTTTTTCTCTATCTGCTGTTCTCGGGTCTCTGTTGCAAAGGATAACTTGATCATAATTTGTGGATCAAAAAAAGGTTGTATATATCGATGAGAGAAAATGTGGATGAATGGTGTTAATCCCTCCAATGGAGTTTCACAGATAAAGCAAGGAATGTAGACGCTTTTCTGGACTCCATTCTACGACACTTCACATTGGTTTTTCCTTTGTCACCCATCTGTACGTGACCATGTTATAAATATACGCTTAGTTTGAACAAAACTTGAACATGTTCACTGTGCTTGTCATATTTAGCTCCTGGCACCTGAGATCCAGAAATAGCAAGGGGACATAATCCTAAACCATTTCAACCAAGCGCACGTCCTCTTTCCTTGCCAAAGGTACAGGATCCCAAGAATGGAGACATGCTCTATTTATAGACCCAATACATGCCTGAGTCACACCGGCTGAGTCAAATATATAACAACCTCCCCTGTCAAGTTACAGTACAACAAATGTCTGCAGCACTTTCAGGGCTGGGGTGACACGTTCAACATTGGACCAAAGATCACTTTCTTTGTATAACGTTAGTTACTTTACCATCAGGCCGAGCAAAGGACTCCTGACACTGACATATGTTATGCAAAACTGATTACAGCTGCAAACATATGGAGCAGCTGATAAAAGGTATAGATCACTGAGTCAATAACACTATTACCCAACATGCTTTTAGTTGTCTCCAGCCAGCACTTCCATGACACAGTTTTTCTGCGATTTAAGCTTGAAATATACCTAATATATAACTAATTTAAAGTATTTCTGATATATTACCAGTGTCAAATTTATAGCATTTGCAACATCACACAACACCAGGTTGTTATTGTACGTAAGAGGACAGGCAGCCTCTCTAGATGGGACTGTCACAAAGAAAATGCATGAATAAAAGTGCTTTGTTTGCACAGTTTTCTTTTGTGTTTGTGGGATACTGTACTGGCCAAAGGTGGCAGCACTGCAATGCAACAACGGTGAGTTGTTACATAAGGACACCGCAGAGTAAGAGCACTTTGACATCTCTTGCAAGGACCTTAAGCAAAACATTTTTAAACTTATTTTATAGTATGATTACATGTCATCCTGCTGGCTGGACTGCTGACAGCTTAACACATTTACTGCATCATCCCCCTGCTGATTATTTATGCACTGATGACGCACTTCTACGCTGCCACTGAGTCCACATCACGTACTCCACGCCACATCTTTATGGACTACTATCTCTCTACATTGTATATTCATTTTACTCTTAATACTATGGTGAACCTGTGCACATCCCTTGAATATATTTTTGTACATTCCTGTTAAATTATATCATTTTAAATAGTTACATGGAACATATTTTTGAGCAGTATTTTCAAAATACTTTTATTTTCAATTCAATAATAATGTTTCTTGTCTATAAGCACCAAACACCAAAGCCAATTCCCTGTATGTGAAAACCTAATTAGCAATAACAGGTCAACGCTAGTCTGATGACCCATTTTCACCCCTCCTCTCCAGTGTTTTGATAGTCTACAAATGTAACGTCAGAGGTTGGCAACACGACAGAGATATAACACCATAAATGTCCATCTAGCTAACCAACACGACCAATCGACCAACTAATGCTGGGTATTTTAGCAGCATGAAGAGCAGCAGTAAACGGTTATACAGCTGCCAACTCCTGCTAACAGCTAACGTCAGTTGATCAAGCTAGCCAGCTAGTTAGTTAGCCACATTAGCAGTCAGTGAGTTACCCCTCCACTTCTGTTAAATATACTCACCACTCAGTGCGGAGATAAATACAACAGTCCTGTTCCACACCATTAGTGTTTTGATTAAATCCGTATGTCGATAGTATTTAACAACAAAGCGTAAAGTTACTTCGTATCGTTGACGGACATGTTAGTAGGGTAAATATAGCTCAAACAACTAGCTAACAGCTGCTGTCTTCTTCTTCGTCCCTTTGATTCCGGTTGGTGTTCAACGTTAAGGTGCAACAGCGCCCCCAGGAGAAGCTCCGAAACAGCTACACCAATTTAAAACAGTACAAGCAGTCATGAAAAGTAACTAAATACATTTCTTAAGCAACTTTACTCAGCCTAAGTACAAATTTGAAATAGCTGGACATTTTTTGTAACATTCTCCCTCCTCATTATCTCTATATTTTACACAATATTTTTGCACAACCTACATTTAACTGTTCAGCTGTCTCATTCTGAAACAGTTATATTGTATGTATTTGTTGTGGTATTTTTATAGTATCTTTTTCATATTTTTATTGTAATTTTTCCTATTCTATATCTTACATACCAACAGATGATAAAGGCTTATATTATATTTACCTGAGTATTTCTATTTCGGGGCATTTTATACCTCTGCTGTGGTATATACTGTGGTTTTGGTGGCAAATATTGTACTTTTCACTTAATTACATTTATTTAACAGTTGTTACTCGTTTCTTTTCAGACCTAGATTTTACTTACAAAACATATCGACTTCTTGGACCAGTTTAATAGATTAAACTACCCAACAGTATAAGAAGCAGATCACATTTGATCAACTACAAAACTGCATAACCATTAACATATTTATACATCATTAAAATGAGTCAATGAGTACTTTTACTTAACTCAATTATTGGATGCTGGACCTTTACTTGTAATCTTGTATTTTAGTTGTGTGATATTGTCACTTTTATTAAAATCATTAGTTAAATTATTCCAGTACTTCTTCCACCACTGACATGTAGTAACTCCTTTAGTGCTTCTGATCATCAGCAGCAGATGGAGTTTGCTGAATAAACTCCACCTGCAAACTTTTGGACAAATTCCAGCAGCTTTTCCCGGATCAAGAATGAACTTTAAACCTCTTATCTCTGAAACTCTTTTCAAATCATGCCGCTGATTGTTTGGATTACCAATCTGTCAGTTCTACTCTTTCTCCTTTTTAAATCAAAACCCAAATTATTATGGTAGCCTCATAGCTGGGGCCAGATCTACCACTGCATTTTGCTACAAAGACTTGATTAAATTAATTTAAAAAGTAAATTAATACAAATCTTTCTCCTCTTTTGTTTTTCTTGACTGTTTTAAAGTCTGATGTTTTTAATTGTACAATTGTAAATATGTCAAAGCAGATGCAATTTATGTATTTTCTTTATTGAATTATTGATAACTTTCTGGAAATATTGAGGATGTATAAGATACAAACTTATGTACCAATTCAGGCAATAATAGGGGAATACATACACTAAATTGAAAAGGTCCAGACTTGTTTTCCCTTTTCTTCTCACGTTTAGTGAAAATCAGCACTTCACTGATAAGATTGTTGAAACTTAGATGAACATTAATCAATAAAACAACTACTCCAAAGCTGGAAACTGTCTGATTTTAATGAGGACGACAGACCAACTGCTCCGTTAACAGCATAACTCTCTGCTCAGCGTCCTACAAGAATAACAAAATATTGACTTTATTCAGTGAGTAACCACTTAAAGAAATTTAAAAATTAAGTTTCATTCAGTAAAGGGAGTCTGAGCTGAGGCCATGGGTTTGTAAAATCTACTCAGGATGGGTTCCTGTCCCAGTATGGTGAGTGAAGACCCTGAATGATTTACAGATGAAGGGGCCCAAAGTGGACAGAAAACCTACATCATAACCGGGATAATACACATTTCACTGCACTGGTCTGACATAGCTGGATACAGACCTTTGAGCCATGTCACTGGTTTCCAAATTCCAAAGTTGAACCAAAAAGTGGACACAGACAGTTTTTTGCTTTAAATTTTCATTCATTCATTCATTTTCCATAATCGCTTATCCTGTTGGGGGTTTGCGGGGGGGCTGGAGCCTATCCCAGCTGAGGGTGAGAGGCAGGGTTCACCCTGGACAGGTCACCAGACTATCACAGGGCTGACACATAGAGACAGACAACCATTCACACTCACATTCACACCTATGGACAATTTAGAGTCACCAGTTAACCTGCATGTCTTTGGACTGTGGGAGAAAAAACCGGAGTACCCAGAGGAAACCCACGCTGACACAGGGAGAACATGCAAACTCCACACAGAAGGGCTCCCGCACCCTGGGTTTGAACTAGGAACCCTCTTGCTGTGAGGCAACAATGCTAACCACCGCCAAAATATATGTTGATGGGACAATGTAATGGCTATAGGATAAAAACACCATCAGCGTTTAGACTGGTTCCTGATTAGCCCGGCATTCACAACGCAATTCTGTCTGCCACCAGGTACGATCTCCTGTCAAAATTAAGGTTGAATTTACAGCAAAAAGGAGGCACATCAACCATTGATCAACCAGGTTTCTCTTGGTAGCTATCTACAGCTAGCCACAGTTACCAAAGAGTATCAATGTAAGTTCTTTGCAGTTACTATCCCCAGTAGTGGAAATGGGGAACGGTGGAAACAACTGAAGTCAGTGATTAGTTGAATTCTTCCACTGACCAGACATGTGGGCTTTTCTTTGGGGCATGCATCTCTACTCAGCCCTGCAAACTGCTGACAATGCACAGAGCTGACCATGAAGTGTGCTTGTATGAGGATTGTCCCGTTGAGAAATGACTTTTAGCTCCTAGGATAAATTTAAAACAGGCAAGAGGCCATGTGTCGCAAACGGCTGTAAAACCCCAAATTGAGACACATATTCTGAACGCTCAGTGTACATGGTCAAAGAATGCTAAATTCTGAAAAGGTCAGTGTCCAAACGAAACATGCTGTTAACATGACCCATATCAAATTCAGAATGTTGTCATATTCTGAATAACACTGGAATATTAGTGTGCATGTAAATGTTGTCACTGTGGAAACTGGTAGTTTCGCAAGAGGCGGGTGAGACCAATTAAACTGTGACCAGTTTCATTTGAAAAAGGTCAACCTGAAAATGAAACCAGACGGATTCCTAATAACACAAGAGTGACTACTGCTGCTGGCAGTGGAGGATGCACTCCAGTTGTTGTTCCTCAGCCTGGTTAAGGGACAACTCTGCTTTATTGACTGGCAGACCAACTCTGTGGAGACAACTGCAGCTTTATTTCAGTCAGCCTGCACCTTTTTAACCCCAAAAATGTGACCACTGAAACCTATGTAGCCATCTTACGTGCCACCACTGTGTCCACAAAGTTAGTGCCCCACTCTCTGTTGAGGAGCTCTTACAGACTTTTACCTTTAATGTTTTACTAACATGTTTGAGTTGATAACTGTAGCAGAGACTCAGAAAAACCACGGGCACAACTCACCCTGTTTTTAGAAAGTCATTTCTCCTCTGAACCATGGTTATTTTTGTTCTTGTGTAACTCCAGACTAACCTAGCAGTCAGCTAATAAGTACCTCTGCCAAATGTCTGACGGGAAGCAAGAAACAAATTTATCTGTGTTTACACAGCAAATCACGAGGACAAATACATCTGGAAATTGAGTTTCTTCTCAGCCATGTGTTTAGACACAAGTTAAACAAGACATAATAGTGTTGGTTTTGTTCTGTCTGACCCAAATATCACCCACTCTGAATGAGGAAAAATTAGATTTAATACAGAACAGCAATTACACGGCCTCTGTCACTATATAAGGTAAAGCAACTTCAAACTGAAACAGGAGTGTAAAACAAGGCCTGAGTTTTTCAGCACTCCGTAAATCAGCAGTTCAGTTGACGCCCCATATTGTGACCTCCACCAAGATGAGCCATACAGATGAATCAAATTGTAACACAGAAAGCATGGCTGCACATCTGCCAGGTGTTTCAACTTAAATAAGGAGGCCGAAGTGAACAAAGATCTGGGATGGCACGGTAAAGGTAGGGATCAGAAATGTAGGTGCCAAAAAACAAAGGTTTCTTTCTGCATAAAAGTCGCCCCAATCAAAGACTATACAAACTTATTGTACATTATAACAAGTTAGATTACAGCTCGGGTTTCTTTTGTACAAGTCCATACATACGTCTTTCTTTTAGCTCTTGCGGTCTGTACATCTTGGTTACAAAAAATACATGCCATTTTGAAGTATCTATAGACAGAAACAAGAAATGTTCAATTAAAGGTAATTTAACGACAGAGCCTAACTGTAGTAAGTAACTTGAGGTTCTGCACTGTGCAGCAGAGACGCCATCTTCGTCTGCCAGAAACAAATAATGCACTCAAACTGATCCAGACTCAAATCAAAACGCAGACAACATGATGACGGTGCTCCTCGCGCCAGACTAAAACCAGAGCCAGAAAATGACGACTGATCAAAGAATGTTACAATACTGAAATACATAAAAGAACGGGTATATTTATATGTGTACATGTGCGACAGAGAGGTGCTCAGTGGCGTCTCATTTTGACTTTGCGTCCTGAACTCTCCCGGTGTTTGTCGGAGTCTTGACCACGTCTCCAGTAGTTCTCTGAGCTGATGCTGTGACGACGATGACGGGAGTGTGACGGATGTCTGTTCTCCTCTTTATCCATCTCTAGTACCCTCGGCCTGGTGGAGGAGAAAGATTAAATGCCAAGTCAGATTTGGATCCTCATTTATCACATGCCAGTTGACTGTACACTGTTTCATTACTGCAATTTACATGAAACCTGCTCAAAGGGAAAACAATTGAACACTGTAACAGTCTCAGCTACAGTACTTCCATTGTACAAGTCTGTATAGAGCCCTTTTCTGACATGCAATTTGTAACAGTACTGGCTTCATATGTACGTTAAAGTGATGGCGTTTTGTCATTCAGACACAGGTGACATTACAGTAAATGTTCCTCATGGCTTCAGTCAGACATGACACGAGCACATTAACTGGTGCTCGAGAGGGAGCAGCGAGAGCAGTGAGTTAAAAGTGTTGTGATAGTGAGAACAAAGAGGGTTGTCTGTTCTTTCACAGGCTGCATCACTGATGGACTTTAAATTATTTTGCCTTTGAAGTCTTAATTAATGACCATTGTGGGCGTGAGGGACGCTCGCCCCCGCTTCTCACAGTGAATCCACTGATACATCCTCACATCAATCTCATAATTGAACGTTGTTAAAGAGCCAATTCTGCTGCCTGTTTTCTAAAGTCCTGCGGTGCCCAAGCACTGAATGACAGGACGATAAAGGTATACTACTGTTGGTAAAAGTCAACCCCAGATTACTCTCATTTGGCGCTGCGTCTCTCAGATGTGTGCTGCTTTTGATCTGACACCTGGTTGCTACCATTTTATAACTTCACCTGAGCAATGTGGGGCCACACGCCCATAAACATCCTGATCACAGAAAATAAAAAATTACAGGCAGAGGGCAAAGTCTCTGCAGACCGCCACACACTCCTAGTGGGTCAAAAGTGATGACTGAGAGGGATTACTTTTGTATGAGCTTATACATTACTCTCGAGGAAAATCCTGCATGGTATATCTTTAACTTGGGACTCTTTTTTAAAAAGATTTTGCTGGATATTCATCACACGGTATGAATGGACACTGAAAATACAAGGAGAGAATGCTGGTCTGATTATTACTGTGGCTGGACACACTCATCTGATCTGATCAATCCCAGCTTAAAATGGGCTCTGATGAACTGAACTCTGAACTGATTTTGTGCATGAGATATGATGACTAAGATAAATCTATTTCAGTAATCCTAGGCGGTGATACAAGACTCATATTTCTCCCTGTGCATATTTTACCTTATGCTGCTGCGCCGCAGCCTTTATGTCAATCTGACTGCAGTCCTTTCAGACTTGCTGTGTTGAGAGTGATGCAGGATGTTACCACGTCTGACATTATACAATCACTGCACTGACTTCTACATAAAAGTGAGCAGGAAGCTTATTCAGACATGAGTCCGACATGTTCAGCACCAGTCACAATAACACAAAGGTGTGCAGGTCTGAAAAGAGATTTTAAGGTCATCATTGTTCCACTTGGTTCCTAAGGCCCGATCTGTGATCCGAACTGGGCTGTGTCCACATAATATTCGGTCTAACTGTGTGGAGGCAGGGTCTCAGGGTGTTGCTGGGGGTCTGGGGTCAGAATATCAACACATCTAAGTGTTCAGACTGAAAACAGCCCCACATTTAATAATGCAGGGGGCTATGATGGTGGGAGCGTGTGAGTTTCAGGTCCTGGTGAGAGGGTGAAATATGATCTAGGAGATTCGTCTGGAGTAACACATCCATGAGTTTGAAGGCTTATCAGATGCCAAAACACTGCACAGTGTTTATGATGTAATGAGGAAGGATTCTGCTGCTTATCTTTTGTTGCAAGAATCTCAAGGTAAACAGCAGAAACACGGCAGTCACGCTGCAAAGTATTCTAACAGGAACATGCACTTGAACATATTTCACTGGCTAACGCAGCATCTTGTTGGATGAAGTTACATTGCATTCCTGAAAATGTTGAGCCTGGTTTAATGTTTTAGCCAGACAGACATGGGAAGTTTTTGCTGAAACCCTCCAAGTTAGCTTCCTGGTTGTGTCTACAAAATGACCTCAATCAAATGAGTAAGAGGGCTCCATTTTTTAATGCAGTGTCATAATCGTTACTAGAGACAAATATGTGTTTTGAGGTAAAATGAAGCGGCTGAAATCTGATTTGTAGGAAAGAAAATTACATGTATCGTTAGTCTTTTCTACCACGACTGACAATCAGTACGTTTACATGCAGCTTGAGAAAATCAAATTATTGGCTTAGTCCGACTGAAAACTGACTTTTAAATGCATGTAAACAGCTTAGTCTGACTGAAATTGGACTATCTGTAGCTTGACTAAAACACCTAGATAATTCGATTGAAAATCGAACTATTGCTGCATGTATCCACTTAGTCCGACTGGACTCTGCGTTCTGCACATGCACCACTTTTTCTTTCGCAGCCTTTCACCCGGAAGAAGAAGGAGATGACGTAGCAGCAGTTCACCCCCCGAAAAACAAACAAACAAACACCATGGAGACCGAGAAGCAGAAGACGCACCTCTGGATGGACAAGGAAACTACATTCATGCTCTAACAGCTAAAGGAGCTAAACATTTTGAAGTTTGGGTCAACCAGAACTAGTTCAATACGCACTATATTAAAAAGGACACAGTGCCGCCTAACAAGGCGGAGTCAGACGTACTTGGTCAGAAATTCGATTTCTCTTCTGCATGTATACTCAGACAAGACGAGAAGTCCGACTTGACCGATTAGCCGAACTATAAGCTTTGCTCGACTACTGCGTGCATGTAGACGTACTGGTTGTTGGTGTTCAGGTTTCTCTGAGGCTTAATACAGCTTATACAAAAGTAAGAATTTCCTTTGACGTTAGCTAAGTGGCTCATAATATCAGGTGAACCTATCCTCAGGCCTGTTTTCTTTAATCACATCCAGTAGTTTTTTTCCCCCCAAGTCTGTTTTAATTGAACCCATTAAGACCTATACTGGTGTGTCTGTATACCTGTGAGCAGCATCAGGGTCTGCTTTCCGATGAGAGCGTTTGGCTTTCAGAGGAGGGGGTCTCTCTATGAGAGAAGAGCTTAAAGGGCTGGTAGAGTCAAGTCGAGGAGCATCAGGTCTGGTCCTGACAAACAGAGGAGGGAGAACGTGTAGAGGATTAAAGTGAGATTTCATACAAGATAATTATTTTTAGATGACAGTATGGTGACTCACTTTCTGAGGATGATAACTGCACGCCGCTCCTTGATGTCTTGAGGCCGGATGCAGTGGGTAATGTCATCAGCTGCATAGCCACTGAGAGACAAAGATGCTGTAAGCCTTTGGAAGCCACAAAAGAAAAACAGGAATGCAACCAATGCATGACAGCAAACACAAACATAGTCACCTGAGCACTGTGACACTCCCTCTCCTCACAGGCAGGACAAACACTGGCTCTGACACCCGGATAGGCTTGAACTGGAAGCGGCAGCCGAAGCAGAGCGCGCTGTCACTGAAGAAGGACACTGAGACGATGGGACGTGCAAAGATGTGCAGAGGATCTACATGTGACACAATGCAGCCACCTGGTTGATAATCATTGATGACTGCACTGTTGACAAACCCTTCTGGGACCACTCCACAAGACACAAGACGCTTGATCACCAGCTCGTGCACCCAGTTTGGGATCTCATCCACCTCTCCTTTGCGGTACAGCCTCTCCTGGCCCGGTCCACGCTTCTCCAGCTGGGATCCATACGTGTAGCCCTCCCCGAAGAAGTACTTGTTGCGGAGGGGCGCCCTGTCCACGGTGTGCTCACGGTAACGTCCAGCCTCTCCTTTGGCAACCACGTCGTCGATCTTCTCCTCGATGAGGGCGCACTCCTCCGGGGTGAAGATGTTCTTCTGCTGGATGCTGCTCCTCACCCGGCTGGCCTCCTGCTCCCGGTGATCCGCGCTGTCGTCACTGTGCTCCAGTTCATCGTCGTCGGACTCTCGGAACTTGCGCTTCCGTCCTTTTCCGCTGCTCCCGTTACTCGTCCCGTCCACGTATTTATTCCTGTACTCGTCTCTGTGTGGAGTCATGGACTTCAGCTTCTCCCTCAGGTCAGAGTATCCGCTGGCTGCCATGTCAGCCAAAACAATATGACTGCTGTAGTGCGACGTGAGCTCCTAGCTAACAGCTAGCATGTATTAGCGCTGCATTTCAACACACGTAACTGGTTAAAATGAACTCAGTGGATGTCAGGGAAGTTTTTAATTGTGGATGTCGCTAGCTAAAGGGATTCACTCACTCTCAGTCACAGCGGTGTCCAGCGCACAAGTAGCTAACATTAGCTAAGTTGCTCCGCCGTCCAGTCTGTGCACTGAAACAGCAGTCCGGCCTGAAACTTGACAGTCTGTAGATGATATTACCGGACTATTAACGCACAAACCGTGATAAACGCTGCGTCGACACTTCAACACGCTCAGGTTAACGACAGCTATCCGAGCTGCTTGGCTACCAGCTAGCTAGCTTAACCTAGCCAGGCTTGGTCTGTCCGTTGCCGCCTGGAAATACCGACAAACCACGCAGCAACATTTCACATGTCACCGTTAAATTCCAAACCTCGGTGCTCCGGAGACGTTTCCTCTCAGGTGTTAACTCCTAGGTGTCCAAGGAGAACATTGTTATACTCGCACAAGGGTGGACCTCGGCCAGTTTACACCATCTTTACCCCTCTCCAAGAGAAAGGCTGAAAATAAACTCGTGTAACCTGCTCCTGATCCGCGCATGCTCAGTGGTGACCTGCCAGGCTGGGGAGGGACGGTCATGTGACCTGAACGGAAGACACATAAATCCATTTTGGGAGGCCTGAGGGCACGCGCAGGGCTGCTGCTAATTTTGTCCCACTAACCTTTAATTTACTTAAAAGCTGCTGGGATTTATTATAGTGTTACTGACTGTACCTCTCTGATAATAAAACAATAATAATGAATATTAAATAATAATATTTGTTATCATTATTGTATAAGTCATATATTTTATTTTAATAATATAAAAAATATAAATAAAACGAATAAAAGAAAGTATTATATTAAATACATTTGAAATAAATTTATTTTATTTGCATAAAAAACATAAATATTGTTGTAAATGAAAATAATTATTAAACACTGTTTATTTTATTGTTTTGTAAAATAAACAATATTTAAAACAAACAATATTTGTATTATTATTTAATTTTGTTTTGCAGGATTTGTAATGTACATAAGATTTTGTGTATTGAAAAACATATTTAAATATGTGCACAACTAAGAAAAATAAGATAATTTATGTGCTTACATTCACTGCTGGATATTTGTAGTACAAAACTGGCATTTAAAGTGCAGATCTTCAAGTAATGATAAGAAATTTTATTTATGTATTTTATTTATATTTCCTATTCTAAAGAAAAAAGCTGTGTAAATATTGTTTATTTAATTGTTTTGTAAAACAGACAATATTTAAAACAACCAATATTTGTATTTTTTTTTCTTGCAAGATTTGTAATTTACATAAGATTTTGTGTATTAAAATATATTTAAATATGTGCACAGCTAAGTAAAAAAATGATAATTCATGTGCTTAAATTCACTGCTGGATATCTGTAGTACAAAACTGGTAATTTAAGTACAGATCTTCTAAATTGTGAGGTCAACTTTTTCACCCTGTAGGTACAATCCATCTCAGACACACACATCGTTTGTACTGTTCTTCTTTGGAAAGTGGAAACCTTATTTAGATTTGTAAATCTTACATCAATATATTTAAAAATTATTTTGTTTCTATGACCCACCCAGTATTACACCCAACAGCTCTAAAATAACACATTTTTGTTTTTATGCATATTATTCTATGTTATATTTAGATTTTGATCTGAAATGCTCCGTAAATTAATCAGTCGATTAAGTGAAAATGAATCAGCACCAATTACAATCATTTAATAATTTTTCAAGTAATTAATCCTATTTTCTCTCTTTTGTATCATTTTACATTGAATACTTTTGGGTTTTCGACTGTTTTTCAGACAAATAAGTAATTGGAAGATGTTGCCTTGGGCTATGTGGACTTCTGATGGCCATGTTTTAGGCCTTTTTACTATTTTCTGACATTTAATTTACCAAATAATTAACCCATTAATCAAGAAAAATAATTGGCTTGTTTGGTCCAACCATCAGTCCAAAACTCAAATATATTTAGTTAAAGATCATTTAAGATAGGAAAATCAGACAATATTCATGTTTGGCAAGCTGGAATAAGTACATTTTTGGCATTTTTGCTTACAAAAACAACTTCATTAATTTGGAAATAATTTCCTTTGGACTAACTAATAATCGATCAGACATTTAAATTCCAACATTTTTCACTATTTTCTGTCATTTTGTAGATTAATCAATTAGTTTTTAAAAACGATGAGGAAAAAGTTGTTCTGTTTGAAATAGCTTGTTTTATTTTGATAAAATATTCTTTACAAAACAAGAAAGTTGAGGCATTAATATTGTTTACATTTCATCAAGTTTTACTGTAAACAGTATCAATAAAAAAATAAAAAACATGTTTCATATCAGTTATAAAAGTTTGTAATGACAAGGCACAGGCCTGTGAAGCTCCCTCTCTGCTCATTAACAGTTTCTGTACATTTAAACATTAACTAATAAACATTGATTAATATTTACTTCACTGTCTTCAGGATGAACTTTCTTCAGATGATGCAGAATAAAAATCAAGTGAAAGTGAGACTGACCTCAGGGCACACGTATGCATTCACATATGACATTAGAACGACTGAAGGCAGAAGAGGTAGGATATTTATAAGGGTTTCGTGAATGTGTGTGTTCATACAATTGTGCGTATAATGTAGTGTGACCATGTGTTATAACATGGTGATTTCGCTGGGTGGCAGGGTGAGTCTCCTCTCCCGCACGGACATCATGTTTTCCACCTGCATGGCGATGACTCGACACAACTCCAAGCCCTGTGGACAAACACCGCCGACATGAGCACAGAGACAGTAACATAGCAATGATCATGTGTGGCCTCTGACGAGTGTCCTTGTCTGTGTTTGCGTAATACCTGCTCCAGCTGCAGCTGAATGACCCGCTGCGTGTCCATGTCCCCCAGGGTCAGGTCTACATACGGGTAACTGGTTCCAGCAGTGGGCCTCTGGGTGCGGCTGGACTGCACCTCCACCAGGGGGACCACTGACATCAGCTCCTGCACCACAGACACCAAACACTGTAACACACAACTGTCTACTGAAACTCTGTGACTCCACTTTCCAACACAGGCTCGTGTTTCAGTCACGATGAGCTGAGTCATACGAGTGCTT
Source organism: Cephalopholis sonnerati (assembly GCA_019142605.1). Taxonomy (NCBI): domain Eukaryota; kingdom Metazoa; phylum Chordata; class Actinopteri; order Perciformes; family Serranidae; genus Cephalopholis; species Cephalopholis sonnerati. The sequence continues at coordinate 22,466,936 of JAGQAX010000003.1, forward strand.
GACGATCGTGAATGTGTGTGGTTCCTTACATGTGTATTTTTGTGCAGGAAGTGGAGGCCATGTTGATTGACAGCAACAATACAGGGGGCGTAGAAGGTGGTGGAGCTGCTGCTGTGGATGTAGAAGAACGAGGAGCCAAACATGGGGAATGCACTGATCAGCCCTGCACGCACAAAGACACAGAATTTAACAGGAGTGAGAGACAGACAGTCACATTTTTATTCTCTAAAGAGTCACCACATGAGCTGGACAAAAAAAGTTTATTCTTCAGGGCACTTCAAACATTTTACACAATAAATTTAGTTTGTTCATCATGAGGAGTCCGACTTAGACGAGAAAAAAGTTACATCATGCCTCTGTTTGAACAGAATTATCCTGGTGATGTCATCAGGGTTACCACAAATTTGAACAAAGCCAGTCAATACCCATAGACCACCATGTTCAAATGCCCTGCCTTCACAGCAAAAATAAACATGTTTACAGCCTGGTACAAGAAATGGTTTTGGTCTCTATAGCTAATTTCCCCCTTCATGACAACTGCACGGAGGCTGAATTGTTATATAACTCACCCGTTTACATTTTATTAAGGCTTTAAGTTACTCATAATTAAGGGTGGGCCGCTTTGAGTGACAGGCTGTCTGCGGATAGTGTCCTTAACTTCTCAGTCAGATCCACCCCTCACTCCTCCACAGCTCCAGCCTCTAACTCAAATATGGTCACTTCAGCGATGGCTGGCGAGGCAAGGCTTCAAAACATGAGTCCACAAACCAATGGGTGACGTCACTACAGTAAGTTACAGTCTATAGGATTAACTCATACTAGAGACTTAAACTCAGGAGATGTTGCCCTCGGCTGCTTTGAGTTTGTTTAATCTGTCTCTCAACAATATGGTAGAGCAACACTAAATCCCTGAAGCAACTAATTAAGACATAAGTCCTTATGTACTGTAAAAAAAATATTCAAAAAGTGCATATTTACATATTAATTTCATCACACATCTAAATATAGATTGTTATTCCTGGTAATGTGAAGATTAACGTAACCATCCATCCATCCAGCCATCCATCCTGCATATCTGGGCCAGATCACAGGGCAGCCAGTTGAGCAAGGTATTCCCGATGTCCCTCTCCCTAGCAATGTTTCCAGCTCATCCTGGGGGATCCTGAGGAGTTTCCAGCCCAGAGATATACAATGCCTCCAGCATGTTCTGGGTCTACCTCAGAAATTTCTACCAGTTGGATGTACCTGGAGAACCTTAAATGGGAGGCGCCCAGAAGGCATCCTGACCAGATGACCAAACCACCTCAACTAGCCCCTTTCAACGCGAAGGAGCAGCGGCTCTACTCTGAGCTTCCTCCAGATGTGTGAGGTCCTCACCCTATGTTTTAGGCTGAGCCCAGCCATCCTATGGAGAAAACTAATTTCGGCTACTTGTAACCACAATCTCATTCTTTTGGTCACTACCAAAAAGTCCTGACTGTAGGTGAGGGTATGGACATAAATGGACCAGTAAACCAAGAACTTTGCCTTCTGGCTCAGCTCCCTCTTCACCATGACAGTCTGGTGCAACGCCTTCATCACTGCTGATGCTGCGCCAAACAACCGATCCATCTCAAGCTCCATTTTACCCTCACTCGTGAACAAGTCCCAGAGGGGGCAATCACCTGTTTTCCAGCAGAGAACCATAGCCTCAGACTTAGAGGTGCTGGTTCTCACCCCGACCACTCACACTCAGCTGCAATTCAGCCTAATGCATGCTGGGAACTTCATAATCGATTGACTTCAATGGGTCATTCCCGACCTTGGAAGCAGCAGTTGACAAAACTATGTGAACTCAAGGTCCACTAAGTGAGTTGTTCTGGAGCTTTTGATCATGACACATGGCCCTCATTGGCAGATTCAATCTGTTAACACTGTGAACATCAGAATAACAGATTAATTCTACAATACAGGCCCTGCCTTTGGCTACATATTGAATCTGCTGATGGGGACCATGTGGTATGGACAGAAGACTCAGAACAAGCAAATAAAGTTTACACAAAGTTCACACTACACGACCTTCAAAGTCATCAGATTGCTGTACAGTTCACACTACACAACCTGTTGACTTGTAATCAGGACTCTTGAGGTCGTTGCGGTTTTCACATGACATGACTGACTGGTGACAGGTGGTCACACACTGCAAGATCTTTCGTCAGCTGTATGGGTATCGTTAGCTCATCTAATAGTAAGCTAGCAGGTTAACGTTACTTTAGCTAACGTTACGTTAGACTGAAATGACAAAACATGAATAAACATGATTGAACTTAATTTGAAAACACTTTTGATACATTTTCTCGTCTGTGAACATGATTTATGCCTGAGTCACATCAGACAGATTTTCATCTGCAGTGGTGGTTGTTTAACAAAGCAGACAACAACTCCCACAATCCCACACTACTTCATGATGTCATCAAAGTACATCTATTGTTATTGTTGTGATTAAGACACCCCTGGTGGCAGAAATTAAATGTACATTAAATGTGAACAGGGGGTCTCACCCAGAAACTGTGCTCTGGCCTGGTGCGGGTTCAGAGTCTGCACTTGCTGCATGTGCTGCGTCACCATGGTAACCCATTGCTGGGGTGGCTGCTTTTTGAACAGAGGTGTGGCGATGTACTCCGATAATTCATGTCTGGAGGAGAGAGGAAGATAAACAGGAGTCGGCTTCACTCAGTGATTTCTCAACATTTCTCAGGATGATGATTTTACTCAGCGAGCTGTTTCTGTTCTGCTGTCGGCTGTGTGTGTGTGTGTGTGTGTGGGCACAGAGAGACAGTGATAAAAACAGTAAGAGCACGAAAGGACATGAGTTTTTACAGTTGAAAAAAAATAATGTGTCACGCTCTTTAAACACAAAAACTATTGATTGCACACTGCACTCTCTCTCCAGCAATGAGTTTGCTCCTGTACGGCTGTTGAACATGAGTGCTAAATGGAAAATGTATAAAAACATCTACTGCAGCTTCAGTGCTCCGGCACTGTGACAATCTACTGTATGTGCCGTCATGCTGTCTGTGTTACACATAAATCCTAAAATATACAACATGACAATAAATCTAATGCTCACCTCCAAAAAAATGTGCTGAAACAGTGGCACCGTTTCAGGTTGATATTTTAGTAAAATAATTATCCTGCAGGTAAAAAAAGGATTTTTGTGGAGAAATGTATGCTAATTTCACTTTTATATTTTGGTCATGTTAAATGTTAAAAATGAATTAAATTGGTGTTAATTTGGAAATTGCAAAGGTCAAAACCATCCTGTAATAATGGATAAAAGTATGAATATTAACTTAGAAAGGCGAGAATAAGTGCTTCAAATGTATTACAAGAATCTGGAGGCTAAAGGGAACTACTGAACTACTGGAGCAAATTAAAAACATGGCAGTAGTGATGTCGGTATTAATACAAGATGGGCTGAATGGCTGTGCTGTGTAAATTGAAACCTCTGAGGGAATCGATTTAACTTGGTAGGTAGATGTTTGTACAGTATGTATGTGTCATATGCTGCGCTCTATGAACCAGTTTATTTTCTTGATGTATTTAGGCAAATTCTCACTGTGTTTCTCTGTATAAACCTTTTTTCTTGTGATAGTTTTTCCCCTATTCTTTCTACATTCTCTTTTTATGGTTAGAGTAAATTCTGTTACACCTACAACTGCAAAAAATACTATGAATTATGGGTCATGAACCTAGAAATGACATGATTGATAAGGTAAAATGGATGACAGTAAAATATAAAAACATTTTTAGATTACCTGTAAGCAGTGAGGGATGAAGTATTCAGATCCTTAACTTAAGTATAAGCACTAATACCAGACTGTGAAAATACTCCATAAGTCCTGTATTCAAAACCTTAACTTAAGAAAAAGGAGTATTTTCAGCAACATTTACTTACAGTATCAAAAGTTAAAGTCTCACTGTGCAGCAAGATGTTCTCTGTCAGTGTTTTACTATTGTATCTGTTGTTTTTCAATAATATCACTGCTGCATTCATGTGTATGTTGCATTTTACTGCTGTAAATGTTTAATCTTGTGCTAATTTTAACTCCTTTATATACTGCTGGGAAGTTTAATCTACAGCAGTGGTTCCCTACTGGTGGGTCAGGGTCCAAAAGTGGGTCCCAGGTCTACTCTGAGTGGACCACAAGTGACTCTGAAATGTCACAAGTCTGGAAAAAACCCAATTAATTTTTAAGTATGGTGCACTCTGGCACAGAGCTTTTATTTGAAGTGCTGCTTCCTGCTGTAGAGTGAGTGAATAACATACAGCTACGTGACAGAGACAGCAAACTAGCTCAACAACATGGCCAAATGCAAGTATGACACTAAATATACTAAACTGTGTGGACCTTGAACTAATGACTAAGGAGAAATCTGGACCCCGTGGCTGGACCAGTTGGGAACCACTGCTCTACAGCAGTGTATCACTCTCTACAAGAACAGCATCTCTAAAAAGGCAACTTTTCATGATGTCAGACAAACAGCCCTGTGACGATGCATTTTTAGCTGATCCAAGAGGGTTTTTTAAAGCGTTACATTTAACTTAGAAGTAAGAGAATTTTCTCAACATGCAAAGGAGTATTTCATCCTTTTCATTTCCTATTTCATCCGCAACATCAACACATCTGAAGATACATAGTTTTCACTGTAGAGAAAAGGCACGAGGATCTGTCATCTGACAGTAACTGAGGCTGTCAGACTAATGTAGTGGAGTATAAAGTACAATATTTCTCTCTGTGATGTAGTGAAGAAGAAGACGTATAAAGCTGCATAAAAGGGAACTGCACAAGTACAGTACAAGAGTAAATGTGCGTAGTTACACTGCTGTCTGTAAGACTACTTTATCATGTGATTACTGAAACTTGAGGTTGTTTGTTTTCTCACATGCTGGGGATGAAGATGATGTCTTTGGCTCTGTGCTGCAAAGCTGCCAGTTTGGAGATCTGGTGGAACTGTTGATCGCTCACTTTTCCATGTGGAAGAACGTTAAGCAGGCCTTTACGGTAGTCTGGCAGGATCTGAATGAAGACACAGACATAGCTACATACACGTGCACATATGTAGGTTACATATACTGTGTGTATGTGAGACATCACCTGTCGTACCTGGTTAAAGTGCATCGCGACACAGAGCTCATTGTCAAACTTGAGCGGCTGAGTCCAGACGACTCGTCTGAACCAGAAGCTGTAGTTGGTGTCGACTAACTCGGCTTCTGTTGCAACATCCAGGATGTACTCGTGTTTGTTCAGAGGACGCACATTCTGACCTGAACACACACACACACACATACACGCTGTTTCATTTACTACAAAGAGATAACCATATTTATCTAAAGATTATCTTAAACCACTTAATTCATATTTGTTAATGTAATGATTTGTAAATCCAACATGCACAAACACTAGTTACAATCCAATACAAACAGCTGAGGTAAATACCCTGAAGCTTCATGTTACTGTCGTATGAGCTGCTGTGCTTTTCAATAACACATGAGCGACAGCAGCTGCCAGCTGTTGTCATGTGGAGATATTTAATGTTAAAGGAGCAAAAAACCAACAACAACAGAGGATGCAGAAAGAGTCCTGTGTGTGTGCTTGAAGGGACGTGATCAGTGCTGGAGCTTTCAGCACTGAAAGCTTGATAAGATGGAAGCAGCAGGAGCACTGCACAAAGCAATATGACAAAGTTGTTCAAACAGTAAACGCCATAACAAAAGCTTCTTCATCTTTTTATCATGAAAAACATGAAGAAGCACAAACAAGTTCCTTTTGAAAGACTAAGAAAAAGTTATACTGTTTTGATGCTGTGTTATGTGTTTATTCACTAATAGGATGTTTGATGATCTGGACACCGTGTTTTTAAATATAGAGACAGACGGCGCTCAGATAAACGCTGCGTTAAGATTTTATGAGATAATAAAGAGGATGAATGTGCAGTGGATTGTTACTGGCAGAGACTCTGTGTTGTGATATCAGTATCGGAAATGAAAAGGTGATATCAAGCCATCGCTCGTTATTTTGCCATGACAGCCTGATCAGGACTCATGAACATGAGCGACTTTCTCCCACAGCTAGAAACCAGAGCGCAGTGTGATATGTGATCTGTGAGTGGATCTGCTTCACTGACAGCGACAAGATGATTGACTTAGTGCACTAATACAACGTTTCACTTGTGTGTGTGTGTGTGTGTGTGTGTGTGTGTGTGTGTGTGTGTGTGTAAGAGAGAGAGAAGCAGACGTCTGTGAGCACACCTCTGTTGGTGACTAAAAATATGGCATATTCTTCCATGGCCTCCAGTTTGTGTAAACCCATCTCATAACACAGCTCCTCAATCACCTCCAGGGCAATCTGAAAAAGACGACAACATCAACATACACAAACACAAACACACAGACACAGACACAGACACACACACACACGAGTATATCTCCTCATAGACACCAGAGGTGTTAAACTGCCAGAAGTGGAGGAACACTTACTGAACACGTTTTGATTTTCACGTGACGTTCAATGCCTCCAGGAAAGAGAAACAGCTGACGTTTTGAACTACGGCCCGCCTGAGGAAGTACAAACCACACTTATACAGTATATACTGTACACACACTGAACATTTCACACTGTGGCTGATTCTTTCAGGACTTTCACACACATAAACTTTAACATAGTGTATAGTGATTACAGTACAGCTCTATGGCTGCACAACTCTGATTAACTCTGATACTTTATTTTACCTTAAAGGGACAGTTCACCCCAAAATCGAAAGTAGATATCTTTCCTCTTACCTGTAGTGCTATTTATCAATCTAGATTGTTTTGGTGTGAGTTGTAGAGATGGCTGTAGAGATGTAGATGGTGGTACCAAATATGAAATGCGTTCATGAGACTGAGATGGGTGCAAGGTCACAATGACCTTGACCTTTGACCACCAATATCTACTTAGTTTATCGCTGAGTCCAAGTGAAGATTTGTACCACATTTGAAAAAAATTCTGTCAAGATGCTTTTGAGATATCGCGTTCACAACAATGAGACAGATAAGGTCACAGTGACCTTGACCTTTGACCTATGACCCCCAAAATCTAATCACTTCATCGTTGAGTCTAAGGGGATTCTTGTTGCTAACTTTGGTTGATTCTGGACAGTATTTACTGTGAGATTTATCAAAGCGTGACAAGGAATTTTACTGTAGTTTATCATGAACTACCGATCACCGATTCATCTCTACCAGCTACCACATTAATTTGCTGCTTATATCAATGTAATGCTACAAAATAACATATACAATAAGATAGATGTGAATGTGGCTGTTCTGCATAACAAGTATGGTACCTTTACTTTTTGCTGCTTTTTGCTGTTTTACTTCCAATCAAGGCCAGACTTTGATCTGTAACGGAGTATCTGTACACTGTATTAAATTTTAGTAATGGATCTGAATACTTCCTCCACCACTGCAGATAGATAAAATGAGGCACTGACCATCACAGCCTTCAGCTCCATGCTGTTGGGTGGAACAGTGCGGCCTCCGTACTGGAACGTCTTCTTCAGGTTCTGCTCACATGCTTTAGCGATGCCTAACACATTGACAGGAAACATCACATGCTCATGGTGTTGGTAATGCGTACAGCAGATTTATACTTTGACAGCGTCTGTTTTGTACCCTGATACTGAGCCCCGGCGCTACGAGACGCCTGCTGCAGGGTCTTGAGCAGAAAGGGCTTGAGGACTTCAGAGCAGCGATGGAAAGCGGTCAGGATGTACAGCAGCCTCCAGCCTCGTTGGCAACTATCACTGTACGACACAAGAGTGCACAGACACACTCAGGATTACAGGCTCAGGGAAGAAAATAGGAGCGCAGTGTGGGTTGGTTTGTGGTGTGTATGTTGTTTATGTGGGAGAGCAGACTCACGGTTTGGAGCTGGTGTTAGCCGTAAGCTGTTTGATGAGTTGGCAGTAAGCCTCATCCCTCATCAAGGTGAACTCTCCTATGAGCTGAGGGGAGGACACACACACACACACACACACACACACACACACACACACACACACACACACACACACATAGATTAGCAAACCGTCAAAGAAGAAGAAGAAGCCTAAGAAAAAAAAGTGCTTTTACCTTAAGGAAATTGCTGACCACTTCCTGTTCTGTCGATCCTCTTGATGGAGAGTCACCCATGAAACGCATCACCGCTACACAAAGTACAAAACCAGTACACAAACACACACAAACCATTACTATTATATTGTCACTTTATCTTTTATATACTTTTACTTACTGTTATTCAACTGTTTACGACTGTGTGTGTGTGTGTGTGTGTGCGTGTGCGTGTGTGTGTATTCTATATATATATACTTTATTATATACTTTAGCATTCTGAATATATGCGTACTACACTCCTGTTTATATTCAGTTTATTCATTGCAATTACTGTCTACTCTGTATTACTTTATTTATTACTTACTTTATTTTAATGTTAATTTTTTTATCTCTTATTGTAACTTGCAGGATTTTATGTTTATATTCTCACTTTGTTTGTACCTGTGTGATCTTCTCTTTATTTTTAATGCATATTTAATGAGCATTGTTGGAGGGTGCCAAAGACTTACTGTGGGATTTTTGTTACTAGTGACTGCTTATCTGTAAATGTTGTGCATCTGATAATTAATGAACTTGAACTTGAAGACACATAGACACACACATATACACACAGATAATGTTCATTTTAATGAACAAAATTTCAAAAATTTCCCATGACTTTTCAAGGACTCATGATAAGATTTACATGCCCACTCACAACGTAGAACACAAACAGAACTGTATAGTGCACTTTGCTCCAAATGTTAATTTTATTCAAATAAGCTGTCTGCAGGCATGTAGCAGTAGAGATCCCAGTGTGGGGGAGTGACAGCTGACAGTTTGGTTGGCTCGTTGGTTGATTTGTTTGAAAAAAAGAATGCTCTGTACCATCATACGATTACGCTTTACTCTCAGAGCAGGTAAAACAAAACCAAAGTGCACACTGACACTCTGAGTGACAGCTAAAAACCCTGGGCTGCCAACATAAATTGCTCAAAATGTGTTAAAATAAAATTTAAAAAAACAGTAGTGGGGTGTGGGTGTGGAAACTTCGGGGTTCATGACCCTACATGTTAAATCTCAATATTTATAGTCTCAACATTATTGTACTTGCTCTACTCGCCCAACTCTGTTCAAAAATAATTCCAGCTAGCTGGCATACGTGAAGGGAGAGTAGGAGCATGGGGAGAAAATGAAGAAAATATGTGATTGTAAACAAAATGTTGTCACACATTGATGCATATTAGAGCTACACTATGTCCACAGCATTATGTGGAAGGTTATCCATGGAAGATTACTTTAACAATTTTACTACACTCAACAAAGTTTAATGACTTTTCCAAAACTTTCTAGGATTTTACTCATTCCATGACTTTTCCAGGCCTGGAAAACAAGAATTCCACGACTTTTCCATGTTGTCCATGACTGTAAAAACCCTGTATTTAAAATTCAGTATTCAATACTTCACAGCTGCTTCAACATAACTGATAGAAATTTGGTTTGTTGAGCTCACAAAACAAAAACAAGAACCCCACTCACACACAACCTTGACAACCTGAGGACGTAGAAATAATTTAAGTTTATAATCATAAATAACTAAAACAAGCAGTCCCATGGGGATGCTGTCAGCACCACACTAGCTATGATGCATGGTAAAGAGTATGATACATACATACCCTTACAGGAATAATAGCAGCACATTAATGATTAAGAGTTAAAAGCCCGAGCGGCCTCTGGGTAAGTGCTGTTACAAAACCTGACTGTCCTAGTTTTGACTTGTCAGTCTTTAAGTATTGAATAGCAGATTTTGCAGAGAAATCCAGAACTTAAATACTTTAAATCTGATCAGAACGTTTCATTTTAACAGCGGATGAATCTGAGCCCGCTGTAATAAGAGTAATGTAATAGGATGATGTAATTAGAGGAGAGATGAGAGAAGGTGAGTACTTACACAGGAAGAGATCAGCTGCCACTCTGTTCATGGCTGGGTCCGTAAACTCTATCAGAGACTCGGTCAGAGGAGTCTGCACAGGAGAAATCACACACAAAACTGTGTTAATTACACAACTCAATAACCAGAAATAACACATAAGAGTTATGCAAAGACAGTGTGCTAAGATGGCTCAAGTTAGAGCAAGAAGAAGAAACACCTAGAAGAACACCAAGAAGAAAAGCACCTTGGAGAACTTGATCATCTCAGTCGGCTCTCTGGAGTCTCTGCTCTTGCTTTTGCTCTGCAGGGAATCTCTGGGAATAAAATCAGTCACAAAGTGAAGTCTTTAAATTTAACGTATGTTGGAAGAAGTTTACTTCAGTAAAAGTAGCAATGCCACACCACAAAAACACTCCATTACAAGTAAAAGTCCTGCAATCAAAATTTAATTTAATAAAAATACAGAAGTATTTAAATATTCTCATTATGCAGAGAGGTGTTAGTGTTTTAATATTTTTTTTATTCAGCCATTATTATTGATACCAACAACACCTTAAAGTTTGTGAAGGTGGAGCTGATTTCAATAACTTTATATGCTGTTTGGGACTTTAATCCATAACAATGCATCTTATTTCATAAACTAATGATATGTTTGTGATAAGTAACCAGTAACTATATCTGTTAATTGAATAACGATAACAACAATATTGATACATTTCATTTAATAGCACTGTTCATGTCACTCAAGGCCACTTTACATCACATAAAATCAGAAATACAACACACAATAAGCAACAAAACATAACTCATCAATGAGTTCAAGTCTGTATAAAATAAGACGCAGTTGTTGCACTAATAGTGAGGAATTCTTGTGAACAAAAAGTACAATATGTCACTCAAACACATTGTGAAGTAGAAGTAGAGTCATACAGTAAAATACAAGTACCTCAAAATTGTACTTGAGTAAATGTACTTTCCACCGGTGGATCTGAAGTTGTCAAGTTTGTGTAAGTTTAGTGTTCTTCTGTGTGTTTGTGAGATTTTGAGTGTGTGCACTTTTTTTCCTGTGTCTCACCCCTTCATGTTGTTTCCCTGTCTGAAGTACTTCTTGGCGAACTCCAACATGTCATATTTACTGTCCTGCAGGGCCCTCTCATCCAGATCTCCTTCAGCAAAGCCGTCAAGGGAAACCTTCTGAAAAGAAAAGAAAAAAAAAAAAGATTGACAGCGAAAAACAATCTGACACTCAGATCAGTTTGACAGACAGAAAAAAACATATGGTGTGTGTATGTGTGTGTGTCTGCGTACCTCAATAGTTTGATCTATCTCGTGTGCAGCCATAGTGGACGCCACGGCGACGGCGACGGCTGATGACACAGCAAACTGACCCGCTCCCCCTCGAGGCTCTGACTTGCGGTCCAGTGGCAGCGACAGGAAGTCAGGAGGAGCGACGGGATGGACGCACTCAGCCGGGAAAGCACCTGAGCGGCCGAACACAGCACCAAACTTCCAACCTGGTGCACACCACACACACAGACACACAAAGCAGAGGGATTACAACCCTGCATTCAAAAGCAGGCACACCTGGGTGCCTTGTGCCTCTAAACAAACTGCCTCTCTGCTGTAAATCCTGATCACTATCTGCCTTTCCTCTAACAGCAGGTCAGCTTTTCATTTACACAAGTCAGATCCTAATCTGCCTGCTTTTCTCTCTCATTTACAAGACTTAACTCTCCCCCGCCGCTGCGCTGATAACCTGGAACATTATGCAGCCTTTGGTCGCATTATAAACACTATACACATGGGTTTTTCTGTCACTCTTGAGGACATTGTATTGACTTACATTCATTCCCTTATCCAGACCTTAGCCATAACCACAACATGTCAGATCCCAACCCTTGTCCTGACCTTCACCTAATCCTATAAACCTCTAAAACAAAGTCTTACCCCAACAAACTTCACCCATCAATATTTCTATATTAAAGGAATACTTCACCCACAAAATGATCATTTGTATATCCACTGCTCACCATGTGTTACCTTGAATTCATGAAGAAAAATTGTTTTTCTTTCAAAGAATCCAAAAATGGCGACGATTCTTCATGAATTGAAGTAAAACCAGACCGCGTTTAACAGCAGCAAAAAACATCAAAACATCCGTTTACAAACTCTCACACAACTCACGCAGTATAATCCAAGTCTCATTTATCCAGTCGTGTGTTCAGTACTTCCCAAAGACATGCATGTTAGCTAAAACATTATGACTGTGTCATGCCGAGTAGCGTGTGTTTGACCCCTGCTCAAGCTGAGCTCATATGCATGTACATGCTCAGGGCACACTACTCATAGGTGGAAGTGTTTTATATGAAGTTGATTTAGTGAAAAATGCATGTGTTTGGGAAGTACTGAGCATACGACTGGATAAATGTGACTCATATTATACTGCACTAGTTGTGTGAGGGTTTGTGAACAGATGTTTTCATATAGTTTTGCTGTTGTTAAACAAAGACTGCGTTTACTTCAATTCATGAAGGACATTTTTTGGATTCTTTGTTCACCGTGGAAGCATGTGAGAAAATTCTTCAAGAATTCATCATAACACTGGATGAGTAATTGATACACAAATGGTTATTTTGCGGGTGAAGTATTTTAACAACGCATCAAATATCGTTCAAAGTGAAAGATCTCGCTTCTAGTGATGACCCCACAGAGAGTGAGCACCCGTCTCTGTAGTCCCTCTTTGCTCAGTGAAGCTTTTTAGCTTCTTTAAGCTCACTGTTTTGGTTTTACAGACCAGGTCACTTTCACCTGTTGCAACTGTTTACCATCAAAAACCTCTGATAAACTCACTGACCACCTGCTCAGCACCAAACAGCAGACAGATAATGTAAACAGCTCGATAGCAGATATTTCACTCAGGATTTGGTGGAGACCAAAACAGAGCTAAAAGGAGAGGGACTATTGGACTTACGTTTGTCAGGTGGACAGAAACACTACAAATAAATACCAGTGTTGCTCCATATCTGCTGGACGTGTACATATGCAACTGTTTGCTGACATGTTTGTCATCTCACTTTTGTAAGGTTATATATGTCAGTGCTGTATTGAAAGCTCAGAGACCTGCTTTCTTTCCCCAACATTGTGATATAAGTATTCACACAAGCTGTCCTCCCAGAACCCCTTGAGTTTTTAATACTTGATGAAAAATTAAATGTGTAAGAGGCTCAGATCTTACATTCACATTTGATGTAATTAAAGTTCCTACCTTTAGAAATTCAGCCTTTTTACTGGATTAAAGATGATAACAGAGCTCAGTGAAATGTACTGTGGAGGATGGATTGTACTATGTGAGGTTCATCTGAGGACGGTTTTGAGGTCCAAAGGAAAAATAAGTGCATCACAGTAAATTAGAAATATGTGTGTGGAAGCACACACTGAATTTGTCCTGTCCAGTATCTGTTAAGCACTGGAATGACTCGCCTCATCTGTGATCTTATTTCATCTTTTGTGTCCTGAAGAAATGAATCAATGAATCAATATTTTTCAAACTGCATCGCCATCTTTCATCTGAAAAATAATTTTCTGATACAATATTTTATTTAAAGAGTGCTGTCGGCACCGTCAACACCACTGCACCTATTTGTCCTTGGCTTAAGATGCCATCACACCTCCAGGGGACACGGACACACTCCGGGTTAATAAATCTCTCAAAGCTGTCAGTTTGAATTGTTGCATTGTTTATTTTTTAGCCATGACGTTATCATCTGGTTGTTTATAGATCTGATTTTGTTTTGGATTTAATTGAGGGGATTTAATGAAAACTCACCAAAGTCTTGAGTGTCTCTTTTCAGCTCCTCCAAATACACCACCTTCTTCCTCACCACACAGCCGTAACTGTGACCTGGAGGAGACACAAGACAAAACACACACACACACACACACAGACACGCGCACACATGCTTGAATCACAGATTCACTCAGAAGATAACATGACTACATGTACCACAGTGTCTTACCCTTCTCCAGCCCGTCCATAACCTGCAGCCTGATGACGTCACCTTTGTGAAAATTGAGCATTGAGCGGTCGTCTGTCACAAAGTTTCGCTCTGCAATCACATAATCTGAGTCCTGTAAGGGAGAAAGACTCACAGTATTTGGACTGACATTTACCCTCAACTTGACTCATCTATTTCTGCTTCAGACACTGTTTTTCTACATCTCTCGTATAACTCACAGAAAAGAGGAGCTTGTAACATTCAGTATGTGGAGATGAGGGGACTAAAAGAAATAATCATCAAGGTAAAATCACCAGAGAGACTACTGCTGTCCTGTTGCTGCTCATGTGTTAGCTGAAACTGTTCTCAGGAGCTGGTCACGAAGTTTCAAGTGTATTTCATTTATATAGCACTTTAAAAAGCACCAAAGTGCTTAACAAAGACATACAGAAATGTATACACACGCAGACACAACAGTGCACGGATAAGTTAAACGACTAGAAAAACATGTCAAATACAATTAAAATCAAGAGAACAAAAATGGGTCTTGAGGTGCGACTTAAACGCATCAGCAGACTCAGCCTGTCTAATGGCCTCTGGCAGGCGATTCCAGAGCCGAGGAGCCGCTATAGAAAAAGCCTTATCCCCATCCTTTCTTTTCCATGAACAGGGCACAGCTAACATGCCACGGTCGGTGGATCTGAGTGGTCTGATGCTGCTGTAAGGAGCTCTGAGATATATGTCGGCGCCACCATGGAGAGATTTATAGACAATTGGAAGAATTTTGAAGTGTGTCCTGAAATGAACGGGAGCCAGTGTGAGGACACAAGGACAGGGGTGGTGTGGTCTCGTTTCTTTGGCCTTGTTAATAACCGGACAGCGGCAGCAAAAAAATGCAAAGAAATGAAATGTATATCATTGACAAATGGTTTGACAGATTTCAAGCCCGGATTCCATGTACAATGTTGTTTCTGCAGAGCCGTCAAACTTGAAGTGTTCCTCCTTTAACTGTGGGCGCCATTAAAATACAGACTTTTTCTAATGCTGGACAGAAGAAGTATGTGTGTGTGTGTGTGTGTGTGTGTGCTGTACCTTTTTGATCTCACTGATGAATGTGTCTATGAGATGTTTGACTTGTGGTGCCTTGGCTGAGAACAGGATCAGTTTCTCGTTGGTCAGATTGAATTCCAGCATGTTCTCAGAGGGGATGGTCACAAACAGGATGTCTGCATAGCTGGAAAAACCAAAACAATGCCAGGGTGTCTACAAGTATCAAACACTTATATTTAATGTTTTTGAAGTTCCTTTTCAAGATAACTTAAGCAAGTAAGCACATGTATAAAGTAAGAAGACTGTATCAGGTTTGTCAGATTTGTGACATCAGAAATGTGGACTTTCATGCAGAGGAGCTCCACTCATTTTGAAAAAAAGAAACTTAAAGATGAGTAAATGGAGTTAGATAAAATGCTTGTGGCTATTAAAACCTCACAAAAATATAAGAATATTTAGTAAATTCTAAGGCCTAATGTTTATTTATAAAATAAATTAAATTGTCTATTGTCTAGTTGATGTCTACCTACTAAAGATCCTGTTGGCAGCCAGTTAAAAGGCCATTACAAAACACTGGCTCCAGAAAAACGGTCCCACTACCACTACTAGCCTCTTTATTAATATTGTTAAGCACTTACACCTTCTGGAACAGATGACACACTCCATGCAACTTCAGAAAGAATTGGAGAAAATGGTGTGCCTATTTGCCAGTGAAACAGATGCTACATGATTATTGTATGTATCATGTATGAAACTTTATTTTAAATTAGGATAGCTAGTCTTGTAAACATCCCATGAACTAATATTTGTCTTTTTTTCTTTGCACTGTTTTCCTTTTTTTCCTTTCTTTTGTTCCTAAACATCCTAAAATGTTCATAAATAAAACATATAAAAAATAAATAAATTAATTAATTAAAGACATTTTCAGACTTTTTAAGGATGTGCAGGAGCCCTGGGTGCAACAGGAAATACAGCACAAATGCTCCCAATTTTTAAGTAAAACAAAGTTACAAAATCAGTAGATTAATGCAGTTATTAAATATTAATAATGATGAAATACTGTATTAAATAAATAAAATATTTGAGAATACAAATTCAATACTGCCAGAATGCTAAAAGTATTAAGTTTCTAATATGATAGATTGCCATAAAAGCAAAGTTAGGGCTTTCTATAATTAATGACAATCAATTACTTTCCTTCTATGCTCGTAAGGTTCCTTGTAATTTTAATTTTTGATCCAAAGGCCTGAATAAAAGCTGCTTCTTGACCAGAAAATGTGAGACATAGCAGTATCAGTGTATAAGTAACAAGATATTGCAAGACAGCAACTCTCAAATATGGGTATTATATTACCCTAAAAGTCCGGCATTTGTCAGGCTACATGCACAAAGGAATCTTTTCCTGAATAGTTAAAAAATAAGTAGAGGATTGTCGTCATAATAGACAACAATTTGGTATATTTTCCTGTGGTTTACAACTCACCTGACTCTGACTCTGAACTATAAAACACACATATCTGGATCTCCAAACAAAACTAAAAGAAAAGCTAATAAGAATGTGCAAACAAAGACATACGTGTAGGGCCGTAGGACTCTGAAGTAGTCTGGAGCTGCAGCGCTGCTTTTTACAGTCTTCAACAGCTTTATACCGCTGTGGGACACAGACAACACCTGCACACCTGTTCCTACACTACCCTGCACACACACACACACACACGCACACACACACACACACACACACACACACACACACACACACAGACAGAAGTTTAATAAAAATGAAAATAACACATTCAGTAATTATTATCCTCTAAGGGTTTAAGACCCTCACCGATGCAGGGAACAGACGGGAGAAGTATATTTCCCAGGTTTCTCTGGCAGCCGTCACGATTGTTTTCTTCACATGCTCCTCCACCGGATCCATATTCTGTTCAACCCCGTGTTTGGCTGTCATTCACACAAACAGACACATGAACTCATGAATGTCAAAGAGAAGTGTTTGGATTAGAGCATAAGGCCTAAAGAAATGTCTGCAGGAAGAACAGACAGACTACCGAAAAGAGCCTTCATTTTCTGCCTTTCATCCCGGGTGATGCGAACACACGCCTCTGACAGAGTGTCGTTCACTATCTGCAGGAGAACAACAGAGGAGAGGAGAGGTGATGTTGGAAATAATTTAGTTTGATCTTTCCATGATTTTTATGTCGTCAGGTAAAAAATCTGGAGCGCAATTGGTGTGCGCAGATGGGAAAGGTGAATGAATCAACGAAAAGCATTTAAAGGATTACGTCACCCACAGAATGATCATTTGTATATCAATAACCCATCCTGTGTTACACTGACTTTGTTAAGAAAACTTTGTCTTCTTTGTGTCCCTCTACAGTGAACAAATAATCCAAAAAACAGGAAGTCTTGATGTTAAGAGGGGGCTATATCAAAAAGTTGAGCAGTCAGTGTGCAGTGTACTTGTGGGGTTGTTTTGGTCCCCAGATTAAGCTGCAGAGTGAACGCTCTTCACTTTCATGCTGCTCTTTGGTACAGGCAGCTGCTGACACAGAGGCAGCTGCCCAGAGGAAGAGAGGCTTTGTCCCCTCAGGCTCTGAGATAATGTTTTCTTCTGCCTCCGGCCTAGAAGTGTTGAATTTATAGCTCGCAGCAACTTAATATGACGCAGTCTCTGGCTTTTGTTTGACATCTAGTGTCGGCAGAAAATGCTGCAGCACATTTACAATCCGTCATTAGCATAGTAGTTTGTTTACTATATCAGTGAATGTTACTGTCACCCTGAACATCCTGCTGAACCCCGTTCAACTCTCAAACTCTTCATGGAAAAAAACTCTTGCAGTATAATCCAAGTCTCATTTATACAGTCGTGCATTTTCACTAAAACGTTATGATTTAATACACTTCCACCTGTGAGCAGCATGCCTGAGCATGTGACTGCGTATGAGCTCAGCTTGAGCAGAGTTTAAAGCACATGTGTGCTCAGGCACGCCACGCAGCCATGCATGAGACTGTTTGTACTGACAGGTTTTAAATAGCAAGTTCATAGTGAAAATGCTTGTGTTTGGGAAGTACTGAGCATACGACTGGATAAATGAGACCTGGATTATACAACACGATTTGTGCAAGCGTTTGTAAACTGATGTTTTGATACAGTTTTGCTGTTGTTAAACGTGGCCTCCTTTTACTCCAATTTTCAAGATTTGTCTCCATTTTTGGATTCTTCATTCACTGTGGAGGCATGTCAAAGTTTTCTTCATGAATTTAATGCAACATGGGGCGAGTAAATGATATACAAATGGTCATTTTTTTGTTGGTGAAGACACTTTCAGTTGGTCCAACTACCTGCCCAAAGCATCAGTATTTGACAACCTGGGATTGTGGCTCAACAATCACCTATCTTTCTCCAGAGTTACAGATAGCACCTTTGATTAAATGTAGAAGAAAATAAGTGTGTGTATCTGTTGATGCTGCATCTATTCATCGATTCATCCTGCATTCATTCACCCATCTCTTACATTACCTGTTTGAAGATGAGATCCAGCACCAGAGGATTGTTGAAGCTGTCTTTGGGATAAAAAACCTGTAAGAGAGGAGAAACACTCAACAGAATAGGATACAAACATTTTGACAGTGGATCATAATGTTTGTGTATTTGTGTAAGTACACACCTCCTTCCTGAGGTACAGTCTCCAGGGAACGTTGGTGTATGTGTAGTGCTCTTCATTGGTTCTCTGATGAAGCTGTGTCTGGATGGTCTCAGTCTCTACAGGAAGCTCTCGAGAAACTGCGTCAAATAAGTCACATTTACATTTTAGTTTCACTTTTATTCAAAGGTCTTATTTTGCGAAAACTGTATTAAGTACACAGGGACAGTCGGACTGCCTCTGCTCCACTGTTACTGTTGTTAGAATGGGAAAAGCCTGATATTGTCCTAACATTGTTGTAATCTTGTTTACAGACAACCTAATGCTTTAAGGTCAAGTGCCCTCAAGACGACAGGACAAATGTGTTTTCAGAATCTGCATATCAGTAGGATCATATGGCGCCTTGCCACCTGCCTGCTGTGAGAGTCAGAGTGCTCCTGTTTAACTACCCTCCTGTACTCCCGACCTTGTCTGCAACATAATGAGACTATTTGTTAGCAAATAAGCTCGCCATTGGTGATTTAGTATGAGTAGGTAAATAAGGTTAATTGGCACTCTTGTAAATATCAAGGCAGAATTTACACTGAATAATGTGAGATGTCCTCTGAGAGAACAAAGTCTAGTGAGCGAATGTATGAACAAGTGGCGCAATTCAGAAGAGGTCACTGCCGACCCTCTCAGAACCGTGTGGGTGATGAGCCTCTATGTTTTTGTTTATTTGGGGTTTTGTTCTCTGGCTGACCATGTGCAGGTGATTTCACCGATCCGTTCTTTCCTTCTACTTGACGGACAGCTACTCAGTGAGTGGTGTTTTTGTGTTGTGTCTGAGTGTTGGCTCCTCTTGGTAAATGTCTGGGAACCCCTGACCTAGCAGGTGCTTAGTTTTGTGCTGCATTGTATCAGCACGAGTACGTGATCAAAAACCAACAAAAATTGTCAGCAAAAAAGGTTTTAAAACATCTGAAAAACTTTCAGAAAATGCCTGTGCAAAATGATCTAAGTGTCTTGTATTTAAATTTATTTGAATTAATTCCTTTTGATCGTGTCGATACAATTTAATGTAGTTCGTATACAGAGCATGAAACTGATAGGCATATTTTTTAAAACATCCAGAGTAAAAGCTGTAAGACTTTCATATGATATTTTGACATGTATAAGCAATATAACATCTCGTGTTTACAGTTTAAACACAACTTATGTACTTTAACAATATAACTAATAGACTGAAATATGCCTTGTGCTTCCTCATTGCTTCACTGTCAGCCATGCTTGTTCAAAAAAGGGGGCGTGACTGTAATCATAGATCTAAATATCCTTGAAAAATAATGTCCACTGGAATGGATTGGAGATCTGAACAGGTTAAATTTCAAATAAATTCAGTTCAATTCAATTTTATTTATAAGCCCAATATCACAAATCACAATTTGCGTCAGAGGGCTTTACAGTATATGAATCCCTCTGTCCTTGGACCCTCACAGCAGATAAGGAAAAATTCCCCCAAAAACCCTTTAACCGGTTAGTTAAAGTTGGTAATGTGTTACAGAGTCGACAGCCCTTAATGGAGAAAGCTCATGCAAATCCAAACACAAATATTTTCTCTAAACTATATCTAAACAAAATGTTTCCTGGATTATCCTCCTGTGAATAGGAGCTCCGCTCTCTTTAACACCATTCAAAAGAAATCTTTTTGTGAGACCACAGAGCGCCAATGGAGGTGAGTACTACACACAATTTTTATTGTTTTTGGATGAAATATTCCTTTAAGCATATTCAGAGGTATACAGATTTAGTTGTCAATATTTTTATAAAACTAATTTAGTCCACAGGTTAGCATAGAGGTTTATGGTATAAATAAGTAGTTAAAATGAGCATAACTTTTGCCTAAAGGTACACTAAGCGTGAATAGTTCGGTACTGTTTGTCAACAGTTTTGCCAGGGAAAGTGAAAGCCAACCCCAGATTTACTCGGCTTGCCTCCCTCTTGGATGCATGCTACTAATGAGCTGGTACCTGGTCGCTTCCTTTTAATAAAGTCCTCACCTGCGTGCTGTACCCAGGAACGTCCCAAACACGGAACATAAGAAAAAAACAAGAAAATACAGGCAGAGGGCAGAGTCTCTGCAGATAAATACAGTGCCACATACTCCTAGTGGGTCATAAGTGACTTAGAGGGATAACTTTTGTATGAGTCTATACTTTTTAATTTTTTTTTTTTTTTTTTAGAAAATCCTATGTAGTATACCTTTAAAAGTGCCCCAGTAGAGTATATGGCCACTAGGGGCACTGTGGTGCAATGAGCAGAAGATAAAACATAAATCAAAGAGAAGATTAACAATGTAGGCTAGTTTCATAACTTTCAAAAATTGCTTCAATGATGTCCTAAGAAGTAGCAAATACAATCTAAATCAAATCTAAATGTTAGACTTTCCAAATAACACACTGAGTTTTGATGAAAGACATGAAATCTAAAAAAAAGCAGAAATCTCACCAAGATACCTTTAACTCTGTAAAGTTAAGCAGCCTTGTTTGTGCTGGAATATGTGGATGAGTGTACACCGTGTGTGAGTGTGAGTACCTGGAGGAGGTAGGGGGGGAGGACGATCAGGTGCTCTGGTCTTCGTGCCTTTGGTTGGTTTGATTCCCGCCTCCTTTATGGCAGACGCAGATGGTGAGGGGGCAAGAGGACGCTTGGGCTGGACCGACACAAAAAGGCTCTCCTGCGTGACTGATTTCTAGCAGCGTCTTACATCACTTTATGTACTGCTTGCACTCTGTGATTGTGTGTTCTTGGATATGTGTATGTGTGTGTGTGTGTGTGTGTGTGTGTGTGTGTGTGTGTGTGTTTGTGTGTACCTGCGGAGCAGGAGGATTGTCCATCTGCGGTTTGAGGATCTGTAAAGCTTCATCCCGAGGGGTTTGCTTCTTTTTAAACTTCCCTTCTGGTCTCCTAAATACATCCACACAGTGTCAACATCCCACATTACAGTCTGCAGGGTTTTTCAACTACAAATGTAGTCTACTGTATAATCTGTGTGTTTGTGCTTATTGTGTGCAAATACAATCATTCTGGTGCTGTGTGCTCACTGTGAACAATAACAGCGCAGTCAGTATCTGTTTGTGGTTTGTTGTATTCAGGGCTTTACAGTATTCACACTTAATTCTGTGACTGAAGATAGCATCAACTGCTGTGCTGTATTTACAAGCAACAATCCATCCATTTAAAGCTATGATTACTGTGCCCACTCTGCTGTTATCAGCCTGTGTGTTTGCGGGACCTCACCTCTTGTCTGGTGGCAGCGATTCTGGCGGTGGAGGCGGGGAGTTGTACCTTTTGATGATTTCTTTAGAGATAAAATAGACCATTAAAGAATAATGTAGATAACGCTTTATATTTTCTTTCATCGTCTCATATCCAAATACTGACCAGTCATGCTGTATTAACCTGTGACATCAACATTGTTCAGCTTTCTAATTCAGTTACCTTGGATATCTTGGCTGGGGACGACATGATCTATTGTCTGAGCTGAGTACTTCACCACCTCTACAGCAGGGGGCGGAGGAGACGTCACCACTGGGGCTAAAACACACAATCAAAAAAATAAATTAGTCAATAAGGAGTGATGTTTTCTTGTGTAAAGCCCTCTTAAATAAGAGTTCTAGTTAAAGGGACTCTGTCTCTGTCTCTTGCTCACTCACTCTCCCATGTGTTCTCCCTCTTACCAAACTTCCTGGCGGGTGCGTCCTTGTTTATGGGGATGCCTGGAGCCTTCCTCCGAGAGACGCTGTCCTTGCCTGACTGAACCTGAAAAAGCCAGAGCAGAGGACAGAGAGTTTGCACTTCACGCTTTTCAGGATATTAACATATTGTCTTTTAAGATTTTGTTGAACCCAGAAAAATGTCAGAGTGAAGAAACGGAAAGAAAAAGGACATTATACTGGACTGTATAAACAGAAACCTGTAGAAGTGAGAATCTGTAATTCAGCATATTTGTTTTTATTTTGTCAACATCTGTGGTGCATAGATTGTTGTGTTGTTTGAAATGTTTCTGTGTGGACAAAGTTGCATTGAGTTGCACCCTAATTTTCAGTTTTGTAAAAACTAGAAATGTGTTCCACTAAAAAATAAAATCCACCTTTGTCACCATCTCAGAAAAAAAATCTAGACTGTGCATCAAAACATTACAACATAATGGTTTATCAGATGAAGGCAATTATATCATCACAAGGGGTGAGAGCCAGAGGGGTGTAAGTAACATCTTTGATGAAAATAAGTTATACATATCAAATGAAAGCACTTCATGTAATGTATGTAATGCCAAAAACCAGTCCAGAATCCAAACCGCAAGACTTAATGCTGAACACACTTAACTATTTGGGGCCAAAAATGGCATAAGTGCACCTACTTACCTAACACATTTTTAAATGAACAAATTTTGACAGCTATTGAACAAAAATATTTTATGTGTACTATCATCCACATCTTTATTATGTTTTAATATTATGATTACATTCTATAAACAATGTTGGGACAAAGTATGGTCATGTTTTTGATTTGGCTGTCCTGTAAAGTTGGTCAAATATGACACGACTTACGCCCCTCTGGTTCTCACCACTGATGCAGTGGTTAGCACTGTTCTGGGTTTCGAACCCACCTAAACTCCTTCTATATGGAGTTTCATGTTCTCCCCATGTCAGTGTGGGTTTTCTCCAGGTACTCCGGCTTCCTCCCACAGTCCAAAGACATTCAGGTTAGGTTAACTAAACTGTCCATAGGTGTGAATGTGAGTGTGAATGGTTGTCTGTCTCTATGTGTCAGCCCTGTGATAGTCTGGTGACCTGTCCAGGGTGTACCCCGCCTCTCGCCCAGTGTCAGCTGGGATAGATTGCAGCCCCCTGCGACCGTGAACCAGGATAAGTGGTTACAGATAATGAGAGGTTCTCACCCTCGAGATCCTGATTACTGCAGGCTGCAGACACTGACCAAATACTCAACTTAAACTAAATCAGAACAAAGGAAAAGATTCCACAGACTCAGCAGCGGCACATTTGCTTCACCCTCCAGCCCACTTTTACTTCTGTCTGGAGATTTTGGGGGAATTTTTCTAATCCCACTGGACAATTTTAGACTTTACAGGACTTTATCTGTGTACATTGCATATTCCTTTTATACTTTGTACTGCTAACCTCTGCACATTCCTTGGAAACTTTTTGCACATTTCTGCACAAAACCACCACTTCTAAAAATGGCACAGCTCTTTCATCTTAATTCAAATATACTATACATATTTTTGGTAGTATTCTTTCATATTTCATGTTAATGTTTCTTGTTTTTTACAATATTTGCTTTTATTTTTAATACCAATTTCTCTTATTATGTTTACATTATGCACTGAAGCAAATTCTGTGTATGTGAAAACCTACTTGGCAATAAACTGGATTCTGAAACCTCTATTTAATGATTGTGACTGATGCTGCTGTTATCTGCTTTTGTTTGGCTGGTTACATGTTTATCTTTTATTTGTCTGGCTTTGTTTGTTTTTCTAGGTCTCTCTAGCAAAAGAGATCCTGATCTCAATGAGGGTACCTGATTACATAAAGGCTATACATATTTTCATTTCACTTTCAAGTACACTTGCTTTCCCTTTTTCAACCAGCTTTAGCTCATCATCCTGACCACAGAGCTCTCATTCTTACTGCACACAGACAGCTCACTCTTTCCATAAAAGGAAACTGCATCTTGTTCTGTTCCTATAATTTTTCCTGAGGAAGTGTTGGTCGCTGTTGTTGTTGGAGTTTACGATTAATTAAATTAAAAAATTAAAAAGTACTGAATCATTATGTAAGACATCAGTTTGGACTGTTACCTCACACGTCTCAGAGTTACTGACCCGTGCAGCAGCGTTAGCTTTAGGCTGTGCTGGCTCAGTTTTGTTAGTTTGGGCCTGAGGCTGAGGCTGAGCTCCGGGCCGAGTCTGGGGCACCGCAGGCTGATCTTGAAGGTGCGATGGAGTTTGTTCCAGTCGAGCAGGGGGAGGATAGGGATGCCTGGGTGGGATGTCTGCTGCCGCGAAGGGAGTGGGAGTGAAGTTGGCGTAGGGGCTGGGTGGGATGTTAGCGTATGGACTTGGGGGTATGACAGCATAGGGGCTAGCGGGGGCGTACGGGCTGGGAGGGTGGTGGAGCAGCGGGCTCATGGGAGGGCTTGTGATCGGAGAGGTGGGGGGGCTGGTCACTGGGCTGCCGACCATGGCCATGGCCTGCATGGTCATCTGCTGGGCCTGAGAAACAAGACGATGGTGCGTTAACTCCAAAAGAAGAGCGGTGGAACAAACACACAGATCCAGACGGAGGGTTTACCATGATGATGGCCTGCTGGTTCACGATCGCCTGCTGCTGCTGGTCCAAAACAGCCTGCTGGGCATCTGGAGGAGAGAACAGGAGACACACAGTAAACAGGAAGGAGGGATAAAAAATCATGTTTGATCCTCTTATTTTTCTTCACACTCGATACGAACCAGGTGTTACAGGTGCCACTGCAGCAACAGGAGGCGACATCACGCCTCCCACGGGAAGGACTCTCACAGCTGTGTGCAGACAAACATAGGCACACATCAAATTTCAGATTTTAAGTGTGTTTGTTTTATTACACTTGCTAATGATTTTTGAAGATATTGAAGTTATTCCAGTGTGTGAGG
The DNA here is from genome assembly GCA_019142605.1 of Cephalopholis sonnerati. Taxonomy (NCBI): domain Eukaryota; kingdom Metazoa; phylum Chordata; class Actinopteri; order Perciformes; family Serranidae; genus Cephalopholis; species Cephalopholis sonnerati. The sequence goes on from JAGQAX010000003.1 coordinate 22,492,374, forward strand.
CTCTGTCCAAAATGACTCCATATTTACTATAAAACACATTTTATCTAGTGTGCCTGGATTTATGGTATGTGGAAAGACATCATTATGGACTCAGAGTCAATAGCGCGTACACTTCTATTGTCTTACAGTCTCACAATCCAATGTGTTGGATTTTATAGATGGCAAAGTTGTGTGACACTACACCTGTCAGTGACGGTGCAAACAGTTAATAGTGAATGAGGATACAAAAGAGAGCCTGTGTCTTTCACTGACCCCCTGGTGGAGGTTGGGAGCCTCCTCCAACTCCTCCAGCCCCCTTCATCCTGCTGGACAGTGCTGCAGCTGAATCTAGTTCCTGTGAGGACAGAGACTTTAAAACTTAACATCAGATTACAACATGCATGCACGAGAAAACACAAAGTTAAAGAAGTATGCAACCAAAATTATATCTTTTGGGCATCAAACACTCTGAACAGGTCTGCGTATCAAACTGATATATAAGCAAATGAGCTGATGTATCAGTTTGGCGTATATGATGGCTGACAATTAGCAAGAAACTAAAGTATAGAAATGCCAAAGATGTGTGTGACAGTGATGGCTTTACATACTTCTCAACTATGAAAATCCTGCTCAGTGCATATATTTGTCATGTTCCAAAATGTCTGCCAATATATCATTAGGAGAAATGTTTAACTCTCAGTTGTCAGTATCAACCTCAAATATCTGGTGTCGGTATAGTCTGTAGTTCAGAGTATCAAAGCTTTGTCCAAAAATTCTTTTTGTACAGATTGTTTTTATAGCTTTTATTATTAGACAGGATGATGTTGGGCTTGGGGGGCTGACACGCAGTTGAGGGCTACAGGCTGGAATTGAGCCTGTAGCTGCTGCGGCAAGGGCATTGCGTTTACACATGGGACACCCGCTCTACCCCCTGAGCTGCTGAGCACCCCAGTTCTGTCCAAATTCTAATAATTTTAGACATTTTATTCAGGCAAAGTTATTGCACATCTTTTTTGTTGTTGTTGTTGTTGTTGTTGACAAAGGGGATTTGCTATGCTATGCAGAATTGTGGTTACTGTTTGTAAACACGCTCGCCAACAAAAGTGAAAGAAAAAAACAACCCCAGTTTCACTCTTGTTGTTGTTTCCCCTCACTATATTTGCATTTTTTGGCGCTGTGTCTCTTGGATGCCTGCTGCTTATAGTCTGGTATCTGGTTGCTACCTTTTTATTAAGTCCCAACCTCACCTGAGCGCTGTGGGGGTACACGCCTATAAACTTTCTGAACACGAAAAATAAGAAAAACAGGCAGAGGGCAGAGTCTCTGCAGATAAATACACCACACACTTCTCGTTGGTCCTAAGTGATGATTGAGAGGGATTACTTCTGTATGAGTCTATACATTGATATTTAGGAAAATCCTGCATAGTATATCTTTAAGTATAAATTTAGTGAAACAATTGCAAGGTGCTTTTTAAGTAAGGTATCAAATAAAGTTTTATTTTGGTATCAGTGCTATCATATAACACTCAGCCCTACTGTACCTGTGATAGGTGTATAGTTGCTCCTTGACAGCGGACAGCAGCAGTATTCAACTTGGATTTACAGCAGTTATAAAAGATTCTCATGAAAACCTCAAGTATTGACAAAAAAGTTTCAAAATCAAACAACTGTAGCAGCAAAGCTTCCTCCTACACAGTTGATCTGTGTGTTCTTTATGCCCTGAAGAACTGTCACTTCACTAACAAATCACTGAAAATACTACATTTAGTGGAGGTTCAGGACTATGAGGAGGCAGTAGCATAACACTGGAAGTGGTGTATTTAGAAATACTTTAACTCCGGTTCCCAATTCAACTACATTGTAACAGGTGGGAATCCTGACTACAACCGCTGTCCGTCTGTAAAGGTGCATTTATTTATAAAAACTACTTGTGTAATCAGAGCACCTTTTGACTGTCAGGTCAGAGGAATCACCCTCTTGTGTGTGCAGCCATTCCATCAGAAATCAGCCGCTGACCCATAAATCCACAGGAGTGTGTGTGTTTGTAGGCCATGTCTCATTAAATAGTAAGCCCTTCATTTGCCAGAGTGTCAGTTCCTCGTAAGCAGATCCCCGCGTTGCCTGGGTGGGAAATCACCGTGGCGATCTAGTCGCTGTGACAGTTACGGTAACTGGGTAACGTAATAGGTTGCTGGGCGGGAGAGGTCTGTAGAACACATCTGATACATGCTAATTCCTGTCAGCCACATCCGATAGCACGGCTAACATTCACCACATCACTGTCCCAGCTGAGGACTGATAGATCCAACATGGCCAGCATTCACTGCACCATTGCCCTGACTAAATACATATGGATTTGACTCAATCAATAACCAGCAGATATTACTGCAGCTGTAGTTTTCATACAGGTGTGAAGTATAATGTTTGTGGTGGAGGTAATGCTTCACAAATGAGCTGACATAGGTGTTTTATTACAGCCTAAACTGAGCAGGGAGCATTAATCAAACACGACACCTTTACCATCTGCTAGATATATAATGAGAAATCTACCATGCTACAGAAAATATTGTTTATACATGTGCAACCAGCAAACCAGGCTCAGTCCTGTATTACTTAAAAAAATTATGACAAGGTGCACTTTTACTCCATATTTTGTTGCAACATGCCCAGAAATGAAAATTGAGTCTCTGGATTACACATAAAACACCTTCATTCAAACAATGGTTGTGAACTATAACAAGTATGATTTAATTTAAGGCAGTGTAGTAGTCAAGACCACCTAAACTGAGGGCATGTCATGACCAAGACCAGGGTGTATCGAGACCAAAACAAGACCAAGACTCTGAGGGGTTAAGACTTAGTCAAGGCTAAGACCAAGGCAGGGCAAGTCCCAAACTGCATGATACACCTACAATAAAATGTGGAACATGCAAATCATAGACACTCCACAAATTGATCTGAAAGATCCACACCTCTTGCCATACTGTATGTATACATATATATATGTGTATATATGTATATATATATATATATATATATATATATATATATATATATGTGTGTGTGTGTGTGTGTGTGTGTGTGTGTGTGTGTGTGTGTGTGTGTGTGTGTGTGTGTGTGTATTAAATGTACCATGAGAAATGTCTCTGTAAAAAAATCCAAACTGGTGATTTTTATGTGCGGGTATTCTTCTGTGTTTTCCATGAGCAATTACAAACAAAAAGTAAGGAGCTGAAATCAAGTTAACCATCTTCAGTCAACACTCCTTTGCCGTACAGGCCGAACTTAAAATAAGACATGAGTCACAGTCAAGTCTGAGACGAGCCTGAGACTTTCAACAAGTGGCCTCAAGCCCAAGACCAATCTGGAGTACGACAACACTAATATGAGGCTTTCCTTTCAGCTTTGAGGGACAAGGATTTCTTATTTTTTAAAATTTGGGACCCACAGTTGAACGACATGGACACTGAGATGAGTCAAAGAGTGGTTTCCAGGCTGAGAGGTTATTCTGTAAAAACTCAGTGTAGAAATGTTTAGAGATCACTTTGTCTTGCCATTGTTACTGTTATTCAGTGATAAGAAGCTCCTTCTTTTCCTTTAATTTATCCTCTTGCTGTATTATTAGAATTTTTGCTTGTTTTAGTATACACATTATTTATATAATTTATGTTTTTATCTATTTACTATTTTTTCCTTCCCTATCTCTGTTATGCCTACAAAAAACAAAACAAAACAAATAGAGGTTTAATGAGCTTTACCTGACCCGTCCAGTAAACTACAGTAAATGGTTGACAGAGGAGTCCCCTCTCAGGTGGTCAAGTGTGTCAGTGTGAGTGAGTTATGTAACTTACTCCGCTTCCCTCAGACAGTACAGGGTCAAACAGGCTGTCCAGATAACGATCCATCCCTCGCTGAGGCTCCAAGTCTATGAGAGGAGAGGAGAGCACTTTATCATATACTATCAAATTCGATGTATGTGAGCGTTTATATGTAAATGCTAAAATATGTACCTCGACCATCAGAGACAGATAAGGCTGAAGATATGACATCATCCTTCATGTCAAAGCCCACCACCCAACAGGCTTCTGTGTAACAAAAAGAAATAAGATTACAACTTCTTTATCAGTCACTGAACCAGCAGGAGTGGAGGAAATACTTAAAACCTTTACTTTAGTAAAAGTAGATTATCCGCAAAATGTATTTTTAGCATTAAAAAACAATGTATTATATTGTTAGATTGCCAATAATATTGCATTGGTGCATAAGTAACATTTAGCTGTTGTAGAGGGTCAAAATGGAGATATATTTCACTACTTAATATACAGTTATGTAGTTAAGTCCTCCAAAGGGTCACAGTAAGTGTGAGGCTGTGGGATGATTAATGGGAGAGGCATGAAGAAAATCAAACTTCTGCTACACAAACTTGTATTCATTAAAAAAATGTTTTCTTTTTTTTTGTGAAATATTGGATATTTTTTTTTATCTCTTTGGGCCTCAAACGCATATTTAAATGGGACCATCCGAGAAGTTTAGATGGAAAATGTCTCTGTGGAACTAAAACTCATCAAGACATCTGAAACCTGTGACAAGGGGGCCCAAAGTAGACAATGAGTTTTTGTATTTTACAAGCCTATCATATATTTTCTTCATGTGTTCATGTGTTAAAGTAAAATATTTATTAATTAAGTAAGTAGTAACAACACCTGTAAGATAAATGTATTGCAGCAAAAATATTTCCTTTGAAGGTGTAGTGGAGAAGAGTTATAAACTAGTATAAAATGGAAATACTCATATACAGTACAAATACCTCAATGTGGTACTTTAAGAAGTATGTCAGTGCTGGAAGGATGGTCTTTTCATAGAACTAGACTAGACTAACATGCAAATACTTTTGATATGACCAGAGAAAGCAGAGAAAAAGGGTTTTGGCATTTGCTTTTCCTTAACTACCAGAATGCCCTGCGCCACACCAGACCAATAAATGTTGGGTGACGTAATGTGAGCTTGGCTGTTTTTCCACAGGAAACAATATGGACGCTGGCTGGTAACATCTGATCTCTTATAACACTTAAACAATAAGCTAAAATAAGTTTCTGAAATGATTTGACATGACAAATAGGCCACTAAGTGACAGAATCTTGGTTGATATTTTATCAGAACGGCTTAGTTTTACTGTTTGATCTCGTTTTTTTACCTCCATTTTTACAATACAGGAAACAGTATGGTACCCACTTTATGTTCACAAATTCTTGTATTACAGCCAAATAGTGCCCTGAAATATGTTTCTGAAGACATCTTAGGTGAGAAATAGGCAATGCAGTGAATCTTGGTTTATATTTAATTAGTGCTGCCTTATTTTATTGTTTGAACTGCCTTTGAGACAGAGGGAGAGAAAGACAGAGAGCGAGTCTCTCTCTTGATTTGCTTCTATACTCTTTGTGTCCATGTTGGTGGCGGGCATATGAAATTGAGAAGGTACAGTCTAGAGTTTGAGCAACAGCCCTTGAGCCAGCAAAAATCAAAAAGGATTTAAGCTGTGAGATGAGCAGGGAGATCTGGGTGCAGGTAAGAGGGAGGAAAGTTTAGGAGTAGTAGTTCATTTCCACAAATTACCCACATTGCTATGATACAAAGCTGGTTTCCCTTTAGGTATTGCACAGTTATGTGTATTATGTAAATGTGTGTCTCACATGCTGGCATTAAGCCGCACTCTGGTTGGCTCTTGTGCAGAGATGATGAAGTAGCTGCTGTGTTTGGGGAAGTCAGCAGGAAGCTCCAGGTCTGACATCAAGTCCAGAACGTAGTCGGAGCCCTCCAGCTCCACCCACTGAGCCGGCTCCTTTAGAAGCACCGACCAGCCTCTACGGCCCTCCAGCACACCCCTACACACAAACACACACATGCAATACAGTTCCACCAAAACATCTCCTTGAGTTTCACATGTTTAACCTTTCTCTGTAATTTAATCCATGTCCTTAGTGCCTATGTTTTACAGTAAGGCGATACCTGTGTTGTAAGATGTCTTTGGCCATTTCTTCTCCTGTTGTCCAGGAGTGCAGAGGACACAAGAATGACACACCTGCAGGAGAAAGACAAAACTTTAGGCAAACAAATAGCCTCTGACATACAGCAGCTACTCAACAAAATGTACCAATTTTAAATTATGTCGTTTTTTTTTTTTCATCTTAAAATGCATTAAGAGCCGTTTGAATCAGGTTATAAAATACTTTCTCTTCTGTATCAATAAAAAAAAGTTGATAGCACTCTCCCCTGTCTGTCCATGAAGATTTACACAGACACCAGCATCAACAAACAGACAACAAAGCCAGTGAACTAGAGCGACTATCAGGTGTTGTCTAATCCTCAGTAGACTTGCCAAAAGGCCAGAGGACAGATTAGCTGGATGAGGGGAGGAAATGAGAGACAGATAACTCTTGTGTGCTGGATAGTGCGCACACTGACTGAGCTCAGGATGAAAAAAAAGAACAAAAACAGAAAGGTGAAATAGGGTCAACAAGAGGGAGTCAAAGCCAGAGGGAGTCAAAGTAAATGGGCTTCAAATTCACAGTGCACATTACTTTGACACTGACACATATTGCTGGTCTGTGTTAATAGTCTTAAGCATATTAAGGCCTTGTGCAGTGTTGTAGCCTGTGAGTTAGACTGATTGCATCACAAATTTATTCAAGGAAAAACAAAATTTCTTAAGACAGAGTAGAATCAGTCTCTCTCTGCTGCAGGGGTGCAGAAAGTTACATGCAAGCTTTTAGTTTTACAATAATCAACACATTTACAGCCTTGTTTAATTTCATTTTATCCTCCTTTTTTTACTGCAGATGCAGATGGTGGTCCAGTGCCTTGCTTAAGGGTACTTAACTGCAGATGCTGAGTTAAGAGATCCTTTTGCACTCTCATTTCTGTCCATCCAGAATTTTGCAATCAAGTATAAAATCTGTTAAAAGCTTCTCTTTGACCACTTGTGTGTGTCTGTGTGCTCTTACCATCGAAACAGTGAATGTGCAGAACAGTGTGAGCTCTCTTGCGATTGGCGGTCCACTCTAGTAGACAGGGTGGGTACGTTCGGACATACTCTGGACCCACATTCAACCGCTGCAGAGCTTGAAGCAGACGGTGTTGACACACACAGTCGTAGCCCTCCGGCCCGTAGTCAGACACAAACCTATCACAATAACAACATGCTAAAAGAGATGCACACTGAAGTACTTAAAATGACTGAAACCTGCATACACTGTATAATTATTACCTGGCCATATCTATGAACATTGACAGTGTTTCTTACTTCAGTAAGTACTTGGCCAGCCTTTGAGAGGGCAGGAAGGCAGAGAGACAGGAGGACAGGAGGAGCCAACCACGCTCTGAATTCAAAATGTTAGGATTCCTCCACACCTAATGGAGGAGAAGAGAAAGTTAAGAGATAATGTGCAATAAAAGTAAAAGATTCTGTCTCATCTGGGTTTTTATTTCCATCCCACTGGCTACAAAAACGAGCTGGGTCTCACCTGATTGGCTACCTGAGCCAGGATTTCATCTCGCAGGCTGGGATTGGCAAGTCCCCTCTGGATGATATAGTTCCCAAACAGATTCTCCTGAGCCCCATTCAAGTTTGGATCGCCCATAAATCTTAGTATCTGTCAAAAGGAAAGGCATTTACAACGCATGCTGTACCCTTACAAGATAAATTACACCAATAAAGGTTGTAAAGCTTTTTTAGAGGTCCTTTGTCTGAGATTCTCAGGTTATGCTTTGGCCTGCTGAAATATATAGTTGCATCTTACTGTGAAAATAGCCTGAATCACTGACTTTTATGTGTTTGTGTATACAGTAAACACAGTATACAATGCACACCGATCAGCCATAACATTAAAACCACTGATGGGTGAAGTGAATAACAATAATCATATTGTTACAATGCAGTGTTCTGCTGGGAAACCTTGGGTCCTGGCATTCATGTGGATAGCACTTGACATGCACCACCCACTCAAACAATGCTGCAGACCAAGTACACCCCCTGATGGCAACATCATTCCCCAGTGGCAGAGCTGTCCCAGCAGGACAATGCTCCATGCCACACCTCAAAAGCTGCTCAAGAATGGACCATGGAACGGGACAAAGAGCTCAGGGCGTCAACCTGGCCTTCAAATTCCCCAGATCCCTATCTGATCCACTATCCTTTGGTATCCCAGAGCCAAGTCCGCTCCACGATAGGGCCTCTGACCCATCGAGGCATGGATACAGGACCTCTGGGGTCTGTCCTGTGGTGTCTGGCATCAGGGTGTTGGCAGCAGATCCTTTGAGTCCTGTTAGTTGCGAGGTAGGGTACCCACATGTCCCACGGATGCTTAACTGGAGGGGATCTGGGGAATGTGGAGGCCAGGTTGACACCTTGAAATCTCAGTCATGTTTCTTGGGCGACTCCTGACCAGTTGCCCTGCTGGGGCAGTGAGGGGGTGTATTTGGTCTTCGAGAGTGTTTGGGTGGGTGGTGCGTGTCAGGCGGCATGAACATGAATGCCAGGACCCAAGATTTCCCAACACTGCATTGTAACAAGATCAATCTTATTTACTTCATCTGTCAGTGGTTTTAATGTTGTGTTTAATAGGTGTATACCACAAAAAAAGTTACCAACAAATTTTAACTACCAGAGTTTCTAGAAGGTTTTAACCAACACCAGTAAAATCAAGTTCAAAAGGTAAAAAAAACAACGTGGTTTTATTATGTTTGTAGACAAACATGCCATTAACAATGGCTAACTATTTTTTTTTCTTTCAAATTAAGTCTTTAAATTAGCTTAAGCTACAGAATGTGTTCATTAGATTTTGTGATGCTGTTTAGCAGCTGACATAAAGGTCCTGAATGCTGATGTTTACCAGCAGCATGTGAATGCAACATATACCAGAATGAAAATGTTCAGGGCTCCTTGTTTTAGCTCCTCATCCATTCGAATCAGTGAACTCTCCAGCGGGGCAGTCAGCATCCCAAACAATGGCTCCTACAACACACACACACACACACACACACACACACAGGGCTTATGACTGATTATGCACAGTGACTGTTGACGTAGTTACATGAATGGAGTGATGCAACAACGCTGTTCTGGGTCCAGTCAAGGTCACCAAGGTTGATTTATGTTTCATTCATGGGTTCACGTGTAGATTTACTGAGTGTTTGTACCCTTTGTGTGTGTGTTTACCCTAAATATGGCCCGAATGTAGTGTGTCATGAGGTAGTTGTTGATATCCAGGGGCAGGGTCAGCTGGGGGTCAACCTGAACCTTTGGAGCCTGGACCACCGCCAAGCAGTCAGAATGCAGCTCTTCACCACCTGCACACACACACACGCACACACACACAAACAAACACACGCACACACATAGAAGGCCACATGTCACCACAGAAATGTGACAGTAAATATTGTTGAACCCACCTGCAAAACAATGTGGAACACATCTGTTGATGGAAGTTTATTTATAGCACGGACTGACTGCAGATCAGTGTGTTGTATATATACTGTGTATGTGCATTTGTGTGTGTGTGTGTGTGTGCGCACCTGAGGCTGCCTGTAGCAGAACTGCCAGCTCAGCAGGGATAGGCAGTGTTGTCACATTCACCACTTCTCTGTTGATGCGATCCTACACACACCGCAAATACACACATATACAAACACTTATATTACACACTGATGCAACATCTTCATCTTTTTCTCCAAAATGTGTTTTTTCCTTCTTCTCACACACTTTATTTCACACCCTCACTCACCTCCTCTGCCTTCCTTGCAGGCTCCACCACTGTCTGACAGAAAAGAAAACAGCATCACACTTCACACATTTGTTTATTTTTTTGCTCATTTTTCAAACACGAAAACTGTAAATGACACAGACACAGTGTGCATACCCTCATGTAACGCTGGCGGTTGACGATGAGCAGCACGGCAGAGCGGAGCCGGATGAGGTACTTCCTCCTCAGAGCAAACTTTTTTCTGTTCAGGAAAAGATGGATTATTCATGCAGATAGAGAGAAGAGGAGAGGGAGATGTTGAAGGAATTGGCACGTTTTAGTTTTTAAGTCTGACGTTTTACTATAACGTCAATCACTGTAATTAGAACAGACAGCACAAATGGTGTAGCGAGATTTGTGTTAATCATACTTATAGAGTTAGTTATAGTTTCTGTGCATGATGTGTAATTTCCCTGAATTCATCAAAGCGTGACCAACGATCTCTGAAGTATCATTACAGATTTAAAAGGTTTGACCTTGCGTTTATTGCCATTTTAGTGCCGTCATTAAACAAGTAGGTGAATTATTACAGATTCAAATAAAATGCTAATTTGCATCACGTCTCTGGGTTTGGTCAGACTGGCAGTGAGTGAGAAATCTATCACCTTGATGGATGAGCACCACCTGATTCCTCTGACCCTGTCTCCTCACATGAAGGACAAAAGAAGCAGGTTGTCTGTGATAAGCTTTGACCTATTTGGCTCTCTGAAACCAAACACTAAAGCCTAAATTGCCCAGCTCAAGACTGAAACTCCAGACTCAGGCAGGACGGGTTGCTGCCCATTAAAGAAAGCTAAAGCTCTTAAGAGTCAACTGCCAGTGAGAAGCCAATGATACGACTGGTTTTCAAGCTGAGCACTGGGACACAGGATGACTACCTCCGCCAAGGTCATGGTTTTGCTGCAATTTGTACATTTGTTTTTTTGTGCACTTATTTGTGTGTCAACAGAGTTACAGAAAAACGTTTAAGTTAGGTGAGGGGTGAAGCATGGGCCAAGAACGACTCATTCAAGAGGCTCTATGTGAAATTCAGATCATATGATTTGTCTGGACATGGTTCAAAATGTGGAGATGGCTGAGCTGGTGCTAGCAGCTATCGGTGCTAACTCCATAAACAGCTCTAAATAACTGCAACAATGCTGACAGAGCTTACAGTTATAACCAGGGGGAACAGGAGGTTGGACGCTACACTTCCACAACAACACTGCCCCAATATCAGCTTAACCGCCATATGAGCACAGTGCAAAGCGCCAGTGATGAGCTAGCCAGTGGGATACACACATGCACTAACATGCACTCATGACTGGACCAGCTTACTGCAACAAACCACATAGAAGCTTGGATTACAACACACACAGAGTTAGTGTGACTTAATTCTCCTTTACTCCACTATATCTTTACATAGAAAATGATGGCTTGCTGCTATTTCAGTGGTCTGAATGTTCATCATTTTTCACTGACATAGGGCATTTGGCCTTATCGGATGTCTACGCTGTTTGACTGCTAGTGCTCTAAGGGGCACACCTCTATTTCAGTCATGAGCTGTTAAATGAAAGTTGAAGTTGACCCCAGGTGAACATTACCTGGCCACGTAGCCTCTGCTGCGAGCTTCGAACATGGTCACACGTTGTCGCAACTTGGCAAACTTCTTTCGGACCATACACGCACGGGTGTACCTCTGCAGCGTCAAGGCAGCGATGTTCAGTACACGGTCACGCTTCCCCTCCAACAGCTGATACAGTTCCTCTTTCAGGAAAATCTAACACACACAAACACACACATAAACCTCAGTATCACAGTATTTACCTCCTCTGTACGATTCACTTGACCTTATTTGACCATATGTGTATGTTACTGAGACAGCTCACCTTACTGACTCCAAGCTGATAGGAGCCACTCTTGACCGGAGCGAGCTTGTGGAGCATGGCGACACAGTTTTCTCCATCTGCAGGTGGAGGATCCTCCAGGCAAAGTAGGGCCTTATACCTGTGCAAAGATTACAAACATACAAACATTGAAATGACAATCCAGTATGAATTCTGGAGTAAATATGAACAAGGATCAGTGAAATCCAAAGCTGCAATATGTGTCTTTAAGGCATGGTTATATTAAGAAACGGGCCTACCGGGCCCAGGCACAGCAGCCACAGGGCTAAACCAGAGCCTCTGTGTGCAGTCACTCTTATTAACTTTACATTGTATGTCATTCATGTCAATAACTGAGCCCCAAGGTCCTTGAAAAAAGAAAAGCTGAAGGAATAGCCTAACATTCACTCCTAAGAGGTCAGAAGAAAGAAACCATCATGACACATTTTAAGAGAGTCTTTCTCTCCCTTCAGTTTATCTAAAGGACTTTAGATGTGCTGAGTACTCTTTGTAATTTGTGCAACGTGCATCTACTCATGAATGAGGCTGAGCTGTAACGTTAGCTAGCTTAGTGAGGCTTGGTGAGCTAGCAGTAGATGCACGCTTCCTTCTGTGTGGTGATATGGTTTGCAGGAATAGTTTTGTAGAAGAAAAGTAGTTCCTAATAAAGTGCTCACAACCAGGTCTGTGGATTATCTTGGGTAACTGGGTCAGGACTTTTGTAAAGAGACATTGCTGGTGAGTTTTCATATGTATTTTTGGCACTTTGAGCTCCACCAGCCGAGTGTCATCTAGTTCCATTACATTTGAGAGAAGGCAGACATCTCTACGACCAAGATCTCCACCACCCAGCAACTCACACCAAAACAATCTGGCACTATAAATAGCACCACAGGTAAGAGGGAAAATATTTATTTTTGATTTTGGCGTGAGCAGTTCCTTTACCTCAGAGTGAATGTAAAACTTGGAGACCTAGGGTGAGGCTGATTGGAATTCTGGGTTTTGGTAGTTAAGTATAAGTTTGTATTTAGTGGTTTTAATGTGAATCTAATTGACTGTGAATATTGGACTCTCAAGCTGTTTTCTGTAATACTGTACGTCAGACTAGTTTGGCAGCCAGTGGTCAGAGGTGCTGTGAGATCAATTGGTTACTGCTGCTTTCCTACTGCAGGAGCTGGCAAGTGCCAGATGGCTATTTCAGCATGAAGAAATTGGTGTGTGAACTGTACTCCTGCCAGAAAAAGCCAATAATCCCAGCAATTTTTTTCACAATATGAGGGATGTGAGTGGTAAGAGAACAAAAACAATGCGCTTCAGGAAAGAAAGCTTAATGGGGGGCTGAGATACCATAGTTTCAGCTTACATGGTTCAATTAGACCTCACATTTTCTCAAATACGCTTAAGGTGAAGATTGCTAAATAACCAACCTTTTCAGGAAGCTGTGAAAATGCAGTCTGATTGGATAACCCTCCTTCCTGATATGGATGGTCTCCATGATGCCAGAGTAATGTAGCTGAGTGTTGACTAGCTCCATGTCAAACACTCCTGGCTCCTACACATACATATACACAACACACATCAGCTGCATGTTACAGACAAATTAAAATGCAAAAAAATAAAATAAATAAACACTGCAAACCTGCACACATCATCCAACTTGCAAATATACCTTATGATGGTTTGGCTTGATGCATCGCACAAAATAAGGGTTACACCTGTCACAGATAGATGAGAACGAACGAATGGATAAATGAATATACGTATGATACAGGCTTTGTACATTAGTCCTGTGCAAGGAGGTTTCCACCTGGGAGGAAACTAAGGGAAACCAACTAAGCAAGAAATTGGCAGAGCAGGGCATGGTTTTACAGTTGAAGCAACATATTAACAGTTTAAGACTGAGAGATCTCCAGAGGCCTCTGTTTCCATCTGTAAGAGACGTGACTGAGCTCAAATTAGGCAAATAAAATTAATCTTCACAAGATAAATGGCTCCTATAAACACTGACATGGGAGGCTTATACAATTACCAGAACTGATCTCTAATCGCTTTAGTGTATGGGTACACCAAGACACAACACACTGTTCAGTACTCATTGTCTGTTTAGGTACGAGGTCATAACACAGCACGTGTCACTCAATCTTTCCTTAGTCCCCACTAGTGATGGGCGAGCTGATTCTTTTTACAGTATCAAACCTTTCCAGTTTTGATACTTTTTGCAAAATATGGTGTCTCCTCGACACCTTGTTGCACGTGCTGCCTGCCTCAGAAAACTTCTCTTTAATGCATTACCAGTCGTCATGTTTAGCTTTAAAAAAATTAAATATGGTATTAATTTTGATGCACTGTTTCAAATTCCCACTTGTATGTAGGTAGGCTATGTAAGGTTAGTACAATGTTTGAAAAAATGTGATATGACCGCATCAATTTGTTGTACTTCATTGCCAAGCAGCAGACGTCCCACCTTGAGAGAATGCCTCATTCGGTCTTGTTCAGTGAGTGTAATTGCCAGACTGTCTGGACTTGAGTTTGATTCAATCGCTTGTCAATCAATCACCAAAACTGTAAGATAACACCAAGAGGTGGGTGGGGTGAGTGGGTGAACATTTAGACGTTCGACAGGCTGACCTGGTACACTTACATGTCTGCCTCCTCAGAAGCAAATCATACATGAATTTATGTTAATGTTTGAATGCATGAGGGGATTAGATCGTGCCTAAATTTTCCCTTACAGTTTAGACAATCAAATGAGTGGTAGGAAGGCAATTCTAACACTATTCAATGGCAAATAGGGAGCTTTGTTGAACACAACTTTACCATTTTCCTTTGATGTTACAAACATGCTTTAGAGGTTTCTACATTGTCCTCAAGGTTAAATGTTTTACTCAAACCTTTCCATCTTCTCCACCAGCTCCTGCAGGCTGCTCTGGAACTTTGCGCTGACTGTGTTGGCCTGATAACGACGAGCCGTGCTGCTGCGCCGCACGTTCGACCGCTGCTGTGACCCAGACTCTGAGTGCTTCAAGAAGAGGCTGGACACCATCTGCACACACACACACGCAGAACAATTAGGTAAGCCACAGTGTGAACAGTCAATTCTGAGCATTGTGTTATATAATAGGTGGATTATATTTGCTGTGGGTATGTGCACTGAATACAAGATGAGTTTCAAATAGCAGAATTATTAAAATACTAGTTCAACCTAATGTCAACCAAAATGTTTTCCTAACTGAAAACAATAATTACTAAATGGGTCTCAACAGAAAAGGTAAAAGCACAAGTCAAAACACATGTTGTGCCACACACCCACAATACAAGATGATGAGTAACAATCATAATATTTGAAATGTAAAAATCACTTGAGGGATAAACAATAATAATAATATTACTGTAAATATTGAGACAATAAAGGAGAGTAAGTCATAACTAAGTGTATTTAAAGATCTCACTTTGTTCTTGCTCTGGATGAAGAGGTCTAAAACATCCTGTCGGACCGTGTCGAAGTTCTTATCCAAGAATTTGTGCACCTGCACCACAAATCATCAGAAAAGGTGTTCAGTTTAAACCAGGAATTTAAGAGTGGACACACAGAAGTGTAACAACACATTGATCCAAGGTGGAGACTTTAAAGGGACAGTTCACCCCAAATCAAAAATACATATTTTCCGTTTTACCTGTAGTTCTACTTATCAGTCTAGATTGTTTTGGTATGAGTTGCCAAATGTTGGAGATACCGTAGAGATGTCTGACTTCTCCAATCTAATGGAACTAGATTACACCGGCTTCTGGTGCTCAAAGTGCCAAAAATACATTTGAAAAACTCAACAGCAGTGTCTCTTTCCAGAAATCATGACCTGGTTCAAGATAATCCACAGACCTTGCTGTGAGCAGTTTCATGAAGGATCTACTTTCTTTCTACTTAACTAATAACACATGCTTATACAATGGCTCGGAGCCTATCCCAGCTGACACTGGGCGAGAGGAAAGGTACACCCTGGACAGGTCACCAGACTATCTCAGGGCTAACAACACAGTAAGGACACAACTTAAAATTACTCAAAGTTCACAAGGTTTTAAACACACATCCTGTGGACAAGTCTGTGGTTTGGTGACCCATCCACCACCCCAACCCGCATCCTTATAACCGCTCAGGACCGCTTCCTTGTTTACTCCTGTCAGTGCATTGGCCACTTGATCGCAGCATTCCAAAATACATGGGTTGTGCACAAATTACTGGCTCATGATTACGTGGGATATGTATAAATTTTGGTGCATTACTTTTCATAGGAAAATGTACAGTTTGTGAGAGTAGTCTGGAACTACACCTACCAACTGTATCGCCTTGCAGAAGGAACTGTGCATCTACTACAAGCTCACCTAGCACCACTAACGCTGCAGCTCAATAGATGGGGTCACAGTTAATGTTTACATCTCAAGCTGTCACATACACAAGCCTCTCGTCCATGAGTAGGTACACACTTCCTTCTGTGCGGTGATACCGTTGGCAGGTGAAGTTCAGTAGAAAGAAAACAGTTCCTACATGACACTGGGTTTGGATTTTATGTAAATCCCTCTTGTAACTGTGCACTGCTCAAATATTCAGTTTTCTTGGGAAATATCTGATAATACATAAGTCATCTACGTCAACTTCCGCTAAGTAAGAAATGTGTAGCCGACTTGGTTCTCATGCCATGTTGATGTTTGTTTTTTCTTTTGTGAAACATCTTAAATTGTTACATGTAAAATCAGAAAAATGGAAAGTATAACAAGCTGTGTACTCTCTGGAAAAAGAATGACAGAAATGTACCTGGTATGTGACTTTCCCAGCATAGTGTTTCAGGGTGAACTCTGGCAGCGGCATCTTTGGCCTGGCATATAGCGGGTTGTTTCCATGGTGATAGTGGCACTTCTGAAGGAAGGTGTGGTCTGTTGCCTAGCAATGATTGGAGATGGTTAATGGTTGGTGAGCCATGGAAACTAAACCTCGACAGCACAAACACATGTTGCCTGTGTGTGTTCAGCAGATTGCCTCAGTCAGTTACTCGTGTAACACTGTGTTCATATTTCACTCTGAGCAGCGGAGACACTTCGTAATACATTTATCTCAAGATGAGCTTCTTACATTAGGAGCCCTGGGAATAATGATAACAGCAGGTAGGCAATTAAGTGAGCATGTGGGATAGTTTGGTATTGATCCGGCTACAATACACTTATGAGAAATCCAATATGTGAGATGTTTAACTCAATTTCCTTTTAAAAGTGAGAGATGAAATATTTGAATCCTGAGTTATTGTCAGCTGTTGCCTTTTTTCACAATACACATAAATAAAAGATTTAAAAGTTTCTTGCAATCTAATCTAACTTCATTGAAGTACATATGCTATCTTATTTCCACTTTACCTCCATCGATATCAGCTGTGTTTATTATTACATTTTAGTGATTTCCTGTAACTTTAGAAAAGAAGAGTTCAAATCAAGTGTGGCAGTACCTGAGGGAAACCGCACTGGTCGTCCAGTATGCGCAGGATCCCATGAGGCTTTGCAGCGATGAGGTCGAGACAGGCCTGGTTGTGGCTGAAGGGCTGCTGCTGCCACTCGATCTGCTCCCGCATGTACTCCTCCTACACACACAGCACAAAAGTTTATCAGGTTGGTGTGTATAAAACTCTTCTAACTCCGCTGTTGGTTGTTTTCACTTCAGCTGAAGTGTTGCTGTGTCCACTGCAGTTGGTGTGATTTAATGACCTCGTGGGTTTATGAGAGCTTCTCTGAAATGAGTCACATTACAAACAAGGCTGTGAATCTTTTTACTCTACATTAATGCTACTGGATCTTTTCTTGTCTCGTAACTGAAAACAAAGGTGTTGTTGGGTTCAGATCTTCCAGATTTATGGCTGCAGTTTGTAACCTTTATTAAAAAAATAACTTTTCTCATATTTGCTGAAACTGTCAGTGCTCACACGGCACTAAATGAGACAGATAACCTGTGAAAGAAATCATATTCCTCTGCCTACTGTATTTCCTTGTAGAGCCTCTAATGGCCTTACTACATGTGAAGGAAAACAACCAATCAGAGCCGAGGAGTCTCAAACGCAGCTGTCAGTCATTGCTTATGAACTGCGGTCAAACTAGGCAGCGCTGATCATACTTAAATCAACATTCTGTAACTGCATTGCCTATTTCTCGCCTCAAATGTTTTCAGAATCAAATTTCAGTGCACTGTTTAGCTGTAAAATGAGACAGCTGGTCTAACTAAGGGGTGGTGGTGATTGTATCCAACATGGTGGCCAAGTCACAAAATTTCTCATTTTACAGCTAAACAGTGCACTAAAATATGTAACATTTGAGGTGAAAAATAGGCAATGCAGTAACAGAATCTTGATTCATATTTGATCAGCGTTGCCTAGTTTGACAGTTTGAACGCAGCTCTTGAGCAGTGACTGACATGATTAACAGCTGCATTAGAGACTCTGATTGATTGTTTTTGGTGTTTTGTGGTAGATTCTAGCAAATGCCATTAGAGGCAGTTGGAAGAGGAAAAAAACATGATTTTTTTTGTCACAAATTATCTGTCTCATCTACTTCTTTTAGAATGAAGTGACAGTTTTAGCAAATATGACACAAAGTTATTTTTATTAAAGTTACCAGTTGTAGCTTTAAGGTTCCAAACGTACTAACCCAGTTAGCATTAATATGGGGTTCTTGCTTGGTCTTTTAAGGTGACGCATAACTGTTTTAGCAGTTTCAGTTTTAGTCGGACTGAATCAATTTTATTTTCTTTTTTTTAATAATAAAATAACAATAAAAGTAGTTTTGAATTTGAGGATGCATCACAATGTGAAACAACCTTCCTTTCATCCCATTAAAAAAGAAAAAAGTATGTGCATATATGGCCAAGAATACAGCTTTCTGCAGGACGAATCTCTCTAGGGAAATCTGGTTTCTCTTATCCCCTACCTCTTGCGTTCTTGTACATAAAGTTTATGAAATCAGGTTACAGTAGAAAGCTGACTGTAACCCAGTTACTTTATTGCGTGTGAACACATTGAATTACGATATTGCAAAGTGCAGTGAGGACCTGTCTCATGGTTATACCAAGTTGTCTTCAATGCTTTTCTGTCACACTTTGACTTTTCAACCATATATAGGCTGGTGTAACCTGTATGTCTTTTGACAAAACACAATATGTGAATGAAAATATGTACTTGTAGTTTCCCTGACCTGCTCCTCCTGGAAGATGACCCTGTTAAAGAAGAACTGCAAAGTTTCATTGGCGTAGTTGATGCACAGCTGCTCAAAACTGTTCACCTGTAGCTCCTGGAGGGCAAAGAGTGGAGACATTGGGGAATGGCGGAGTTAACACAGGTCAGCTCAGACGCATCAGCGCTGTAACATTATTGAGCGAGATCACTCTTTAGCTTAACCTCAAATCCATATATGTCCAATATGGAGATGGAGAGGGCTTCGTTGCGAGGGTAGACCCGTCCGTTGATGCGCTCTGTCAGCCAACTAAACAGCAGCGAGTACAGGATCTTGGCAACGGCATCTCTATGAAAAACACACAATAAGGTTTCTATGGAAACAGAAAACCCGGTTCCTATGGAAACAGAGGACATCTGAAAAATCTCTCCCCCAGCCCTGACGTCCTTTGTCCTCACATGCCTCTACCAAAGATTGGAAGAGAATATCAAAGACGCTTTACTCCCTCTCAGTAGTCTCCTGGTATGATTTTTGGAAAAAAAATGAGGACATTAAAAAGCCTCAAACAAGACTAGACTTTTATTCCAGGTTATTCCATGCAGAAGTAGGTGAGTAGTGTTTAATTTAACAGATACTAAATTCATTCTCACTGACCTGGCATCCACAGCATTCTCCACTGTGAGCGGAGTGAAGATCTTCTCTCTTACTGTATCCTGGGGGATCAAACACATCTGTTATCTGACAACATCTCCTTCACTGTTACAATATAACTACATATATGTGTGCTTTGTGTGTAAGGGTGTCATTGTGTCCTGCTCACTGTCAGTTTGAAGGTGACAGCCTTCTGCAAGCCTTCAGGTGAGACCTGCAGCAGCTCGGCTACCACCCTGATCTCCTGTGCGCTCACCACCTGCGGCGACCTCCTGACCCTCAGCCTGCGGGGACGCACACCCACACGTACAGAGGCATACACATTCATTATTACCATCATCTATCAACATCATCATTATCATTCAGCCGTGAAACTAAAGGCATTTACGTGGCCTGTGTGTATCAGTGTGTGTGAGACAGAGAGACCTGGTGTGGCTGGAAGTAGACGTTCCCCAGATGAAGGACAGAGGACAGCAGTCTGTAGATGCCGTTTTGCTCCTCTGGCGTGAAACACAGGATGTCCATGGCATTCAGCAGACGCCTGAAGTCCTCCCCATCATCCTTCCCCTCTATGGTACAATCCCCTCCCTGCACTCACGTACACACAGATCACAGACACACACACACATACACCGTTATCAACAACGACATACTTACCCTCGGCCTGTTTAATCACAGCTTTAATTAAAGAGCAACTTATCAGCAGCTCAAAGTCTTGTTTTTGCAGACCTCCAGGGGGTTCAACTTCTCACCTTGATGCAGTGATGTAGAAGTAGACGACAGGGTGTGTCAGCACTGTGACATCACTGCTGGGTGTGGTTACTGGGGCACACATCTGACTACAGTTTCTGACCATACAGAGGGCAGTGAAACACTATGTTTTAGCCTGGTGTTACATTACTATTCAAAAAGTGAGCCACATGTGCTTGTAGTAGTAACCACAACCAATAACAATGTAATTAGTCAAGGATCCTTAATCAGCAGTGGCATGAGCAACGTGTTGCTTTGTGTTTCATCACATCTCATGGCGTGGTACAAAGAAATCCAAGAGAGCAAACCGGCTCAATGGTGGTAATAAAGTGTGCAGGAACAGGGACACACTATCAGAGTAGGGCTGGGTAATGTTTAAAAAATTACTGTACCAGTTCTAACACCAGTACCCTTAAAGTGATTCCTATACCAAAAGAGTACTTCATTTGATACCTTTTTTTCTAAAAATCATGCAAACTGCAAAATCTGTATTTTTAGCATACTGAATTCGACATACTGTGTATTAGAACATACAAGATCTTTTTCTAGCACGCTAAATAGTGTGGTATGGGTATTGGAACGCACAGTAGCACTGAACACAAAGTGTGGCTGAGGCCGATGGGAGTGTTATTAATTTTACTGGTATTTAGTCAAAAACCAAAGTATTGGAGAGATTTTGTTTTTTTAATTTTGCTGATAGAAGAAAAATCAGGGGATCACTAAAGTAACTGCAGTTCATCTTGAGGGTAACATGTATCAAATATCATGGCAATCCATTCAATAGTTGTTGAGACATTTTTGTGAAAACTAATTGTCAACATCATGGTGCTAGAGGAAGAGTCACCAATATTAGCAGAGCTCATCCTCTGTTAAACACAAATGTCTGTACAAAGTTTCATGGTAATCCATCTCAGAGTTGTTGAGATATTTCAAGCAACCAACAAACAGTACCATCCCCGGAGCCAAATGTAACTATATCATTTTTTTTCCTCACCATTTTTCATTCTTTCCCTATTAGGGAAATGTTGATAGTTTTATCTCTTCAGGCCTCAGAAAAGTGCTTAAATAAAACAATCTGAGAAGTTAAAGACCTCTCTGTTTAAACTGCTCACAACTCAAAGACACGAGACAAATGACGATTCAGAAGAGCTTTTGTTTGAGGAATCATAACCGCTGCCGAAGAGCGATAGAAAAATCATGACATCAATCATCAAAGCCTTACTGGAGGATACACAGTGTAACGAGTTATATATCCATTTTGGAAATAAATCAGCAAATTACATTCATCACTCAACATATCCCAGATACAAAGAATCCAGACTGTAAAGGTCCCTTACTCTGTATTTGGGTACAGCAATGAGTTTTATGTTTGTGCCATTAATCACTTTGTGGAATAAATGTGACATTTTCAGAAAATTGACATCTCATTTGTTAATGTGACTATGAAATTGATTACAGTGACCACTCCTTATCTGCGCTCTGTGCGTGTGTGTGTGTGTGTATGTGTGTGTGTGTGTGTGGAGGGGGGTGTATTTCATATTTCCCTGAGCACCTGATTCAGATAGTAGTACGTCTCAGCTTCCTGCAGATACAGTGAGCTCTTCTCATTAGGGGGAAGACCTGCCAGCATCTCATAGAAGATGTGATAGTTCCTCTCCGATTTGGCCTGCGGGTGAACACATGGCAACATGACACACATAAATCATGTATCGCATGCACAGTTCTTTGCATACACAATTAGAAAAGCTTTACAGTTTAACCCTGTGGTGGTGGATTCACTGAAATGGAAATAATGCTGTGGAGAGGACAAATGGATGGATGGATGAATGGCTGATGGACTGGGCTGTGTAATGATAGAGTGCAACATGTTTGACACCTCTTCCTCTACAATCTCCTCTTTCTCACAATGACTCACTGGTAAGAAGACTCCATCTGACCCGCTGCTGCTGTGTGTACATGTGTGTGTGTATGAGTCCATGTGTGTTTCTCACCTGAAAGACAATGCGGGACTTCTCCAGCAGGTACTGAGACGTTATGGCACCGCTGATTACACCCCTTGTAAATGACACACAGGGAGGTACACAGACACACATGCATGCACATATGAGCACAGACACACACACACACACAGAGTAAGTCTGCGTTAAGTAACTGGTCATGCATGTATAATGTGCTCAGTTCTTCTCTGTCACAGCCCTAGCAAAAGATCAACTACTCATCTAACTGTGTTACTGAGACATGTAAGCATATTCTCCACTAAGCCCACTGTGCGTGCATGTGTGTGTGTCTGCAGACGTGCACATGGATGACTAAAAGCCTTCTCAGAGTTAAGCTAACATACATTAAAGGCTGCTTGTTTGAAGGCGCGGTGTTGCGGGTGGGCCTAACGGGCCTCGGCCAAACCACTTGTATAACAGGCTCATCTTAAATAACTGTAACAAATATTTTCTCTTTTATTTTAATTATTGAAATTAACAGAACCTAGAAAACAATTTTGGCAAGATGGAAGAAAGAGCTGAAAATTCCTGTCTCACCTGATTGTCTCTATATTACCTTAAAAGCATAGACTGTTCCTGTTGAGACAATCTTTTTTTTTTTACAAAATAAATCCTCTCTTGAATCTTTTCTACTTTGTCACTGTCTTGAGGGAATTTCTCTGTCCCTTTAAGAGGCTGTTCTCCAGTGTCTGTTGCTTCGGTGTAGCCTCTGTTGCCTGAATGGACTGTATTCCCTTGAGTGATCATTTTCGTCACCTGTACATCCTGTGCACAGATTACATCAATAAATCAGCCTACTCTGGTAGACTTTTTGCTTCTGGGGCTTTTGTTGTGCTCACAGTGGTGTGGTGGGTCTGACAGACCTCTGTCTGTATCTCCTCTGTCCATAGTGTAACACCATGTGCTGGAGACTATGCAAAGTATCTCACACTGAGCTGAAACGAGTGCTCATAATTTCAGTAAATAACATAAGTAAATACTGATTTTTGCTGTTGTTTATGGTGTATGGTGTTTTGTTATGGGCGGGGCTCAGCACCTGCTCTTACACACATAGGAGCTCAGTGGAGTGGAGGAGAGACAGGGAGTTGTAGAGTTAACAATGTGCATGAAACCTTCTCAAGTAAAAACACCCGTGTGACAGCTGATGTTAAGAAAAGGATCAGGTCAGGCTCTACACAGCTCAATATAGGTGATCCCCATCAGTTGAAAAGTGCCTTGATCAGCCCTGGTACCAATCTTTGAGATCAGATCAGGACATCCCTACAATTAATAATGCAGCAAGCTCATCCAAACAAGATCTTTTTTTTTTCTTAAATAGAATTAAAATGCCCTATCTTACACCCAGTGCAAAGCAGCGCAGAGTGCAACATTTTCACAGCCAGCACCCACACTGTGTAAGTACTTGCTTCCATCTGTGCACCCATGGGCATGAGCCATTGACCAATTGAGCCATTGACCAATAAAAATCTGGTCTATAGTTAAAAGCACAGTATTTTCCTGCTATTTAAAGGGTGTATTATTCAGAAATTAAGATGTGCCTACATACAACAGTTGAATGGGTTCATTAAAGTTTGCATATTTACTAATACAACATAGCAATGTGTGGTTCCATCCACTTTCTTCAGGCAGTGAGATGAAGGTCCATGGGACTTCATTCTGTCTAAAAGTGCATTTCCACCAGTTCCGGCGAAAACGCTAGGGACGCGCTGCTGCACTCAACTAGCCATTATGTGCTCCCTCCTTTATTGGATGAACGTGTTGCTAGTTGAGGGGTCCCTGGTTCTCTGCTCACTATTTTAAACAGGAAACAACATGGCCGCTTGTTCATGAACTTTCAGTTATTTTATCCAAACAATCCACCCAAATCTATCTCTGTGAACATTTGAGGCAAGACATGGACAATGCTGATGCTGAATTGTGTTTCATTTTAGAACTACATTCCCTAGTCTGACAGCTTAGTCCAAGTTTCAGAAGACCCACAATGCATTGCGTGACTGCTTTTCCTGCTCTCCACAGGAAATGAATGAATGAATGAATCCGTTGCCATATCTGGTGGAAATGTGCAGTAACTGATGTGACCATGATTTGACTTTAAAGTTCATTCTTTGAAAATACAAAAATACATCTATTAAAAATGTGAGCTGATTTTAATGTTCTAAAAATTAGGGGGAAAAAAACTCAAAACTGTTGCTGATCTTTACTGAGTTCTTCACTACATGTGTGGAGGTTGTAATTACTCACTCCTCCATGTAGATCTGCGTGTATTTGCCAAAGCGTGAAGAGTTGTCATTGCGCACTGTTTTGGCATTCCCAAAAGACTCCAGCAGGGGCGTGGCCTCTAGGATCTGATCAACCAGCAAAGACATAAATGTTAATATGGCTACCATGAATGGGGATAGTGGTTATTATGAGAGTAATAACAAAGGAAGGAACACATTACCTCTATCTGATAGGAGACAGTCAAGAAGAAGTCAGAAGAAAGGAAAGCAAAAACGGTGTTAGCTTAAATGGCAACAGTATGGACTGTATATGTTGGCATTCATAGGTACACAATATACTTTTTACCCACCTGTTGTGTGACGTTGCATTTGTGATGTATGGCTGTCAAGTAACGCAGGATCAGTTTAGTAGCTTCAGTCTTTCCTGACCCACTTTCTCCACTGTAAGAACAAAAAATGGTTAACCTTATTTTATTACCCACAAAGGGGATGGTACACATTGTGAACACAGCAATAAAAATGGTCAGAAATAGTGTGTTAAAACAATTCAATCTGAGCATGTAGCACTCCCCAGTTTAAAAGACAGCATTAGAGCTTTAGTTGGAATGAACAGCAATATCAAAATGCCTGTCACAGTTTACAGCTTCTCATACCTGATCACAATACACTGCTCCTTTTTGGCATCCATCATGGTGGTGTATGAGAGATTAGCAATGGCAAAAAGATGACTGCAACAAAACAAAATATTTTAATGAAAAAACAAATTAGCATGCTCACTGGCTGAGTCTGTGTGTGCATATTGTGTGAAGTGGTAGTGAAATCCATAACCAGACTCTCCCTTGGCAACCAACCAACCGCAATGTAATAGGAGCCTCTTGCTAACACCTGAGAGTGCTGGCATTTACACCTCTACTTACCACTGTACTGTATCTCAGAGCACAGCTTATGACACATGTAGACAGATGTAGTACAACAGGACAATCACACACAGAAACACACAGATTCAAAGGTAACGGTTTAAGATTTGCTGGTGTATTCTGTTCAAAACTAGAGAGCACTCAGAGGACGAACACCTCTACCAAGGCTGTGCGACCATCTAATGTTTTTATTTTAATAAGTAAAGATGTTAAGAAATATTTAATCTCTATTTGGCCCTGGATGTTTTAAATGGCATATACTGCAATGTTAAAATCTTCTAAAATGTATTTCCCAATGATAGTCAGGTTCACAACCTTTGTTCAAAATGCAAGCTCCAAGCCCGAGTTTGGGGCCATGCAAGCTTTTAGCAGCAACTAACTTTGAATCCTTCGCAAAATGGCTGCTACATGGATGATGAAGGCCAGTTGAGACCGGCTACCAATGATATACCACCAGCTCCCCAGGCCATCATTGAAATGGTGAGACGCCATTGAAGGATATTGTTCAACACAAAGATGTCCCATCACTTCATCATTTTAACCCATCAGACATTTGTGTGAAATGTTAGCATATGAGTTACAGCTGAAAATGTGTTTTATGAGGTCACAGTGACCTTGACCTTTGACCCTCCACCACCAAATTCAATTTATTCAAATCCAAGTGACTATTCTTAGTTTATGTGAATATCTGAATAAATAAAATGTATGTTTAGCCACCGAAAGTAAACACCTGCATAGCTTGGAACCTGACATTAAAAAAATGTTTTAAACATACACCATAGCTAAGATCTGAAATGGCCACCATTGTTTGAAAAAACTTGAAACATTAGTTTTCATATTCCTCATGTTCACTGTATAGTTTATCAGCTCCCAAAGAACTAGGCTATATTCAAATCCTAATCACTCGCCCCAGGTCAAAAAGTAAATCAGTGGATAGATTTTTTTGAGTTTCACTATTGGGATTTGATCCATTTGGTCTGATAACATTTGGAAAGTCCAGAAGAGATGCACAATTAAATCATTTTATCCCCATTCAAGATAGCGAATCACTAAACTGGAAGTAGGTGGTTCGACCAGTGGAAGTTTCTAGTGCGTCTATGGACCGCATGGTGTGGATGCAGTGCCGATCATCCAGGTAATTTTATATGCAACAGGAGAATTTTTTTTGGCTTCATGTTCCACTGAGCAACTTTTATAGGAAGGAATGGGGCCCTGCCTCCAACGCTGTATCCAAGTCTCTTTATACATCCAAGGGCTAACCACCTAACTTTCCATCAGATATTACAGAAATGAGATTGAGATTTCCTGCTTACTAACAAATAGGCAGACAAGAAAACCAGATTGAAAATATAACCTCTGTGCTACAAGTGAAAAGTTCAGGGGCTAATTGCCCAGGTGAAACACACACACAACACACACACTCCCAGGTCTTACGGAGGGTTGTCACTCAGGCCGCGGCCGGCGTACTGAAGCACCATGTCTGTGCCATACATGTTGAGCAACTTGTAGGGATTCACAGACACGAGGATGCTGCCTATGTAAGTCTGTGTGGGGAAAAAAAGAGAGAAATAAAGGACTAAGGAGGACAGCAGATGAGTAGATGCAACAGGCGTACATGACATTTGATGATATTAGCTATCTCATTTGCATATTAGAAATGAGGCTTACATATATAAGTTCCTGGTCGTAGCGCTTCTTCAGGTTCATCAGAACTGTGGTCTCATTCAGCTCACTGAAATTAAACACAGACAAAATTAAACATGTACAGAGCAGATATATTGTCACACTGCAGCAGGATTCTCACACTCACTTTGACATCCAATATTAATTACTTTTCAATGACATTCAAGATGTCAAAATCAGACATCAGAGAGAGTCGTCAATTGGCAGCGTGTCAGGAAATGACTGTGGAATAATTTCTTTTTAAACTGCTGTTGGAATGACACAAATATCTAATGCAGGGGATTCCTCAGGATGTGAGAGATCTATTTGAGTGTTGCATTTTAATAAAATACTTAACATACTTAATGCTAGGGATTTCTTTCTGAACTCCACAAATTTTCAAGGATTTTCAAAGCCTACAGGCACACTGTGACACACACACACAACTATACACACATACACTGTAAATAGTTGCTTGAAGAAACTGAAAGGATATGCATTGAAATGAGCTGTGCCTGCTCTAACGCTGGAGCAACAAAATGCTTGCAAGTTTGTGACATGAATGACTGTAAGGCTGTTTGTTAATACTGGATTCTGCTTACGGCAGTTGTGTCATGTCCTCCATTCCCTCCGCCCAGCGCTTCACCCTGTGGCCTGTTGTGGGCATGCTTAGGATAGAGTAGATCTGGACACACACACACACACACGCAGACAGATACACACACATAATGGTATGTAATTAGTCCAACACTGCCATGAAACATTGCCAAAGCTTGAGGGATACTGTTATCACTTGATGCAGAGCTGATATAAAATATGCAGAAATTCAAATATTCTTTTTTTGTAATGATTTTGTGGGCCATCCAGCTTCTGTGTTGTTCACTTCACAGCTATTGCTAGAATAATGTTGATATCTCTCTCATTCCTATCACAATTTATTGTCCATCAACTGTCATTAAAAAAATCCTTGTAAAATGGATGAATGCTGCCTTCTCATACACATATGAATAAAGACATGAATTCATGAAGAGCTACCTTGTCATACCAGCTTTGACCAGGTACTCTATCTCTGTCAGGAGTCCAGTCTGTGTCCTTAGGCTGTCCGTCTGCAAGTCGAGGTGTTGGTGAATATCCTTCTAGCACCCCGTCTTCTCTGTACATGGACCACTTTGAAAGATTCTGGACTGTCCCATGTGGTAAAACCCTCTCAGCCGCCCAAACGTCCTCCCCTCCCTCCCCTCCTCCTCGGGCATTCCTGGCCCAGTGTCCTGAGCGCGGCCCATAGGGTGGAACCACAGCATAGCGATTATCCTCACCCTGCAGGCCTGTTGGCACCCTGTATGAAGCATAGCGAAGCTGCTGGTTTTGGACAGCTTCAGACAAGCTTGGGATCTGGAAGCGACGTGTGAGAACAGAGCCATCCGGCAGCCTGTGGAGCAAAGAATGGTGACTTCAATTAAGAATGTGTAACACAAAAATATGACATTTGTCAATGTGATATAAATGGCAATTTAAGCAGCTTTTCGACATTTAGGGCGATTCCAGTGCAGGAACTTTTACAGAGGACCAAGAGCCTTTTGAGTAAGTCTCCATTTTGACCGCATAAATCAGATATTAAATTTAGCTCCTGTGCAACAGTTCAAGATGTAAAAAGTTCCTGCTCTCAGATCAGTACTTTATGATGTTTCAGAAACGTCCTGGGTTGGGTTTGCAAGGTCAAATATTGCTGATCAATGGTCAATGGGAAACTTGGGCACTTGTGTCATTTGTTAAACAAGGGCTGTTAAGGAGGTTGAGCGTTGAACATTTTTGATGTTTACTAATGTTAAAAACATCAGTCTTTGTTGTCCTCACTATTTAAAAAAAAGGCGGGATAAAAAAGTGTGAATGGCCTGATGGAGCTAATGAGAGATAGAGGGAGCTGCGGATGAGAGAGGTAGGGAGATAATAAGAGACAAAGGGGGAGAGTACGAAGGAGATACCAAAGTGAGAAATCCAGCATCGGTCTTATTGGCCTAACCTTCAGGGTTCCTCAGATGCAGTGGAAACAGGAATGCAAAAGGGGACTTCCTAGTTTAGTTTCTGAGTTTTGTTCCTTTTGTTCCATCGTTCCTGGATCTTTTTTTTAATGGAAAGGGCTTATATTTTATTCTCCACTGATTAAAACTTAATGGCTAGTTTGAAACTTGATTTCCAACAGGTAGTATCTGTGCAACACCTAGACAAGCAGGTCATTCTCTGTTCTAGTTTCCATTTGTAGCGTAGTTCGCTACCTGAAATTGGCACCACGGAAGTCCTCTTTCCGCAGTGCAGAGGCAAGGTTTGGAGGGGTGGGTTTTGGTGCGCCTGACAGTACAGAGTCTTCTGTTAGATGATAGAGACCTGCAGACCGAAGTGCCTGGTTTCGCCTCAGAGCAGATGAAAGGTTGGGCTTCTGGCCAGGGATAACCAGGGTGCCATCAGGGAGCCGATACGATGCACCACGAAGGTTTTCATTCATAAGGGCCTACAGAGCAAGACACCAGGCAGTTATTCAAGGTTGAGAGTTCGCGATCTATTGTCATCAAAGTAGAATTCAAAAGTCTGGAATGGCTAAAATACTATGTTTGATTTTCACTGGGTTAGTGAAAAAAACCCAAATAAAACAAACAGGTACAACAGAAAAGTTAATCTGAGGTACAAACTTTAGACAGGTCTGGGCCAACTGGTTTCCGTGGGTCAATGATGATGGTTCCATCAGGCAGGGTGTAGGACACATTCTTTAGATAGGGATTCTGCAGGGCAGCTGCCAGGTTGGGGGTCTTTGGTTTCCTTGGGTCCACTATAATGGTACCATCTGGTAGGGTGTATGAAGCTCCTTTCAAGGCTGGATTGTTAAGGGCCTACATATTACAACAGTTGGTTTTAGTCATGGTAAGCCTTAAAGGTACACAACTACAATTCATTTAATCATCAGTACAATAAAAGCAGCATCTTAGCACATTTGATCACCAGTTATTACAGAGAATGTGAAGTCAATGTCATCTTGTTATTGGACTGAGTGCATACAATTTGGTAGTATGGATAACAGAGTGCGTATCTCAAAGATGGTGCCCCCGCCACAAACAGCGTGACGTACCTTCGGGTACCTCCAAGTCATATGAATCTATGTTGTTTATCATGAGTATTTTGTCCAAATACTGCTTCTTGACCGCCGTAGCAGGCACAGCCTTGAAGGCATTAAGAGAACACAAGATAGCGCATCCATCCAAAAAAAGTAACAGCACGTTACGTCAACTTCACATTCTCTATGAGTGAAACAAAATCTACACAATTTGTGGAAGCTATTTCAAATCCCTCTACCTGTACACAAGTCAAACTATATCGGAATGTAAGACTAATAGATCATCACACACACAAAGTAACAGGCAGCGTGAAAGTCAAAATATACAAAACCAAAGAGTCTGAACCCATTGCTAACCTTAGCCAGGTTTGGTGAAATGGGTGTATTGGGGTCCTGAACCCCTTCCGGTAGTGTGAAGGAGGCGTTCCGCAGGGGTGAGTTTTCAAGGGCGCCGGCAAGGTTTGGAGATACAGGTTTCCGTGGATCTATGATAATAGTCCCATCAGGCAGGGTGTAAGATGCACTTTTCAGGTAAGGGTTCTGAAGTGCTGCTGCAAGGTTTGGGGACTTCTGTTTCTTGGGGTCAATCACAATAGTACCATCAGGGAGAGAATAGGAGGCTTCACGCAGAGCTGCGTTGTTTAGGGCCTTTGCCAGGTTTGGGGAAATGGGTTGCTGGATGAGCAGAGGCAGCAGACAGAGAATAATATTCATCAGCTTTAACTAATACCTGGTTAAAGTTTGAGAGAGAGAATTAAAGAATTCAATAATAAGGATAAATATGATTAAATGATCATGAGTTATGGGTTACTTGCTGTCTTGGGTCTATAATGGTGCCATCGGGGAGAGTATATGAAGCAGTCTTGAGATCCTGGTTTTGAAGAGCTCTGGAAAGGTTAGGAGACATGGGCTTCTGGGGTTGGCGTGGGTCCTGTGTGAGTGAAGGTGGAGGGTAATACCAGAGAGTAACTGTAACAAAACTATTGTTTTTAAGTGTGTAGACAAACATACATGTCAGGCTGTATAGTTATTTTGACATGTTCCCTTTATACCTACCCTTATAATTGATCCATCAGGCAAGGTGTACGAGGCTCCACGGACTTGTTGATTTTGCAAGGCATGGCCGAGCATCGGGGAGGATGGTGAACTTGCATATGGTGACACCAGGGTTCCATCTGGCAGCCGGTACGATGCCTGCATCAACTGCTGGTTTTGCAGGGCACTTCCTAACATTGGTGAAGAAGGTGGTTGGGGTCCATATGGAGACCGTCTAAGTTGCATAGGTGTCTGATAAGATGCTTGGCGTAGGTTTGGGTTCTGTTGAAGAGCACTATGGAGCTGGGGCCCAGCTGGTGCATAAGGGTTACGGCGTTGCATCATAGGGGATCTTAAAGATGAGACATTCTGCAAATTAGACCGGTTCTGTAGGGCATCATGAAGTAGTGGTGATGGGCCAGGCTCAGAGATATAATCATATGGAGTAACAACAGTTGGTCCGTATGGTGGACGGAGGTGTGGAGTCTGATAAGAAGCCACACCCCTTAGTGCCTGACCATGTCTCATGGCTCCAGAAAGCATTGGAGATGAAGGAGCAGATGGGGCATATGGAGACTGAGGCCTCTGAAGAGGAGACACATAGGAGGCTTCTCTCACTGCCTGGTTTTGCAGGGCTCCTGACAGCACTGGGGAGGAAGGGGGCATAGGCTGCTCATAAGGGGACATTGGCCTTGGTAAAGGAGAAGCATAGGATGCATCTCGTATTGCTTGATTTTGAAGAGCACCAGACAGCATGGGAGATGAAGGAGCTACAGGCTGCTCATAAGGTGACATTGGTCTTGGTAAAGTAGAAATATAGGATGCATCTCGTATTGCTTGATTTTGCAGAGCACCAGACAGCATGGGAGATGAAGGAGCTACAGGCTGCTCATAAGGTGACATTGGTCTTGGCAGTGAGGAAACATAGGATGCATCTCGAATTAGCTGGTTTTGCATTGCACCAGAAAGTGAAGGGGATGAAGGAGCATAAGGTTCTACATATTCGGTAACCATCCCACCCATGTCTACCATCTGGGCTGGCATTGGGCTAAATGGGGAAGCGTAAGAGGCCTGTCGAATAGACTGGTTCTGCATAGCACGAGATAACATGGGAGAAGAGGGGGCAACAAACTGATGGGGTGACTGCTCTGTATAAGGATCAGCATAGGGGCCAGACACATAAGCTTCTGGTACATAAGCGGGTGGATGGGCAGATTGAGGGGGCAGGAGGGGGGAGGACCGACGAGAAAGTCTAGGAGAGAGGCGTGGGGATGCAGGATGTGGCATGTGTTTAAGAGAGGGCTGTGGAGAGGCGGGAGGCATCCTCCTTATGGACTGCTGGGCCATGAGGGGACGTCCTCGAGCCACGGGGCGAGGAGGAAATCGGCCAGATTCTCTCCGTCCCAGGGGAGCACGGTGGACCATATGAGGGGAGTGAAAAGGGGACGAGAGAAGAGAGGAGTCCACTGTGAGAACAGAAGACCTATTGCTTCGTATA
The DNA here is from genome assembly GCA_019142605.1 of Cephalopholis sonnerati. Classification (NCBI taxonomy): domain Eukaryota; kingdom Metazoa; phylum Chordata; class Actinopteri; order Perciformes; family Serranidae; genus Cephalopholis; species Cephalopholis sonnerati. Next base: position 22,525,049 of record JAGQAX010000003.1, read on the forward strand.
GAGGATGCACGGAATGGACGCACATTCTGGGTAGGGGGGGGTACTGGGCGCCCTCTGAGACCCATAGGCGAGGGCCTGACAGTACCTAAGGGAACATTGCCCCCCATCCTAGGCCGGGCCAATGGTGTGGGGTCCCTGAGCAGCCGAGTTGAGCGACGAGAGAGGGTCGGAGATGATGGGGCAGGCCGAGGCCCAGCAGGGGACAAACTCCGACGAGATGGGGAAGGAGAGGGAGATGGTCTTCTACTGAGCTGTGGAGAGTGAGGCGGAGATGCACGACCAGGGGAAAGGGAAGGCGAGGGAGGACCACGCATTGTTCTCCCTCCAAACGGGCTGCGTGCTGGAGTGGGTGACGCTGGGGGACTTCGCCTCCTCATGGAAGCACGGGGTGAGGAAGGTGGAGAACGCCGTCTCATTGAAGCTCTTGGTGAGGGAGGAGGACTTCGCCGGATCATGGAGGCACGAGGAGAGTGAGGGGGTGAGGGTCCTCGAGCCAGGGGAGACGGTGATCTCTGCGGTTGCATTCTACGACGGGCGTGGGGGGAGGCCATGGGGGAGGTAGGAGGTGAGATTCGTCTCGACATAACAGAGGGAGGTCTCTGGGCAGTAACAAACCCACTCCTCATGGAGGGTTGTGGGGAGGGGCTGCGTCTCTGTGGAAGCATAGGAGAAGGTACTGGAGAGGCCATGGCAGAGGGATGGCGTTGCATAACTGGGGAGGGCATGATGACAGAGCGCCGGGAAGGTGTCGGAGAGGGTTGCATGCGGCGCGCAGGAAGGGGGGACATACTTGCTTGTTTAATTATCATGGCAGTTGGAGTAGGGATCATAGGGCCATAACCCTGTGGCTGTGACATCATCATTGGGTCTGTCATCATCTGCTGCTGAAAAACACAACAAAATGTATAAGTAGAATAGATTGAGAATGAAAAAGGTAAGGGAGCAAAATTGGATAGCTGTGCTGAATATAGTATTAAAGCTATAATGAATGTATGGTATTTGTATTAGAATACAACCATCCACCTTATGAAAAAGTTCTGTAAACTAGCATATCGGCTCCACAATTAAATTATTTTGTGGAGATCAAGAATGCATTTAACTGTTGTTATTGTAAAGTGTGGAGGAATGCACCTAAAAAAACTAAATTATATGTGGAAAAATGCAATAAGTAACCACCCCCAGTTCACTCCATCATGGTGCCTTGCAGCTACAAAACCCCTATGAGCACACTAGAAGCATGGAATTTGTATGGCTAATATTTTACTATGCTAACATTTGTGCGGGAGCTCTGGAGATTGTGTTTATGCTTATGTAAAATGTGCACACACAGTTGGTTCCCAACTGGTTTGGCCACAGGGTCCAGATTCTTCTTTAGTCATTACTTCAAGGACCACATAGTTTAATACATTCAGTGTCATACTTGCATTTGGCCATGTAGTTGAGCTAGTTTGCTGTCTCTGTCAAGTAGCTGTCCATTAGCCACTTACTCTACAGCAGGAATTGCACTTCAAAATGCACTTCAACTCTGTGCTGGAAGTTTACCGTACATAAAAATAAGAGTATGTTTTTACAAACTTGACATGATTGCAAGTCACCTGAGGTCCTATCAGGCCTGTGACCGACTTTTGGACCCCAACCCACCAGTTGGGAACCACTGACATATACAATGTCCACATTAGTTGCCATTAGCAACTATTATTACATTGGTTATTACATTGCTGGTCATAAACAAACAGCATTAGGTGAGAGAAAGATGTGTTTAGTGGTTCACTACATTAGTTAAGCATTAGTTGTTGTGTAAAGCAACTGACTAAAAGTTTCAGGTGGTGTCTGAAGTGGGCTGGATGTTAGTGGTGTTGTGTCAAAAATATATATTGTAAAAATATATTGTAAAAAAAAATATAATATATAATTTAAAAATTCAATACCTGAAAGCACCCTGAAACAATGTAGTGGAATTTTTCCTCTTCCTCTAGTTGGGATAACTTAAAATAAATAACTACAGTGTATGTAACTCAAGCTGGTTGCTTGGGCAGGCAGTGGAGGTGTGCTCTCTTCAATACAGTGGGAATTTTTATCACAATGTCACATGCTCACCCCACATTATATATATAGTGCTCCAGGGATGATGTTTTCCTGTAGGCCAACACAGAAGTAAGCGTCGCCCTGTTTCCCTTGTCAAAAAGCCTATGGGATTTTTCCATTGGCTGTTGGATTATTGCAGAAAATAAGCTCTGTGGCAAACAGATGTTTATGGTACTTACACATTTGTTCAGTAAGATAATCTTCACAAATGAGCAGCTCTTTTATGATTTTTAAAGCCTATATGCAATCACCAGGCGTAAAAGCTATTGTTAGGTTATAAACAACCTACACCATGGTCGTATGATTTAACATCTCATCCGCAACAACACCATAAAGCTGTGGTCAGCTTGATAGGATGATGTTCTGTAGTCTCATTTAGCCACTTGTTAGCTACTGCCCTTTTTAAGACACATAAAAGCTTCAAAATTCATGAGTGGGGTATTTACTGACAATTTGTTTTCGTATAACGAAAGTCTCTTAAACTTGTGTTAACTATAGACCATGTTTCAGGTATCTAACCAAAATCCCAATAAAAAAAAAAAGAATAATTGACTTTGAGACGAGGGAACCAGGAGTGCAAAAATGCTAACTACTATGTGAGTTTCAGGACTTATTCCTGGGGCACTCTATAGCAATCAGGTTGAAAGTCAGCAAAGTTGCCCTTCTGTTACCCTCCGGTGTTACATAAGATCAATGACACAACAGAGCTAGAATTACCTGTGGTGAAATCATTTGTGGAGACATCATCTGTTGCTGTGGCAACATCATCTGCTCTTGTGGTGACATCATTTGTTGTGACATCATCTGCTGCTGTGGTGACATCATTTGCTGGGGCATCATCTGTTGCTGTGGTAACATCTGTGGTTGCTGTGGTGCCATCATCTGTTGCTGTGGTGAGATTATCTGTGGGGGCATCATCATTTGTTCTTGAGGGGACACCATCATTTGTTGCTGTGGTGACAGAATCTGTGATGGCATCATTTGAGCGGGCATATTCTGTTCTTGTTGTAACATCATCTGCTGCTGTGGTGACATCATTTGTTGCTGTGGTGACATCATCTGTTGCTGTGGTGACATTATCTGGGGGGGCATCATCATTTGTTCTTGAGGGGGCATCATCATTTGTTGTTGTGGTGACATTCCCAATTGCTGCTGTATTGCCATCATGTCACCAAATTGCCCTGGAGCAAGAGGATTCTGGTCTTCATACTGGATTTCTGACATACCTTCAAATTCTGGATCAGGTGGCAACGTTGGTGGAGGGGGCATGGGCACATCTAGACGCTCTTTTCCAAATAGGCGTACTTGAGGTCTCGGAACTCTAAATGTCATCTCACCTCCCTGAACTCCACCGGTATCATCTCCATATTGATCATACTGGTCTGCATACTGCTCCCCATACAGGCCCTGTACCTGATTCATCCCTTGCCCTCCCAAGTCAAAGACTTGCTGGCCTCCTGGTGGGAATCCAATGGCCTGCTGGGAGCTGTAGTCTTGGTAGGGCATGCCAGCGTCACTATAACTAAGTTGATAGTCTGGTGGAAATCCCCCTTGCATTCCCATAGTTGCTGCATAAGGGTCCCCATAAAGACCTGCCTGTCCATTGTCGTGGTAACCCCCCTGTCCATCATCATAGTAAACTCCTTGACCATTTTCATCATAATAACCCTGAGCCTGAGGGTGAAGGAATCCATCAACCTCTCCTCCATACATATGATCCTCACCCATTAGTGCATAGTAGTCCAAACCCTCGTCACCATACATTGCCATTTCCTGTTGTTGCTGGTAACCATAGTAATCAGCTTCCTGGTTGTTATAGTAGCCTTGGGCAGGGGGATAAGGGTTGTAGTAGCCCCCCATGCCATCATCATAAAGACCACCTTCATAATATTCTGCATTTGGATCATAGAGTCCTTCTTCCTCATAGTAACCCAGGTCCTGATAGTCTGCTGCCCCTGCTCCATTGTCATAGTAACCATACTGACCCTGGCTTCCATATGCTGCAGCTGCCTCATCTCCATAACCACCATAACCATCATCATATCCCCCATAACCTTTGTGGCGGACTGAATGATGCTGGTCGTATCCATAAGCCTCCTCCCCATGTTCATAACCATTGTTATAGTAACCATGAAGATGACCTCTGGAGCTGGCTTGTCGGCCACGCTCTCTTTGTCCACCCCAGCCGTGGTGTCCTGCATTTCCTCGCATTTTAGTGGAAAGGAAGCGTTTGGTCAGCCAGTTAGTTGCTGCTGCAACCTTACCCAGCAACATACTTCTGTTCTTGAAGTCCTCAGGTGGCCCGTCACCATTCTTTTTTCCAAATAAGTTTTTAAAGAAACCCCCCTTCTTCTCATTTGATCCGTTCCCTCCTCCAAGACGAAGCAGCATGTAAGTTGGCTTCTTCCCGCCATTTTGCGCCGCCTTTTCTTTGGCCTCTTTCTCCTTTTTCCTCTTTTTGCTGGCCTTAAACCTCATCATGAATCGAGAGGTGTTCTTAAGCATGGACTTGCGGCGTTTCTTCTTAGCAAGGCGGAACTTTCTTTTCCCCAACCCCAGGAACAAACGCGATGTACTTTTCAGCTTCTTCCTGCTGTTCCTGCGCCTCTTGAAGCCAGAAAACTTCATGAACATCCTGGACATATTCTTCAGACCTTTCCTTGGGATTTCCTTTTTCGGAAGTTGCGGATCGTCCTTTTTACCTTTCTTCTTCTTTGCATCAGCATCAGATTTCCCCCCTTTATGGTGGCGTCCATCTTTTGATTTCTTTTTGGATTTGCCGTAATCATCATCATAGTCATCCTCCTCCTCTTCATCCTCCTCCTCATCCTCTTCTGAGTCTCCACGTCTAGACTTCCCCCCTTTCTTACCCTTAGCCCCCTTGCCTCCTCGCCCCTTCCCTCTCCTGTCATCCTCTGAGTCTTCCTCCTCCTCCTCCTCCTCTTCATCACTGAACTCCTCATCCTCTTCCTCATCACTCAGGAGTTCCTCCTCTTCCTCCTCAGACTCTACTTTCTTACCTTTCCCTTTGTCTTTTCCTTTCTTTCCATCATCTTTCCCCTTAGGTGGCTCCTCTTTTCCCTTCTTCCCACCTTTCTTATCATCTTTCCCACCTTTCTTATCATCCTTTCCACCTTTCTTATCATCCTTGCTGGGTTTCTTTTCATCTTTTCCCCCCTTTTTGTCATCCTTCCCTTTCTTTTCCTCTTCTTTTTTTTTCTCTGGTTCAGGTTTTCCACCCTTCTTTGCGTCCTTCTTTGCGTCTTTCTTGGGCATTTTCACAAGTGGCTAGGAGCACACCATGCCCTCTCTTCAGGATGCTGTAAACCTTCAAACACACAAACAATGGATGTACAAGTTTACCATAAATAAAATATGATGTGATATGCTGAGAAAATATGATCGGGAGTCTGACCTTTCAAAGATTCCTTGGTTTAGATATGCCTTGTTGAATTTGCACCAGCACTATATGCAGGTTCTGTGTGAGGACAGGTCCACCTGGCCAAAGCAGTTCTACACTGTCCAAGTCTGGTCCCCATGAAGGCTCCTGTCCAGACATACATAATTAAACTTCAGCAATCACACAATGAAACCAAGTAGTTAAGTAAACATTAATCTTCATGTCACCATCCCATTTAGGAATTCTGTTAAAATGTATTATTCCAAAAGTCAGTCTTTATGTCTGTGCGCCACAAACTGCTGTTTAAGCTGTCTCAACCCGCCACCCATCTTGACACCAAATGATCTCCAGGCAAGGATCTTAAACTCCTGACTCAACCCTGCTCTGAATCTCCGAAACTGGCTCAGCATTCCTCAACTGCATGCTCTCTAAGCCCTATCTCGATATTTGTACACACTACCTAGAGATGTCTGATTTCAGAAAACTCTGACCCCTATAAAGTTATACAACCCCTATCAAGAGGAGTCAAGCTCCGCTGTAGCCTTTAAGGTCAAATGGTTCAGTTGGTCACCGCTCCGAACACCTTTTCATAAATCTAATTATGCTTATGTCTGCATCACATTAGCTGTATTATGAAGCTTAACCTCACTGCGAACTCTCACAAAAGTGATTTTGCTATGTTGGTTTTACTAATTTCCACACAGTATGATCCCTGAAGCATTTGCTTTCTGTAAAAAATGGAAACAAACATTAAAAACACACAAACAAAACATGCAGCTGTTACTCCAGCTTGAGCTCTACCCTCTCTCCGGTCCAGTCTTTCTCTTGTAGACTTGTAGGCACACTTTTGTGGCAGTGTCACCACACACATTCACCAAGACAGCTTTCCATCATAGTCACCTCCACATTCAATGACAAACAGTACAGAGGAGCAAGTGTGTTGGTCGCCAGAATCTCTGCAGTCTTCAAATTTGTTGCGTCCTTGCAGTACAGGTCTTCCTTGGCAGTTAAAAAAAACACACCGAAGCAAAAAAACTCCAGGACAAAGTCTTTAGGTCACACTCAGCCTCTTCCTTTGACCTACTCCGTCCTCTGTTGCTCACTACAACACATTCCCTCACTCAACACAGCACTGTTCACACTGCCCTCCTCAGAGTGTGTGACAGCTAGTGTGTGTGGTGTGTGTAAGTAAGTGTGTGTGTGTCTGAGGGAAAAGAGAGAAGGGCAGATGGGTTGCCCGTTGGTGTGTACGTGTGTGCGTTTGCATGTGCGTATATATGTGTACGTGTTTGAGTGCAATTGAGGAGTTCCTTGTGGCGGGTCGTAGAAGGAGTCTTAATTTGTCATTTGGCTCTACAGGTGAAACTCGAGAGCTCTCGGTGGCTGAGGGGGCGGGGCATAAATAATACAAAAGGTAGAGAGAGAGAGAGAGAGAGAGAAAGAGGGAGAGAGAGAAACGGGATGCAGAAGATAAGACTGAATGGAAGTAGGAAGTCATCAAATCCATGAATATCGAATACATAACAACATCTAATTTCCATATCATTACTGTGTAGCAGGTATGCTTAGGGATAAGATAAGTCACATACACACACCTTTACACTATCTGACCTTAAATCTACTCCTCCTCTTTCTCCAAAGTAAAATATACTGTCAGGTGTGTGTATGTATGTGTGTGAGCAAAGATAAGTGACGCATCATTCTGAGAAATATTATATTTAAACAGCATCAATATGAGCAACGCAGGCAGCCACCAACCTACTTCCACATACGTAACAGCAGGAGAAGGAGCAGAGGCAGGAGAAACACCCACTTGTATTGTAGATATATGACGTCTTCGCTCTGGGTATCAATAACAGAATGACTCTCTCAAACACACGCACACACGCGCACACACACACACACACACACACACACACACACACACACACACACACACACACACACACACACACACACACACAGCCAGTGAAGGATCGGTAACAAGGCTGTGATTATTAGTGCCATCAACCAAATTATTCCTCTTCCAGAGGGAAGGGGTCGGATTGCCAGATCTGTCCTGTTACAGGGTGTAGGTGTTGGGTTGCCAGATCCTGATCTTTTGGTCTTGGTGTGTAAGTCTATCTGATCATTACCAACCAGCAAAGACCAGAGGTAGTGTATATGTGTGTGCATGTGTGCACACAGTGTTTATGCAGAGTTATGTCTTTGAGTGGGAGCACATGTGCATTAAAAAGACGGAGAGCGTGATGAAAGAGTATTTTTTCCTGGATTTCCCACGGTTTGTCTCTAACCGTACATCTGCCTTTGAAGCAGAATGAAAAGACCCTATCAAACGTGAAAAGCTCTGAGTAGCAGCCAGTCTCCCTCTTCCCAAAGCAATCGCTGCTGGCAGGTGGTCCTCCATCTTTTGATAGAATTTGTAGAGAAGAGACAACACAGAGAAACTGGGATACATGCCCGGGAGAGAAAAGCTGACTTATGACAGAAGTGGACTTGATGAGGCTCATCAAAAGCATTCAGGTCCTGAGGGGAAGCAGTAGACCATCTTTGTCACTTCACACACACACTTTACACACACAAACACGCAGCAATCTGCTGCTATCTAGTGGACCGGCATTACACCTGCAGCACCCCTAATAGTTTGGAGTCAGTTGGATCAGGTAAGTTTATAGGCCTGCAGCAATTGTAAGGTTTGCACAACACAAAGCAATTAGCACTTTGCATTGTTTTTCATGATTTAATATAGTGTTATAATGAGTGGAAAGGAGATACATTTGGTAGTCTAACTCCAGGATAAACATTTATCTTGCAGGAGAGAAGTAGATTAACTAAAGTGTGCAGGCAAACGGATAGACAGGAGAGTTTCTATGTGGACCAAAGGAAAGGGAGGAGGAGTGAGTGCACCCAGAAACTTACCTCTCCCCCGGCACACCCACACTGGAGCTCCGTAGTCTCGTTCCCCCATCCTCCTATGGGTCAAACAGGGAGACAAAAACCCCCCAAACTAAAACAAACCCCGTTTATATTTTTTTCATTTTAACTACCCACACAGTTCCTCAGCTCTGCGGCTCCCCTGGCGGGGCACAGAGTAGCAGGGGTCGGTCAGTGGAGAGGAAAAGTGTGCCACCGGGAACGGAGGATGAATATTTAACGACCGCTATTCTTCAGTGACCGGCCGGGGGCTTGAGTTCCACACACTCCGGTGAGAAGTGATGAGCACCGCGGGTGGGCAGTGTCGGTCATACACGGTGATACACACTGATGTAAATAAACAAGGTGGGTAAACTTAATTAGAGTCAATTAATTATCCTGTTAATATCAATATTAATGTGTTTTATCCATATTTTAGCTACATTTTGTGCTTTACAACCGTAGCTTTTAGCCTAACGGTCAAATATAGCCTAGCTTAATTTAGTGTCATTAACGTTAGCTGTTTAGTTAAAGATAAGAGGTAAGTTAGTTAGCGTGATGTTCAGTGGGAAAAAGTTGGTTTCTGTCCTCTACCTGACTGCTGTCCGGAGGGTTTGTGTGTAGTTAGGGCTTTGGGTGTTTAACATTTCCTCTCATCCGGACTGAGCACGACGCGGAAAGTGTGTCAAGAGGCGGCTCAGGGGATTTATAATGGCGCATAACGGATGAAGGTGAGAGCTACAAGAAGACACTGTACAGTTACCGTCTGTCTCCACATGAGCAATCCTTCTGTTGCCCGCCAGATGGACCCGCCTGACAACAAACAAACAGCAGAGAGCCATTAAACTGCTGCATCTCCACTGGATTCACTCCATAACCCAGACGACCTTGCCGTCTCCCCCACATGACCGGCTGGCTGCCGGTATCAAAACAGGTTTTGGCTTTGATATGGAACCAACTGTGGAGAGCCACGATGCAAGACCTCGCTGCTTTTTTTTTCTTATAAGAAAAACAAGCCTTTGGCTACGCTTGAGCTATTTTTAGCGCTGTTCCTGAAACAGTGATTTACATAGACTTACACCAATAGACAAATTTGCGGTGTTTTAGTGTTAACACACTTCATATACTGTTGACATGCTGCAGCTGGCAGACACAGTCCTGGTCAGTGCAGGCAGCTCTCCAGCCTGCCAGCTTGATTTCTAACCAAAACCAGGTCACTGCTTTTATTTATTTGTCCACTGACAGCAACATAATCAATTACTAGGCTACTTAAACAGCTGCTTTAAAATACAGCTTGTGATGTGAAGTTAAATAATCCAAAACTTCAGGCCCCTCTCTCTTTTAGTCATCCCGCAAATTAGAATAAATTAGTGTTTCCCAGTCTGGGGGTCAAGACTCCCTTAAGGCGTTGTTGAGAAGATAAACAGGATAGCAAAGCAGAAAAAAACATGTCTCTGCTCAGACACATTTCCTTTCCTCTGGACTTTCCTAGGGTTTTTTGTTTGTTTCTTTTCTAAATTACTGGATGATTTTACAGCTGCACTATAAAAATATATTTATATGAAACAATGAAAATCTGAAAAATTTAGAGTCTGAACTGGTCACAACTGTTTGATATAGCCAGTGCAACCTGTGAGTGGTTGCCGGTAGACACGGCTTCATTTTAAGGTGACAAGCCAAAAAGATTGAGAACCACTGGATAAGATGAATGATAGCTGAGGGCATCACTCTCTTTCACTGTGGTTGTGTTGTGATTTTACAGAGCTACAGGGTAGTAGCTATTTTAAGCTCTCTGGAAGCAAGCCCTACTTGAATTATTTGAATTTTTTGACGGCAGTGTTGCGACTAGGAGTTGCTGCTAGAAATTGTGTCCCTCTGACAACAACTTGCTTTGGGGACTGAAACAGTAAATATCTATAATGCTTGGCATGTTCCATGGCCCCTGTCCAGCTCTGGCCTCAGTGAATCATTCAAGGAAAGTAATGGCTTCATCCTGCAGGCACAAGCTGCTTTTTTTCAAATAACATATACAGCACAACCTTGTTTAAGGAAGGTGGTGATGTTTCTGCAGGGAAAATGTGTCGACAGGTGTCGACAGCAGTGGAAGAAGTACTCAGATCTATTACTGTAGCAGAAGTAACAATACCACGGTTTCAAGTAAAACCCGCGTTCATAAATTTACTTAAGTGAAAGTATAAATGTATTGGCATCAAAATATACTTTAAGCACAAAAAACGTGTAATGCAAAATGGTTTATTTCAGGATGATCTATATTACTGGGTTATAATTCATAAGCTTATTTTTTTTTAATGATTTATTTTCCAATCCACACAATCAGGCCATTGGCAGTTGAAGTGTACCTCTTTGCGTATCCCTCTTTTATTCACACCACACACACATGCATTAATGAGGGAGGTAGCACTGGGTCAGCCATCTTACGATGCCCCTAGAGCAGTTTGAGGGTCTGATGCCTTGCTCAAGTGTACCTCGGCAGCGCCCAGGAGGCAAAGCAGCACCTCACCAGCTGCCAGTCTGCATTCAATACATGGTCTGTATGGGAACTTAAACTGGTGACCTGCTGGTTCCCAAGCCAAATTCCCATGGACTAAGCTACTGCCTGCTCCCAGTTATTGATGAATTTGTGTGTTTAATGTTGCAGCTAAAGGTGGACATAATTTTAATTACATTATACTGCTGTATCTGTAATAATTTAATCTATAATACTGCAATACATCATGATATATTATTTGATTTATATTTTTTATTCATCTCAATCTACAAAGTAACTGGTAACTAATGTCAAATCTTAAGTGGAGTAAATAGTACAACACTGGCTTCCAAAATATAGCGGGGTAGAAGTATAAGGTAGCATGATAGGGAAATACTTAAGTGCCAGTAACAAAAAATTGTGCTTGAAGTATTTTACTGTTGGAAAGATGGTCTTTTCATAAAACTCGGCTGTTAAAGCAGTAAAAACATGCAAATACTTTTGAAATTGGTGATAGAGAAGAAAGGGGCCGTGGCATTTGCTTCTGCTTCTACAATGACCACAATGTACTGCACCCCACAGACATATAAATGCTCCTGCTGGTGGGTGATGTACTATGAGCTCATATATATTTCCACAGAAAACAATATGGCTGCTGACAGGTAGCTGTAAACTAAAACACGTTTCTGAAAACATTTGAGGCGAGAAATGGGCAACGCAGTAACAGAATCTTTGTCCATATTTTATCAGCACTGCTTAGTTTTACTGCTTGATCAGAGTTTGGTCCGAGTTTAAGAGAGAGGAGTGGAATTTCTCTTGATCTGCATCTATACTGTTTGTGTCTGTGGTGGCGGGCATACAAAAATGTGACAGTACAATCTGTAGTTCAAGCAACAGCCCTAGAGCCAGTGAAAATCCCCAAGGAGTTAAACAGGGAGCTCAGGGTGCTGGTGATATGGAGAGAAGTTTACAACAGTTCATTTACAATACATGTTATGATACAAAGCTGATGTAAACCTGCAAAATATCCCTTTAAGTACAATACTGGAGTAGATGTACTAAGTTACTTTCCACCACTGGCTGTCAAGCTAGACATCTTTTGTTATTTGAGAACAGAAATGAAGTGAAATGTCAGAGATATCTGGCATGAGGAGTTAAAATGTAAATAACCTTAACTTGCAGAAAATGCAAATAACAGCGAGGTGGCAGCAGAAAAAAGGTGCCCTGGCATGCTGCCTCTGAGTTTAACATGGATGCAGTCGTGAGCTTTCCCACTTACAGGCTCTGCTGGTTGTACAGCAGGCAACAGATCGGTGAGCGGATCGCCAACATTAGTTTTTCTCCTGAAGGAGTCAGCTGAGTCTGGAGCTGAAACAGCTGCTCCGAGACACCCGCTCCCTGCAGCAGGTCAGAGGGTGACTGAGGGAAGCTCCCACTGGGACCGAGAGACGTGTGCATGTGTGTCTTTGTCTGTGTTCAGGAGAACAAGAGAGAAAATACAAATGCATAGATAGATGGATAGATGGACATATGGATGTATGGAAAGAAAGAGAAAGAGAGTGTTGGAAAGACGGAAAAGCAGCAGGGTACATTCATCCACATCCACTTAACAGAGGCTCCACCTGGATAGTCCGTATAGTGGAGGATAGTGAGGCTGCTGGAGTAGCGAGAGCCCTGCTGTGTGTCCATCAGTTTAAAATAATCCCTGCTGCTGCTGAAGTGTCCTTGAGTCACATTTTGAACCCCTTCCTGTTCAGAGACACACCTGACTGCTGTTGCACTCCAAACTACAGTGAATTTTTTCCTGTCACTCACAAAAATTCTACTTTTCTGCACCTGTCTTTTATCCGCAGTCCAACCAAACAGCTCAGCAATGGTACAGGCAAGGACCCTGAAGAATCCAGTCACTACATCCACTCTCACACCTACACCAAGATGTATAAAGTAAGGGTGTGTGTTCTTATTTATATGTGTGTGTGTGTGTGTGTGTGTGTGTGTGTCTGTGAGTGTGTGTATGAGTTTGCTGACAATGACAAATAGCCTTAAAGGGGATAAGAAGCTGCATTTATGGAATATTAGAACGTCAGAGGAATGTATAGCTGCAGACTGTATTTATGGGTCTAAATAATGAATTATAGGAGCCTTACAGAAATATATTTGTATCAGGGAAAGCCGCACAAAGTGCTGCAAAGAGCAATGCAGCACATTAATCCAAATTTGAACAACGGGCAGCAAAACCTACTTTTATCATGTGCATGACTAAATGAGAAAAAGAAATATTATTGCCGTTTGTGGACCTATGGAAAGGTACTGTATTATAGTCTTCTACGCTAGTGCCTGTGGTCTTTTTTTAAGGGGGGGTCACATTGAGCTGAGAGACCCTCTGTGGTGTCCCCCTCTGAACAAAGAGTCCACAATAATACAAAATTATTGCTTTCTTGCAATTATATGTCACGGATGCATAAGGTGGAACAAGTGTGGATCAACTTTTTAGTTATATGCTTTACGGCAATACAAAAATACATATGCTTACACATTGTAATTGTCACTGCCCTCATACTTGCATCCTTCATGTTGGCACAGATACATCCACTAGATGACACTAGAAGGTAGAATCAAAAGTTCCCGACAACAACAACAAACATGGCGGAGGTAGAGGAGGTCGTAAAAATGTACCTTTTAATGGAGGCAGCGTTGCAGACAGCAGTAAGGCTATTAAATACATCGCAATATGTGGACAGAGAATTATTTTCACCGTATTACTGATTTGTTGGGCTCATTCATTTTTAATGTGTCCTTGTTGTGTCTTATGGTTGTGTTTCGCTTGAATTATGCTATACTGCCCTTACGATTTCTGGTGGTAGTACTGTACATTGTTTTGTCCGCACGCGTAAGCTTTCAGAAGACATGCACCAATACGGATAACATGAACACAAAGTACGGACAGAAGGCTCTATGTTTGCCTATGTATCTAATTTTGGCCATAAATTATTTCTATGCTTCCCATTCATTGTCTATGTAAGCAGCTGTCTAATGTATTCAGATAGCACAGCGTTGGGTTTCAAGAGATGGGCATCCGCTCCTCATTTGCATCAAGTTGAATCTAGGCTGCTTAATGCAAATCAATGGCGTCCAGCGTGACTCACCACCTCTGGAAACAATCAATTAACTTTTAAATGAACCATTGCTGATCTAAAATGAAGACAAATTCAGCAACTTCATGGCTTATTCCTCACCTTGTTTTCGTAATATAAGACAAAGTTCTCAAACGAGCCGGCATGTTGGTCCAGTTCGAAATCTGGGAGCAGACAGCTGATGGGCCTAGTGGCATGCCCATCAAGGGTCCAATGCTGGGAAGTGATGAACCCTTTTATTTCCAAAAACACCTCGGTGGACCATATCATTAGAACGATAATGTTGTACCGCCACTGGCTAGCAAAATTTTAGCATGATTTGAAAAGAAAGTAGGCTACCAACCACTGGACAGCTCTGATCAGCAGCAAGAATCTATGAAGAATTGAAGGTGAGTCAAACTATTTATTTGCATTTGTTTCAAGGGAAGACTTTGGGAAATGTTTTTGACCAGTTAATTTAATAGCAGCCAGCGCAAACAGCCAACAGTTTGCTTGCAATAATTCTTTTTGTAAGTCTGCGATATTGTTTGTCAGAAAATTTCTCTCTTCATGAATGGTTAGCCTGAGTTGACGGCATACTATACATTCATCTCCATAGGTTTTACTACATAGTTTTGAAATGTAAGTGCAATGGCTACCACAACACAAATAATTCAAGCAACCCAGCATCAGTATACTGCAGGTTACTGATGTGTTGTGCATTCCTCCCCTTTTTTTGCTTTATAGTTATCATCAAAATGATGAGAATAAATGACATTATGTCCTATATCACCACCAAAAATAATAAAGGAGACATTGAGACAGAGCCACACAATCCAGGTGCTGAGAGAGGTGAAGAGAAACAGCAGGAAGTAGAGAGGGCCACAGAGAGAAAGCCAGAGGACTTGTTAGTTAGAGAGGCTGGTTTTCAAAGTGAGGGCACAGAGCAGGAAGGGAAGAGAGATGGAGATCCCGAGGGTGAGGCTGAGGGTGACATAGAAGCATACAGTGTGAGAGACAGACAGAGGATACGTGAGCATTCACAAGCACTAGACCATCAGGTTTGTGATGCTGAAAAAACATTGGCCTGCTTATAAAGCAGTGTAAATCTCATGTGGTGCGTCCATGTAGAAGTGTGTAGTTTTATGGTTGAGATTAATGTAATCCTCCCTCGTGTCATTGATCTATGATCGTCGTTAGCCAACTGGTGTTTCCTGTTTGCTATAGTAGATGTCCCTTCTATATTTCACATTGTCTTTTTCCACAGATATCAGCAAATGGGAAGACACACTGACGCAGCTTAACTTGAAATTGTTTCCAAGGACCTTGATGGGGGACAGGAGAGGGAACTTCAAGGGTGTCTGGTACAACATTCACCCCTGGCTTTATGTTCTGTGCCATCAGTCTCTGTATATTGTTATGCCTGCAGACATTTAAGCCCTCCTAATAGCACAGACACAGAATTTGACTCACTATCTGGATTCGAAAACTGGAATAAAGCAGTCTACAGGGGGGTTTTTTACAATCCATGCCAAGTCTGAGCGGCACACACAAGCAATGATTACATGGAGGGACTATCAGAGAGCTGCAACAACTAATGCAACGCTGGCAAATGTCCTAAACAAGGAACATAACAAACAGGTTAGAGAAAATCTGGAATATATAAAAACAACAGGGGAAGTGCTGCTGCTTAGTGCCACACAAAACACTGCTCAAAGAGGGTACAATGAGTCTGCAGTCTGAGATAATAAAGTGAACTTTATGACAATTCTAGAGACAACTAACCGTGACAAAGCTGTTTAAAAGGGCTGACTTCCATTCATAATGTAAAGCACACAAGAAGAATCATTCAGAATGAGATTCTGGATTGTTTTGCAGACATAGTTCAAACCGAAATTACAAAAAAAGTGAAAAACAGTGAAGTCTTCAGAATCATGGCAGATGAAACAAAAGATGTTTAAAAAAACAAAAGAACAGATTTTTCTAGTACTCAGGTACTGTGTCAATGGAGCTATCCAGGGGAGCTTTCTCCATTTTGAATCTGCTGAGAGGCTAGATGCAGCAGGGCTTACTGAAAAAATAATACTCATATGGGAAAGTCATGGTCTGGAATACAAAAACAACCTTGTAGGCCAGGCATATGATGGTGCTGCCATTATGAATGGAAAGCATTCAGGGTCAAGGCTAGAATCAAAGAGCAAGTGAAATATGCCTTTTACATCCTTTTCAATTCCCACTGTCTATATTTAGTTTCAGTAGATACAGTCAGAGCTGTCCTGGAGGCAGAGGAGCTCTTCTCTTTACTAGAAAATCTAAGGCCCTGTTTACACCTGGCATTAACATGTGTCTTGGTGATCAGATCACATGCAGACAGCTCTAAGTCTGTCTGTTCACACCTGGCATTAGAGTGCGTCACCACATGCGTCGTCGCTGACCACTTCTGATCGAATGTTTTATATACAAATAAACACGCATTTGCAAAGACCAAATACGTAGTTTTTTCATTACAATTCAAGTTCATTCCTCAAACTAGGTACATACTGTCACTATCGCCATTGTCGCCCTGGGTTTTAGGAGGTGTAATGTTGCCTCTTCAAAATGTCACCCAATTAAGTTTCCATTGTACTGACTCTTCAGCCCAAATGGAAGTCACACAGTGTATTTTGTGTGTTCTCCATACACGAGAATCAATTTCGCCTGTTGTTATGGCTTCTTCTTCTTCCTTTTTTATTGTTGTGGCTTATTATTTTTCGCACTTTAAAATAACGCCATTGGTGTACACATGTACTTTGCCTACACAAAGGACATCAGCTGAATAGGCAGTCTTGCAATGTGGCCCAGGACACATGACCTTACACTCTGTGGAAAGAATGTGGCCATATGACCACCTCCGAATGTGGTCTGAGTGATCATATCTTGAGACACTTTGGGCTCCATTCACATCTGTATTTAGAGCTGTCCACTTTTGATCCAATAATTTGCATTATTCAATTGCATTATTGGCAGCCGCTCTAACAGCTAGTTTCCAGTGCAAGAACACATCAATACAAAATACATTTTCCAAACACACAGATAACGTAAAATAACAAGTAATATACCATCTGTGATCTTATGCACTGCACGGTCCGCCATGTTGGTTTGACAGTTTGGCGTGACTTGCCTGGAACGCTATGAAGTCGTGAGTCGTGACTTGAAGTGATGACTTACAAGCTCAGAAACTTGCCTGAAATGCAGCAGAAGGTTAAAGGGCCCAGCGCACAGCTATTACGTCGACACTACTACTAGCTGTTGCTAACATGCTTGCTCGCCACATTAGCGGCTGTGTCGTCACAGCTGGAGATATCGCTGTAGGCAGAATTCAGCTTCCATAGGGCAAAACGATGGAAAGTCACTTAACACAACCTGCATTGATGACACATGCCTTGTTGGGGACACATCAGGATGCATTAGCATTTACTCTACAAAAGATGTGGTCAATTGCATCCTAGACCACCTGTGCTAATTACCACAGTGGTTTGAGTGATCAGATCCCAATGTATCTTGGTGGTTCTTTACTCTTGTATTTCGTGCTGTCCCCTTGTGATCAGATTACCCAAGACACATGTTTACACAAGGTATAAACAGGATGAGAGAGATGTACAAAGGTGCACCAAGAAAACTCCACTGACTAAGTGAAGCTTGATGGTCATGTCAAATTATGGCTCTATGCAACATTATTGATAGATTGCCTTCCCTTAAGCGAGTGCTGCAATAGATAGCCCATGAGTGCAATGGTGAAAGATCTTTTGAGGCTCGAGGTGTGCTGGAACAGATAGATGTTGAATTAACTGTGCGTCTTGTTAAACTCCGCAAAGTGTTAGGAGAAACAAAAGCTCTCTCTGATATGCTACAGTCTTCATCTCTTGACTTTTCAAAAACTTTTGATTTAGTTGAAACTTTAGTTCAGACATCGAATGACTTAAGGGAGGAGTAATTTTTTGATAACTTGTGGGATAAAGTGTGGAACATTTCTGTCCTATGTGATACTGCAATACAGCCAGCTCCAAGAAAGGCTAAGGTCCAAACTTAGCGAACGCTGTGTACCAACCACTGTTGGTCAGAGAGAGTCAGAGCCAGACAAAGACAGGTTTCGAACAGCCTTCTTCCACCTCATCTCACCTGATCAGATGATCAATGAGCTTAACAGAAGGTCTTTTTTTAAAGACAAACTGTGACATAATGAATAGCATCCAAACTCTAAAACCCCAAAAGTGATGCATTTCTGAAAGAGACAGCTCTGTTTTCATTTGCTCAATTGTAGGATTCAAATATTGATGACTTGGGACTTGAACTACATCAGTTTTGCCGAATTTCAGAAAAGAAAAATACAGACTGGGATGCAGAGACCCTCTAGTACAGTAGAGCTGGTACTGTTCATTGAGCCGTATAAAGAAGTGTTTTTCTGAGCTCTTCAAACTCTGCAAAATAGCAGTTGCAATCCCAGGAGCCTTCTTGCACTGAAGCTGATGAAAACTTACCTCAGGTCCACCATAACTGATGAGAGATTGAGCAATCTGGGTGGACTGAGATGTGAGTCTGTGGCAAAGACTTTGAATCACGACTACTTTGTTGATCAGTTTGCCAAAAATCACAAAAAATGCAGAATATATATACCCAGATGAGGTTGTTCTGTTCAGTGAGCCTTTTAAAGAAGTGTTAAAAGAATGTGCTGTCACCTGAGCTCAAGCTAACAGGAATGTGTTTTATTTAGTTTTTAATATTATAGTTTAATAAAATTGTGACTGTAATTGAAACAAATGCCAATTGTAGTATTTTCTGTTTTTTTTTCTGATTTATGTATTTATTTTGTGTGATACTACTTTATATACTGAACTCAAAAATTTGAAAGCTTTAACACTGTCTTTGTCTCTTATGTCCTGAGTCAAATGTGTCCCTCAGACAAAATAACTGGTTCTAGCCTGGAGGTTGTGACTGTACTTTACTGTTAGTCAAAAGAGTTTTTTTGCAATATGATTATAAAGAGTATATCTATCTATCTATCTATCTATCTATCTATCTATCTATCTATCTATCTATCTGTCTATCTAAAGGATTCGTATAGAATTCATCCATTCATCTACCCATTCACTGCTTCACCGAGTCATCTGTTTCAATTAAGAATACACTGATTCCAACTTAATATCTAACTTGCATTACAGAGGAAGATCAACAGGGATTAATGATATGCATGGCAAAACTACCTGTGCGCATACCACATAAGACGAGATGGGTGTACCAGAAACGGTCCACCATAAACCAGTTTTAAACCCATTTAGACCCCCCCACCATACCAATAACTTTTCTAGGATGTCCTCATCTATAATTACTATCATCTGACACCACCTACTTGCAAAATGTCTTAAGTTGGATGTCTATAAGCCAATCACAGTGTTCCACATAATCTAAAGTGGACAGCAGCAGAGCTGCACCCTCTTTTTCAAAAGTGTGGCCGACTGAGGCAAGGAGGAAGCGTAAGGCACATTTAAATCTATTAATCATATTGTTTAAGTACATAATTTGTGTTTAGTTCAGTTAAGTTTTGGACTAGATGTTACAATCCTCTAGTTCGTCCTGGGGATTGATTTCCAGTCTTTGTTTAGCCTCTAGTTGACTGCCTATGGACTACAGTACCTTTTGGATAATAAATTATTCAGGTGAAGATAACGTGCATGATGCCATAAAAACAATTTGTGTGATTCGTGACAATCCTAAGCTGCTACAAAATTTATTTTTTTACAAAAATCTATGCAAACTTTATAGGGCTGTTATTTCACACCAGTAGCTTATTAAAGTGCTGCAAGCTCCGGGGGATAAATGAAATTATGAGTCATTTTGTCTTGACATTGAGCATCAGGAACCTACAGTATATCCAGAGGGGAGGAGAGTATACAGAGAGTACAGTAGATGCAGAGAATGCTCAGTGGCTTTACAGCAACATGAATGTTATATTCCTGTGATATTTCATTGATTGATTATAGTATACAGATAAAAAGTTATGCAAAGAGGCAATATTTATCTTCAGAAATCTTCCATCTTCTTTCATTTATGAAAAATCTTTGGTGTTTCTCCTCATTCACAAAATTCATTAGATCGCATCTTCCATGATGTGAGAGCATGTCTTGAAATGCCTGTTAAACATAATGATACAGCTTAAAGAATTTAACATCTCTGTTCCTCCTGGGTGTTTTGAAAACACAACAGTCTGAGGATTTCGCTTAGTGCTGCTTTAGATCTCCTCCACTCTCGAGTATATGAGAGCAAAGGGGCAACAGAGATGAAATTATCATGTTGTTTTCCGCACAGCAGGTGATTATTTGATCATCAGGAACCACTTGGTTCTGAGATCATGCTTTCATGTTGGGATGGTGCTGCGGAACAGAGATAACACCTGTCTTGGCACTCAAAAACACAGAAATGGCATTTATATGAAAGCTGATGCATCTCATAAGCCTATTAGATGAAGCCAAATTACAATTTAAGATCTTTTTAAATAGAGGAAAGTGGGCAGTCCACCCATAGCTGATATTTGCCTATTTAGACACAAAGCGGAGACACGCGGCGGGGGGCACACCTGTGGCCTCAGACTTGCCAGACTTGCTTTTTTTGACTAATTGCGCTGCAATTTGAGACATTTATTCACATTATACATGACATGTGGAAGATGTACAGCAGCAATTTATCAAATTGCTTTCCCTTGCTCTCTGCATACTGATGCGATGTGAGCAGGCAAGTTCTACAAATTTATATTCAGAAGGGTTGACTTTAACAGACCTGCAGTAACCCCCACACTCTGCCACTCACACTGTGGAAACATTGAAACAAAGTATTGCTGTATGGTCTACAAAGATATTGCATAATCAATTTTTTTTAAATAGAATGCTTTAAATAAACTTGGCATTTTAATAACCTTAGTGGGTGATGAATTTTAATGTGAAATTTAACATTTGGGTGAGTTTGGATTATTTTGTATTTAACCTTAACAGCCTGCAGTAAAACAAGAAGGATATAATACTATCCTCCAGTGCTTTTTATAAGCTCCTACTTTACTGTGTAGAAGCTGCAAATACCACATGTAGCCCAAACAATTGTGGTTGGAAAAATACCTCAAACAGAAATGAACTCTTCACCTGAGTTGGTTTTATTGGTGTCATGCATGTTATATTCACTTAAAACATTTATTAGCCCAAAGATATTGTAGTCCACACCCTATCAACTAATGCTGCTGTCACACAGAAACAGACAGCAAGTCATTTAAATGGAAGCTGGCGACATAAAAGTACAAACTGACACTCGACACTTGACATTGCCGGATGGGCGTGACACGCTACAAATAAAAGTTGAATTGGCCTCAACTTTCTCAGTGCTCCAATGACGTGATAAAGGGTTGTGTTTTGTTTCTAGCTGTACTGCTGTGTTATATAGCTTAGTTAGCTGACACTGTGCTAGCTTAATGTGCATTGCGGTGCGCATGGGGAGACAATGGGGTGGTGAAATGTGATGTTAAAATGGGCCTCAGACATTGATCAAAAGAATAGATCTTTTTTTTCCAAAACAAACTTTAGATGACAGGTCGGTTGAGGTGCTTTGTGTCGAAAAACAGACACATACAAGCCTGTGATGACGTAACCATGTTAACAAGGGCTTGAGCAACACTTCAGCAGGCGACTCAGTGATAATGTAGCCTTTTTTGTCCCTCATAGTGTGAACACAGCTTAATGCTGCAATCCATTGCAGGTCAGAAATTAATTACTCCAAGTTGCAATTCCCACCTTCTGATCTAAATGTGTCCAGCGCATCTATTTGAAAAAATCCACCAGGTTTTACATGATCTTTTCTGGCCCCCATTCCAAAAAGGTTGGACGCCCCTGATGAAGAGTATCCATATCAATTACCACAGCACCGTTAGCAAGGAGAAACGGCGTTACAATAAGTCAACTGTCTTGCTCGTCTTTGCTTAATAAAATAACATTCAGCATTACAAAATTGTTTGAATGGGAGCTGAGCAAAATAGTGTGAACCACCACAGCCAAGAGCATGAAGTTGCTGAGTGCATTCGTTTTGTAGTGACACAGATGGAGATACGCATGCTTGCAAAGACTTCCATCAAGCACAAATCAATTAAATTAGGCGGCTGTGGCTCAGGAGGTAGAGCGGTTTGATCCCCGGCTCCTCCAGTCCGCATGTCGAAGTATCCTTGGGCAAGATAATGAACCCCAAAGTGGTCCCCGATGGCTGTGCCATTAATGTGTGAGTGGGTGTGAATGTTTAGATGAGCAGGTGGCACCTTGTATGATAGCCTCAGCCACTAGTGTGTGAGTGTGTGTGTGTGTGAATGGGTAAATGTGACAAGTGATGTAAAAGCGTTTTGAGTGGTTGAAGACCAGAAAGGCGCTATACAAGTGGAAGTTCATTTATCATCTGTTACCACGTGGCAGCTACAACATTGTCACAGCATGTTTCTCAATATAAACTCAACATAAAACACTACATAAAGTAAAATAATTGATGAAAAGGTTATTCTGCTGGTTACTGTGTGCACCACCATGTTGCTGTGATGTCAGCTGCGTTTATGTTGGCAAACTTGGCAAACAAGATGGATCTCACATGAGGGTCTGGCATGGAATTCTGACTTGAATGACTGTTGCACTGCACTTTTCTGTGTCGGATGTCATTTTTTTCCCATGTTTTGAGTGTAATAGATTTCAGCTTATTGGTTATATAAAGATTGAAAATCAGTCCCCAGGAGAAACTGAAGGACATGGTTGGAGAGACAGTTAAGTGGGCTATCTTGCCTGCTGTCACCGTGACCTGTACCCTAGATAAGCAGTGACTGGGTAGAGTGATGGATAAGAATCTGTATAACAGTACATTCTTAGGCTAAACTGTACAACATTACTCTCAGCGTTGTTGGCATGGTTTCCATGCTCTCTGCCCCTGCAGTTTGGAGCCTCAAAATTTAGGATATCACTGTAACAGTTCTGGAGTGAGACCCAGAAGCAAGATCAGCAGGTAGGAGTACAAAAGCAGGCTTTACTAGTCAGATAGATAGATATGGGTCAGCAACAGGTAGGCAGTCAGCGGAGGCAAACAAGACCAGAAGGGATCAGGCAGGCAGCCAAAAGTCCAAAAACTAGCTGGGTTCAAAGTCACTAAAACAGGCATGCAGGTAGATACAGGAAACAAGGCTGCAATAGACAATCTGGAAAATGCAGAGAATTACTGGGCAGGAATACACAGTGTGGGGCTGATGGGGGGATAAGGTTCAGGTTATCTGACAGGTTGAGATCTGATGACTGGAAAAGGTGGGAATGTACTGGGAGCAGAGTCTAAAATCAGAGTAGCACATTCTTGGATTAAACTACATTCCTCTCACTGTTATTGGCATGTTTTATACACTCTGCCCCCTTAACGTCTTAATTTTGGAGCTTCAAAATTTAGGTTATCACTTTGACAGATCTGGATTGAGACCCAGAGGCAAGATCAGCAGGTAGGAGCAGAAGTACGAAAGCAGGTTTCACTACTCAAAATGCAGGATATATAGGTCAGCAACAGGTAGGCAGTCAGTGGAGGCGAACAGGACCAGAAGGGACCAGGCAGGCAGCCAATGGTCCAAATGCTAGCTGTGGTCAGAGTCACTTGCAGACAGGCTGGTAGATGCAGGAAGGGTTGCTATGTGGCAAATGACTGGGGCTGATGGGGTAATGAGGTACGAGTATGTAGACAGGTGGAGGACTAGGTGACTGGAAAAGGTTGGAAAACACGTATGGCAACTGGTGGACAGGGTGGAAGAGGAATAAAAGTGTCTAAAATAATAGCAGAGGGTGGCTGAAAATCAATACACTGTGCATTCTTAGACTAAACCACATTACCCTTGCTTTTTTTGGCACACAAGAGTGGTTTGATAGAAAGTGAAGAATTCTGGCTTTGTGTATGTGATGGTTGTCCAACAGAAAGTAATTTTATTGAATTATGAATTTGATGACAGCAGAGGTTAGTGCATAAGTCTTTTTAATGGAGGTATTTTGGCATGTCACAGTAGGAAATGCACAGGTGTAAATCACAAAGTTAACGATGGCTCAATTCCATTTAGCTGCTTCAGTTTCAGGTTCCTGGCATTGTGCATGTTGGCTCACTGTCACACTCATTATGTTTACATGCACACATACATTACACTGTTTTTCAGAATATGACATTATTCTGGATGTGATGCAGGTCATGAAAACAGCATATTCCATTTGGATATTCTGAATTAGGCCTTTTTCTGAATTAAGCAATCTGACAACCTGCTGTCTATCATCGGGCCGTAAAGCTCTGGGTATCCCGCAACCGCTACCACCAGTTTCTTCTCAATGGTTTACCAGCTGTAAACTTGTTGTCATGACTACCATAGAAGGCCCACCTCTCAAATCATCTGATTGGACAATGGGACAATAGATGACGCAAAAAGAGAAGACGTGGGGAGTTTTTCCGCTTTGTGTTGAAGTTTTTTCAACTTGAGGATTTCAGAGCACTCCGGCAAAAACACTAGGCACCCAGAGTGCAGAAACACCAGGCGCGTCGCAACACAAATACCACAAACAGAAAGCTTCATTGTCATTAAAAACAATTACAAAAAGGCATGCCCAGCTGCTAAAGCACTTTCTGTGTGATCCACAGATCTGTGTGATCCAGTCCGGTTTTAGGAGCATTCTTTGGACACGTGTCCAGCGCATTGGGAGTATGTGCCTCAATTGGGGTTTTTACCACAGTTTGTGACACACAGCCTCTTGTTTGTCTGTGAGTTGTTCATGGATGCGTTGTACACTAACCTACTAACCAAATGTGTGCAAGGCTAAGGTAGAGATGCATGCCGCAAAGAAAAGCCCACATATCTGGTTGGAAGAAGAAACCGCACCACTTTTAAACATTATGAAAGACTTGGATATCAACAGGATTTGGGAAATGTGCAAACCTTTTGAAGTGGTTGAAGGAATAAAAGAGGGAGGCTGTGTTTGTACAGTCAAACAAGTCTGCCACCAAAAACAAATCATATTTTGATGCAAACACACAAGTGTCAGCCGTTTCATTTTTCCATATTTTGACGCGATAAACGACATTTTAGCGCACGTTAATCAGAGTATAAGTAAAGGGGAACATTAGTGGAATATCCATTTTCTTAGCCATGACACCAGCTCAGTAGGAATATTTTCAGTCTCGGAATAAAGGCAAAAACTGGAATATATTTTTGCATGTAACTCTAGTCACTGTCATGACTTACTGGGACACTGTTTATGTTATCAGTAACACCTGTATATTTCCAACCACTTCCTTCCTAAGTAAAAAATATCTGTTGTGACAAAGGCTCATTGACAAACTGAATTATTATTCAGATGAAGATGGTAAACTGTTGCCCCCCCATTAAATCCATTCGTTAGCGGCACTTGTTCGTCTTTCTGTTTGAAATGGCCTTTTTCCTCTGATTTTTACAGACTGCCTTTGATTTCTCTGTCATCTATTGTTTCATATGCATTAGTCATATACTGTATACTTTTCTATTTACAGCAACTAAACAATAGTTTGAAGGGTAGAACCATGGACCAAAGATGCACCCACATCCCACTCTCCCGCTCTGTCTCTTTCCTTCTCTCTCTTTATGGGGAAGGCATAGGTCTCTCTCTGCTCACTGCTGGCCTTCAGGTCCCAGTTGGCCACTCATGATGGTCAGTCCACCTACGCCTCTGAGCATTGTTGCCAGAGGCAGAAATGTACAGGCAACAACAATCAGTTACTTCAATCATGTATTTCTTCAGCAAATTTTACATATACCCCACCCACATACACGCAACACTGAATTTGGCTGGCACATGATTGATTAGCATTAACATTTTGCAAAAGCTGTTTACACTTTCACTACTTCCTCTGTCCCACCCCCACCCTCCCCAACCCCCCTCCCAAATCTGTGGGTAGAGCAAATGATTAGGTGTTGCCAGGAGCAGCTGGAGAAAGTCAGAGATAAAGTCAAGACACAGCTGGAGTGAGTTCACCTCATTTAGGCATGACACATTCACTTGTTCACGCACTTACAAACACACATTTCTGCATATGTTGCTGTTTCACATGTGAATTCAACCAGACTAATGACTTAATTGCTGTGTATATTCGGTGTGTGTATATCAGCATGTTTAACAGGAGAGATTACCAGCAGTGAGAGCAGGACTCCAGTGACAGTATGTGCCGTTTTCACACTGAAAACCACTGTTAGAGATTTAACATCTGCTCAGCCTTTATTTATATTACACTGAATAGAAAATGTAACACAACAACTTTGTTGTTGCTCCCATTTTTCACAGGTTTAAGTTAAAGATATAGGACTTTTTTTATGCACACAAAAGACTTATTTCTCAAAATTTCGGTCGTAAATGTGTTAAGATCCATGTTTGTGAGCACTTTTCCTTATCCAAGATAATCCATCCACCTGACAGGTGTGGCATATCAAGATGCAGATTAAACAGCGTGATTACTACACAGGTGTGCCCTTGGATAATCACAATAAAAGGCCACTCTAAAATCTGCAGTTTCATCTTGAGAAAAAAAAGACTTTCACTGGGATTTCACATTACTAGCAGAAATGCATTTTTGCTCACAGATACCCCAAAGAATCAGCATTTGATGTGACCACCATTTGCCTCATGCAGAGCAACACATCTACTTCACATAGAGTTGATCCGGTTGTTGATTGTGGCCTGTGGGATGTTGGCCCAGTCCTCTTTAATGGCTGTGTGAAGTTGCTGGGTATTGGCAGGCATTGGAACATGCTGTCGTACATTCAATCCGGAGCATCACAGACATGCTCGTGGGATGACATCTCTGGTGAATATGCAGGCCATGCAAGAACTGTGATGTTTTCAGCCCTCAGGAATTGTGTTCAGATCCTTACATCATGGGGTCATGCTACATCATGCTGCAACATAAAGTGAAGGTGGTGGAAAAATGCCAAAAAAATGGGTCTCAGGATCTCATCACGGTATCGCATTCAAACTGCCATCAATAAAATGCACCTGTGTTTGTTGTCCATACCTTATGCCAGCCTATACCATAACCCCACCTCCACCATGGTGCATTGTGTTCACAACTTTGGCATTAGCAAACCGCTTGCCCGCATAGCGCTATACACACCATTTGTAATCTATCCAGGAAATGGAAAGCGGGATTCATTTGTGAAAAGAACACCTCTCAAAAGTGCCAGACACCATCTAAGGTCAGCAGTTGCCCACTCAAATCAGTGACACGATGAAGTGCTGTCAGGTCACGACCCTGGCGAGGACAATGAGCATGCAGATGAGCTCTCCTGAGATGGTTTGTGCAGCAATTCTTCGGTTGTGCAAACCAATTGTTGCATCAACTGTTCTGGTGGCTGGTCTCTGATGACCTTGCAGGTGGAGACACTAGGTCGTGAGCTGGTGTGGTTACATGTGGTCTGCGGGTTAAGAGGCTGGTTGGATGTACCACCAAATTTACGGAAATGATATTGGATATGATTTATGGTAGTGAGATGAACATTCAGTTTACTGGTCACAGCTCTGGTGGACATTCCTACAGTCAGCATGCAAGGGCACACTTCCTCAAAATGTGCAACAGCTCTGGCATTGTGTTGTGTGATAAAACTGAACATTTTAGAGTGGTCTCTTACTTTGATTATCCCAAGGCATACCTGTGCAGTAATGACACAGTATAATCAGCATCTTGATATGCCCCACTTGTCAAGCTGATGGATTAAGTTGGAAAAGGAGAGTTCACTCACACGAGTTTTAACAAATTTGCAATCAGAATCTGGGACTCTTTTGTGTGCTTAAAAAGTCTTAGATCTTTAACGTAAACCTGTGAAAAATTGGAGCAAAACCGAAGGAATTACATTTATATTTTGCTAAATTTACTGACACTCCAAACAACTTGTCAGATTGGATTTAGGTTTCAAGTGGAACAGGTTTTATGAGAGATTTAGCAAGGACCGCCGCTCCATCAGCTGCTGCCCTGATATTTTAAAAGGACATCTGTTGGAATTCACTCCCTATTTACTACACAGTGCACTACATTTACTGTCTGCCATTTTATTTGAGAGTCTGAATTGAGTGTGTAAATTAATCTAATATCTAGTGCCCTTAAAAGTTCCACAGTGGAGCAAATAAGTAGTGTCCACATCATGTACACTACTTTCTGCTACCAAAATTAATCACCAAAACTCTACAGTTGTCAGTGATGACATAAAATGATGATAAGTACGTGTCTGAAATCTCAATTCACAGCTCACCTTTGAGTAAACTATTGAGTATTCATTACAAAGGGAGTAGTAAATGACTTAACAGGGGAGCAATTTCAGACACAGCCCTCATTTGGTACTTTTTCATCTAAACAGTAGGCTACCTTTAGTTTTCATTTTTCACTCATACCAGTTATAACCAGTGAAATCACCTCTTTGGTCATTATTGTCGTAGATATTGGAGCCATAATGACACTAACAATATGACAGCCTGTTTGTGCCGTTCTCACGGGTGTGGTGTAATGAGGATAATACTGGCCAGCGGGCATCGAAATACAAAGTGCCACAGAAGATTACACAGCAGGTGACAAACACGCTGGTTTCCATGAGAGACAAATAGTCCCTCTGCAACCGTGTTAATGTAGCCTTCACTGATCACATTGACTAGACCATATGTGCCAAGAAAATGCTACAGTGTCACCTTACAAAGGTGTGTGTGTGTGTGTGTGTGTGTAAATGTTTCTGTCCGTGTGTGAGACTGCATGATGTAGCCACCCAGCTTTCCCCCTCGGTGGTCCTTTAGGAGATGCAGCAGATGGACAATATCCTTGCAGAGCTGGAGTTTCCCATTCAGAAGAATAATGTCCCAAAAACCAGACTGCATGAGATTACTAAATGACCAAACAAAGACTGGGGCTAAGACACACCAGCGCACAAACAGATGCACACCAATACATTCAGTCTGAGGGCCTGTTTGAGCAAATTAGTCTTTTAATTCATGGACTGAGAAATTCATTGACAAATCAATATTATAAGCAAAGGAATCAGGAAAATAGGAAATCAATGGATACAGGAACCTGATAAAAGATATATGAATTAAGAATCTGATGGTTGCAATATGCTTTGATGAATAAAACAAATTAAAAGCTTATTATTTAGAAACATTATAACCACATCAGTGACTTGATGAATGCCCACCTTGATAACAGGCTCAGTGTAATGATGGTCTGTTTGTCACGAGGAACACCAGCAAGGTTTTACTAAGGAGAGCTCCTGTCCTATCTGGAAAGTGATAAAGTGATTTACAATAAATTTCTGAAAAGTGTAAAAAAAAAAAAAAAGAAAAGAATAAATCAATAACTGCTTTCTGGTATAATAACATTTTCACTTTTTTCTTCTCACTATTGTTTCCATCTTAAGTTTTAGCATGAGTATATTTACAGGTAGATGCACAACAACATTATGCCACACAAGCATGCTGTATGTTGAAGGACAATATCACATCATGCTGTAAATCAACCGCAGATCATTTCATTTCCTATCCCAATCTCCACCTACCCCACCCCCCCCCCACACCTATGGCCAAAAAAATTATAATAAACATGATGTATAGCTGCATATCCTCCCAACAACTACAGATTGATTCACACACAGACTTATCTGTATTCAGATATGCACGCAGACATGCATGCACCAATATACCCGTAGTTATCTTCATATGTACATGCAAATGTAGAGGAAATATATATATATATATATATTTGTTTGCAATGTCCTTGGGAAAAACACCTAAAAGTAACCGATGTTACAGTAGTTATTTTATCACGTCATTTATTTTTGTTTAAATTTAACAGTTATTGTTTTAATTGTCAGATCATTGATTGGTTATTAGCATATTTCTGAGCTGATTAATGAAAGGAAATTACTTGATTATTAAATGCAAATTTGTCAATTTCTTACATTACCTACCTATTTTTTTAGCTGATTTATCAATTGAATAATGAGTGGTGCATATACCTCACAGTGCATGAGTGTACTGAGGCATATGTAAAGGACCAAGCTGGCAGGTAAGGGAAGTCTCAGGTGGGTTTTCAAAAAGAGGGTTTAACTTACCAAAAAATGAAGCAGCTTACCAATTATGTCAGCTAAACAGAAGTTAACTCAGGCCGTGCTAACTTAACACAAACTGACCTGACAATGACTAAAACTGAGCACAGACTGAAAGATATTTAACTGCTGATTAGACCATTTTTGAAAAAAAGGGGGGTTGCACAATAACAAGCGCTACCAGCTGAGCTACAAATAATACAAAACAGGACAATAAACCCATCAGTGTAAACATGTTATTAATTAAAAGAAACAGCATCACCAACAAACTAAGATGGTAAAAAGAAATAGTCAAAATCTCTACACTAGAGATCCAAATCCCCTGTAATGAGGCTGGCACTTGGCACATTCTGACTGGCCACTTCCTGTTTTTAAGAGCTCTGCTTTAGGGGGCGCATGTTTTGTCGGGCCTGACGAGATATCCCTCCAGCAGCAACAACCAGCGCAGCATCCTCAGCACCGGTTAGTTTAAAGGAAATAAAATCAGAATGACTCAAGGCAAACTTAGCTGAACCAACTGAAGTGTGACTCTACAGAAGTTAACTAAATGCTTGCACTGCAGTTAGAAACTAAAGTACTGGCAACATTCCTAAATAAACAGTGAGTATGATGTATGAAACAAAAACTAGTTGTCATCATTTATCTGTTTGCTGATGTAACTGCAGTGTGCATGAGGTCAAAAGTTCAAACTCAGTGAGGAGAAAATAAACTATTAAAGGAATAATGTGTAAGATTTGGGTGGATCTAGTGGCACTTAGCGGTGAAGATTGCAGATGGCAACCACTTTAAAAGTCTCGCAGTGAGAATTCCTTGGGTTTAAGGGGGTTTACTGGGAGCCGAATTATCCATTGAGGTCTCTTCCTCTCCAGAGCAAACAAATCAGGTAATTAAAACAGGTAAAAACACAAAATAAAGCAGTTTCATTTCAAAAATCTGTGTTTCTCTGGTGCTGTATAGCTTGTTGCAGAGGGGCCTTTAACCCAGTGCCCTGCTAATGTGTGCTCACATTTTTCTTTGATAACTTAAGATCCAGATGTTCATGAGGTTTGTACTGGGAGCCAAATTATCCACAGCAGTCTCTTTATCTCCAAAACAAACAAACCAGGTGATTAAAACTGGTAAAAACACTGAATAAAGCAGTTTCACTATACAAATCAGTTTTTCTCCAATGCTGTTCGGCTCATCTGAGACGGGCTACTAGCCATGAACCTGCTAATGTCTGCTCACCTTTTTTCTTTGTTAATTTAAGATTCAGGTGTTAAGGAGGTTTTTACTGGGGGCTGAATTATCCACAAAGGTCTCTTCCACTCCAAAACAAACAAACCTGGTGATTTAAACCAGTAAAAACACTGAATAAACCAGTTTCATCTCACAAATCAGTGTTTCTCCAATGCTGTTTGGCTTGTCTGAGATGGGCTGCTAGCCAAGCAACTGCTAATGTGTGCTCACCTCTTTACTTTGATCATTTAAAATCCAGATGTACAGGACGTTTTTACTGGGAGGTGAATTATCCACAGAGGTCTCTTCCTCACCAAAACAAGCAAACCTGGTGTTTTAAACTAATAAAAACACTGAATAAAGCAGTTTCGCATGAAAAAAAATCAGTGTTTTTTGGACGCTGCTTATTGCGGAGGAGCTGTTAACTGCGGTGGCCAATGCGAAAATGTGACAACACAAACGGCACTCCCTATGTAGATACAAACGACTAATTCTACTCTAACAAAAACACAATGATTCTTATTTTCAGGGGATTATACACCAAAGAAAACATACTTATTATATAATATTCTATTTCTGCCAGTATATCCCTCTAAATCCCACACACTGGACCTTTACATGTAATCTAAAAGGAAAACTACAGTGTGTGCAGGGCACCAACATTTAAATCAGCTGTGTGGCAGCAGGTGTAGTCATCACAGCATGATATATGATGTTTTAAAAAAAGGATGTCTGGATGACTGTAAATTATGACAGTATTTCAGAGTTAACTGACTGTACACTTTATCCCTCCATCTTTGCCTCAAGTTCAATCAGGTGGACGACCAAATTCTCAACTCTTTTTCTTTACTCCTTCAACAATTGCTCCCTGTAAGACTCTTTAAAATACAAGTGGTTACTCCCTCTGCTTCTTTTCTTACCCACAGAGGAGCCAATAACTGATCATTGTGCTCTTTATTAACCCAACTTGCTGACGCCAGCATTCAACCACAGCATTTCCCACCACCACCACCAGGATAAAGACTCGATCAGCAGTTGGCTGATGGCCAGGCTGGGAGTTTATGCTATTGTCTGATTATTGGATTCATCCCCATAATCGGGCATTATCCCCAGCTAAAGTCTATCCCAATCTAATCTATGTTTAATCAACACCACTAAATTTTTAAGCTACTCTGCTGATTGAAATCATTACATGTACTTTTTTTTTTTCAGTTTTGGAGTTGTTCGCGTTAATGGAAAACAAGTGAAACAAGTGTGCTTGTGGCTTTTAGGAGCTCAAGGGGGGCCTAAAAATGCATCATTGGAGTGGCATAGTTCAGTGGTAAATATTTGCAGGTTCACGTGTTCAATCCCACTTCCACTGAGCATTTCACTGGTGTTGATCTTGTGCGCTAACAGACAAACAGCCTCTTCAACACTTAACCAGCGCTAAAAAACAAACAGCCCAGTTTTTCCACCTTGAACAGCTGATATGTTCTGACAAAACCTCAAACATTTCAGCTGATCTTGAACTTAGAGGTCATACTGTGAGATCTCATCTGAAAATGAACAATGCCTCAATCTAAATCAGTTTTTTGTTATTGCCAGTAAGATATTTAATGCACCCTCTGGCTATGCCGATAATAGAAAGGCCATAAAAAGTTACAGCCTCAAGATGAGCTATTTTAAATTGTTCTGTGGACGGGGCCAATTAGTTTGATTTGGCTACACCCTCCAACATTGAAATGCTCCATTGCACCAACTCCTCAACCACACTGCCCAAAGTACCTAACGTACAAGAATTTAACACTCTGAATATACAAATGGGATTTCCTGTAACACTGTGAATTTCCGAGCTGTCAAACAGACTACCAGAGGGTGCCCTGGTGCTTTAAGTGCAAATTAACCAACACAGTCTAAATGTGTACTTCCCCAGATCAACAGGATGACATCATTTCTGCATATTTTTGTGTGTTGCAGGTTGCTACTCGTGGTGGGTCATAATGGGGAGTCGGTGTACTCTCTGCTTCTCTGTGTGCAGTCCTGATGCCAAGCTGCAGCAGCAGTTGAAAGTCTGCCATCCATATGACTGTTGTGATCATTAACTTGTGCATGCCTGAATGCCCGAGTTGGAGTAAAGACTTCATGAAACCTGCAGGTTAGTTCTTCGTTGTCGATGGAATAATATTACTATTCTGAAAGGATGCTTATTTGCTTTTGTTCCTTGAGTTAGACGAGAAGATTGACACCAATCTCATGTCTGCACAGTAAATATGAAGCAACAGCCAGCAGCTGATTATTTTTGCTCGGCATATAGACTAGAAACAGGGGGAAGACGGCTGGCCTGTCTCTGTCTAATGTAACAAAACCTGCCTACCAGCTCACTGTTTGAGACGTTATATCGTGTTTGTGTAATCCATACAAAAACTGAAGTGTAAAGATGTTTACGGGGGCTTATATTAGCCTGACATCTCCAGACCAATTTTGAATTAGTCTGGAACCTCTCAGTTCATTTTAAATTACCAAGGGGCATTGTCAAAGGGTCCAAAATGCCTCTGGACGCAATTCCATAGACCTACCACCAATCAAAGCAACTAACATGGGATGAAGTGCTGAGCAATGGAAAAATCCGAACACAGCATGCAGAGATGAGCTGTAATGGTGCAGCATCAATTTGTCTCTGAACAAGTGTCGCTGCCTTTGCCATCAGAATTTGAAGGTACAAGGTGATTCTTATTGGCAACTGATTGTTCTTCTTTCAGTGAAAAAATACCCTCCAGGTCTTTCAATGCTGGTGCAATAGCAGCTCCAACAGAAAGTCATCAGCTGCAGCAAGGGTCAAAAATAAACATTTTGGTCTATTTGCCAAGGCCTGGTAAACTGAAAAAAATATTGCCCACCAAATTATTTTCAACTGGCCATAAAACTGTGAAAGATACAATGTCATTAAACAAAGGGTTTAAAATGTGTGGAAGCTGGCTCTCTAAAAGATAGATGAGCTCTCCAGAAAGCCTCATTTGAGAAATTTAGGTCGAGTTCCAAAATATTGTAATTTTTGGTGCCACTTTTTTCTGTATAAATTTATATTTTCTTGTGTATTTGTTTCAAAATTGGCATTTCAGTCCTGTATTTGTAGGGTGTTGACACAGTTTGATGCATAAGTCCTTTAAAGGTAAACTACACAGAATTTATGATCCTCTATAAGTGTGTGACGCTGTATTTATGTCTAGAACCATGCCCTCTGCCTGTATTTTATTATTTTATTTTTATCTTTCTGTGCTGGGGACGTTCCCACGCACAGTGCTTAGGTGAGGTCGGGACTTTATGAAAAGGTATAGCGACTAGGTGCCAGACCGTAAGCAGCACACAGCCAAAAGGAAGCAAAAAAAATAACAGACACAGTGCAGAAAGCACGCAAATATAGCAAGACGAAACGCCAAGTGGAACAAATCTCGGGTTGATTTTTACTTTTGCTAACAAAACTGTTTACAAACAGTAACCAACAATTCCTGCATAATTTAGCTTTAAAGCATAGCTCAGTGTGTAGAGAGCGTGTTGTTGAGCAAGAGAGAGTGCAGCGGTGGACAGGTGTTAGCTTACAAAGCAGAGAAAAAATTAACAGTAAGTTTTCAAGCGTTAGTAAATGTACAGTGTGTTGTAGTGATTATAGTTTGCAGTGAAGTAGGCCTATTTTACGAACCCACCAATGGTGGCTGACTTAATTTTCTTTTTCTTTTTTTGGTGTTTATTTTGGACCTTGACTGTATCCATCTTTGTTGTTTTCAGAAATGCCTCTATGGTTCTCCTCTTTACAGTCATGGTTTCAGACACGCCCCATATTAGATATGTGGTTGTGATTGGCCCGTCAGATCTGAAGTTGCTGGAGATCTGTCCAAAATGGAGGGTGACCAGACGCATCTGCCAGAGCAAATAAAACATGACCTCGCAGATTCATGTGGTTCCCACGCAAGGGTTATGTGCGACACTATCTCTTTCACCTCTCTGGCCAGGTTCGGTAAGTCCGTGGAGCCGCCACTGGTTGGTTGCCTGGCAACATCACAGGGACACCAAGTTAGGAAGAAATAGTCTGGTACAATGTGGCAGTTCTCAGTAACCCCGCAGCACGATGATTTTACACTTTGATTTTTGTATGGCTGTAGAGGTGCTGGGAGGCAGCTTTAATCACTATTGCACAGAGCCAGGCTAGCTGCTTCTCCCTGTGTCCAGTCTGTGCTAAGCTAACCAACCACTGGCTGCAGCTTCAAAAAGAGAATAAGCATTATTCCCCAAATTTTGAATAATTTCTTCAATATAAGTGTTATTTTTTGTCTTATTATGCATATTTTTCTCATTCATTGTATGATAACCACCCCAAGATGAACCCTTTGTGTGGATGAACATTTTGCATGCTTAAATTTGGAGAGCCAAGTTAACTAAGTCCAGCTCTTAAAATATATATTATTCTATTTGGCCCTAAATTTATTCAAAATATGAATTATTCAAATTCCTAAACTTGCCTGTGCTGATTAAGTTAAAGTACTCACTTTATCAAAAAGTCAAAATTCTATACCTAATTAATGAAGAGATTTTCATATTTATGCATATTGAGTTCACCTATTTCATATATTCCAGACAAAAATGGTTCTGGGTTATGTTGTTACAATGAGGAGAGGTCTTGAGGAGAGGTCTCACTAAACCTTCAAAACTTTCTAAATCCTTTCTTGCAATTAATTATTAAATTATTGACTGACCTTTTCAAGCTAAGGATAATTGCTGGTGTGGCCAAGTGAAAAAGACACAGCAGTGCATCACTCCCAACTAATTGATTTGGCGGCTGCTCTCATGAACTTTTCACTGTGATCAGCACTGTGACAGGAAGTAATCACCTATCAATTTTGGAGATGAGTGGTTTTCAAAGGTGCCCATAAATTTGAATGGGGGTGACGATAGTGCCAAGGTGGACCCTTGAGAGTCAGCGTAAAGCTCGCATGAGATCCTAGCACTGCACACTGCCCCTGTCTGGCTGTAGGACGCAGTGCCGTCTGTAGGAGAGCTCATTCCAGGTCACCCACTCTCTGTGGGCGAGTGAGCGAGAGAGGGTGGAGAGTGCAAGAGAGGGAGGGAGACAAAGTAAAAAGACAGACTAGAGAGAGGGAATATCTATAACTCGGTAAATGCCAGCTATCACACCGTTCTGTTCCAGATAGAGAGCCTTGAATAAATTTCTGTTTATTTTGTTGCCATTTATTGACGGAGTGATTCATTTCCTGAGTCTATATAAAGCCATGTACTGTAGCTACAATGCAATGTCTTTACTGTGGCAGTGCCTCAGTCTGCGGAAAAAAAATGAACAAGAGTCAAGATCATTGTGTAAAAGACAGGAATTTATCTTGTAGGCTCATCATACAGTCATCAGGACGAACACAGCCCACCTACTTTCTTTACCAACCAGCTTACTTCTAGTTGCATAGGAACATTACAGTGAATCATACTTCTGTGGATTCCTATTGTGTTCGCCTGTCAATCAAATCCCTCATGATTGTCCTGTATGGAGGCTGCTATGAAGATGCCAGTGCATTTTAAAAACCGGGCAAGTCTGTGTTGCTCCTGGAACTGCTGTAATAAGGCAGTCGACCGTGTGAGCGTGACCGAGTGATCAGGATTAAGGACTTGGTGTAACTGCTTCAAAATGCAAAAAGCACAAAATCTACAGTGCTATTCTTAAAAAACACACACACAAATGGATAGTAAAAATACAACCCAAAGTGTGCCATCAGGTCTTGTTGTCATGGAAACAATGTGCTTCTTACTAAAAAGATTTTTAAGCAAAGTTGACAGTTACAGGCTTTTATGGAGTGGGTTTCAGTTAGCTGTGCAGCTAATTAGCAGTGTGTGCTTTAAAAGATTTCCATATTAGTTGCATCAGCAGTGAGCTGGCTGCGGCGGAGCTGCGTGTGCTGGGTAGGTGTGATCAGTGGATCCGCTGTACGTCAGTCTGTGAATGAGTGGCTGGCATCCTGTAGCAGTTAGCGTGCCGTGGCCAGTTGTTTGTGAATGGGGACTTGTGTAGTCCAGCACAGTTCGCAACACATAAACCATATGTATCTGGGTTGCGCCTCTGCCAAAACAAAAGTGGTGACACTCTGAAAAAGTCAGTTACCATGGATACAAAAATTGCCCACATCATTTTTGTCAGAGGCCTTGTGTAATCGTTTTCTCTTCCCTGTAATTTATTTATCTATTTATTCATTTATTTATTTATTTATCAGTTTGTTTGTGAGCCTGCCTGCTGGTTCATAGTTGGAGCTGCTTTAATTGGACTCCTTTTCCTTTCCTCTGATTCATTTCAGGAATATTGGAGTACTGGGCTTTGACTATTAGCCAAACAACATTAGTGGAATGAGCTTTTGTCTTCAATAATTATACAGAGCAATAACAAAATAGTTAGCACATTGTTGACGCACTACACAGTGATAATGGGTCTCCCTTGTTTTTCAAATATTTTATAATCACACACTGGTATGAGCTATTAGCAACAGCCTTGTGAAATTTAATCAGACAGCAGAAATGAAGAGGTACAGGCAGCTGGCTCGTTGGGGTGTTTGAATGCCGGGAGCCAGAGTTGAACCTGAGCTGAGCGCCTGCATGTGAGAGCGCGTGGGGCATCATCTCTGCATCACGACATGCCTGGGTAACTTCTGTTCAATGTGCTGTTGGCCCATGAAAGATGCATGATGACTGAGCCCAGCAGTTATAAATCAGTTATAATAACAGGGACGCATGTTCAGAGAATTTCAACACTGCGGACCTACGAGTGTCTACAAACAGGGCAGAGCTGACTCACTATACTGTCCAACTGTTGTGCTGGTGTGCACCAGATGAATGCATACTAAATGAGGGAGAGAGGAAGATCCTCAAGTCTATGCGCCACCAGAATCCTGAAAAAGGTCATGTCCCAGAAATTACTACAGGGAGGTCTGCAAGCGTGCGTACCCTTGAATGAGATTATATTTATAAAGAAAAGGACAGCTTTAACAGCTTATTTGTGGTGGCCTGGAAGAATGTGTGATTTTACTTCCTTGGAAACAGCTTAATTCTTAAATATAGAATAAGACAAGCTTAGCCATACTCTGTAGGGGCTAATTGTTGCTTGAAGTGAAAACAGACAACTCTCCCCCCACTTC
Organism: Cephalopholis sonnerati; assembly: GCA_019142605.1. Taxonomy (NCBI): domain Eukaryota; kingdom Metazoa; phylum Chordata; class Actinopteri; order Perciformes; family Serranidae; genus Cephalopholis; species Cephalopholis sonnerati. The sequence continues at coordinate 22,563,591 of JAGQAX010000003.1, forward strand.
CCCTAGCGTGTTCAAGCGTTATTGTTGGCGCTGCTGTCGCAAAGACAACGGCATCGCTTTCTGCTTTCCTCAGAGCCTAGCAACTACTATAGTTTCCACAGTTACTCAGGTTGTTTCTCCGTCCACCATGTCCGATACTGCAGATAGTAACTGCAAAGAACTTATCCTGTTCTTGTTTTGGTTGCACAATAGTTGATGCTCTTCCTTTGTGCTGTAAATCTAGCCTTCATTTTCCAGTGGCAGACAGAATTGCAAGGCTTACAGGGAACCAGTCTAAACGCTGATGGTGTCACCCACAGTCACCATGTTGTGCAATCTGCATTTACTTTATAATGATAAGTTAAAGTAAAACGTGTCTTCCCCCACTTTACCAGACTTAAAATGAAAGCCACTGCTAATGACAAAGACTTTCCTGCAGTTCCCAAAGGGGCGTCCTGTGTCTGGCCTGTCCCGACAGGACACCTCTAATGGGTAAATAGCAGGTGGAGATGGTAGTAGGGTGGGATGGTATGAAAGAAAAGCAGAGCTATTATATTCAGAACCCCAGGAATTTTTTTTCCTCAAAAGAAAAGTAGACCATCATCCACTCCTAGTGTGGTCTGTATCCCTCTCTTTTATGTCCACGTTATGCAATCGTCTGTTTCTTTTATTCCAAGCCTCGGAGGCTCGGGCTCTGACGGAGGAGGATAGAGGACCTCAACAGGTGGAGATTTTTATTCTAGGGATAGAGGAGGAGGTGGAGGAGGAAGAGGAGGGAGGTAAAGTGTTCCTTAATAATAAGTCCTCTGGTCTGCCTTTTTTTTTTTTTGCTTCAATGTGTAACTGGGCTTATGACAGCCAGTCCTAGTAGTAGATCCCTGGCCTGCTAACATGACCCCATGCAGTATCTACACCATCTGTCTGCAATGGGACTCCAAGGGAACACTCAGAGGGAGATGCAGAGAGAGGCATGGAGGGAGAGGGGGGAGTTTTGTCAGCACTCCCCGAGGACCCCCTGTGCTGCAGTTTTGATCTGCTAATTATGTTTAATTGAGGCTGTGTAATTCACTAGCGTTGGCTCTATTTTTCCCTTATCTCACTCGTGGCTTTTAACAAACCCTGGCGCTGACGAGGGAACATGACACATCATCAGCAATAAACGTTTCGGTGCTGTATTTTTTATTTTCTTGAAGGCATCGGTCTTTTAATTTTGGTGACAGGGGGACCACTAGATTGGGTCAGCGGATATTGAAATGTTTTATCTGTGCGCAGTGGATGCTCCGAGGAGCGGAGGCGCGACGCGGTGACTTGTTTGACGCCGAGACAGTCGTCACAGCACACACACACACACACACACACACACACACACACACACACACACACACACGCGCGGAGAAATAAGATAGATAGATGCTTGCACACACACACACACACACACGCGCGCGCACGCGGTTTCTTTTGGCGAGGTGGCACCAGGTAAAGCCAGAAACGACGAATGATGGTGTGCGCCATACCTCTCTTGCGTCTTCATTTTTTGGAGAAGACACGCCGGGAAAAGCGGCACGCAGAGAGACAGAAAACCCCGAGAGAGACAGACAAGGAAGAGACATATCAGTTTTAACGAACTGCGAAGTTGGAGTCGCTTTTTTTGGAGGGCTAGATATGGCAAAATGTCCCCAGCGCGCGCCCTCATAACTCGCCACATATCTTTTTGATATTTTATAATGGGAAGATGAAGTCACCCAAGGCACCCCCCTCCACCACCACCACCACCACCACCCCCCTCTCCCCCTTCACCACATCATCATTCTCTCATTCAGGCCCGTTGCCCATATGTTTAATTAACTAGGCTGATGTGTAAGTACCTTCAGCCAGCGAAGCGTGGGCGGGCGGGCTGCGGGGTAAAGACACTGCCGGAGAATATTTCCTTATTCCTCTCCGCCCGGGCGCTCGGTCTGCTGCCGGAGCATCACCTCAGTCGTGCGGCGCAGAAAGCTACAAAAATAACTCGACCCGTTTAAACTTGTTCCCAATTGTTTAGGGTGTTTTTTAGGGGGGGAAGGGGGGAGTGCGGTGCTCGCTCGGAGAGCGCGTGAGGGGGAGAAGCAGAGGGGAGAGGGTGAGTGAGAAAAAGCAGAGAGGGAGAGAGTGTGTGGATATCTGCGTGTGTGTGTGTGCGCGTTTTGATGTTATTTGTGACGGAATCCCCCCTTCAGTCTCCAAGAATCCGCGAGCGGCGCGAGGAGGAGGAGGAGGACAGGAGAGGAGGAGGAGGAGGCGCGCGGACCTGTCCACGAGCCCTCACTGCGGAACGCGCGGGGCTGCCGCTGGAGATTCCAAACCAACGGTTATTTTGGATTGTAGAGTCTAACTGATCCCCGCACCTCAACGGCTTTCTTCTTCCCCCTTCTCCCCGAGTCTGTCTCCGCCGCTGAAGGGACTGTGTTTGACATCTTCACCGAGAGGAATACTACCTATCTACCGGGGGGTGAGGTGCTGGTGGAAGGGGGGGAGGTCTTCAGAGGCAGACAGGTGGATTTATCCGTGTGGTGGTGTGTGTTTTTTGGGGAGACTGGATGGAGGAGAAATTGATGGATTAATTTGACGGAGGAGAGTCGTATGTGATTCCCACTCCTGCCGAGGGCACCCGAATGGAGTAACAGGCTGCAATGTCATCTCCACCTGGCCGCCTGGAGAGATGTGTCACGGGAATGGGGTGAGTTGGCTTAATTGGTATGTTTTTTGGCTCAGCTTTGAACTAACTCCGTCCTCTCGGGGGTGACGCGGATATTGAGCAGCAATTGTCGGGGTTCAGTGGTTTAATATCTGCCGCACACTCACTCTCCTCTCAAAGTGGAGCAGAGGCGGGGTGGTGGGGTGGCTGCTGGTTTGTGTTCCTCTCTCCGCTCCTTCGTTCGTCCGAGTCCCCGACACACAACCTGCTGCATGCCCTACATAGACAAGCCCGGCACCGGAGAGAGGAGCGTGAGGGGAATATTCGCTAAGGAGCCACAGGCTGTTTTTAACGCGCTCTCTCTTTCTCTCCCCCTCTCTCTCTGTGACACACACACACACACACACACACACACACACACACACACACACACGGAGAGAGAGACTACTATTTTGTCTTTCTCACCGTTCACCATCCTACCTTTGAATTTAACTTGTGTTTTCGTCACGCAAGCTCTCCATCCAATAAGCCCGTGCCCTAGCATCCCCAAAAGAGCCACACTCACACGCGCGCACTTGTGCTCCCATATACCCAAACACAGGCTATAAGATAACACCCGCGCGTGCACGTGCACTCACGCGCAAAGGCGCACGAACACACGCGCAGGCACTTGAAATGAGCTGGTATTTGATATAATTCAAACTGTTAAAACGCTTATGAGTCACGAGGAATGTAATGACATTGGGTGATAATGTTTATGGCTCATATATATATATATATATATATATAGGCACCAGCCTGTGGGCGCGCGTCCTTTTATAGAACAAGAGTCAAATTCAACAAGTCTGCGCTTTTTTGTAGGGGTGCAATGCAAAAAGCAAATAGCATGTTTTTATTTTCTTGTTCTTGCAGATCAAGTTTGAACACTTTTCCTCTGGTTTCACTGACGCTGTGAGAAGGAACCAAAATGCCAGTAAGCGGACAGGTCACGGTGGCTGCCTGCACGGGCCCTCAGACCACGGCAGTAAAACTCAACATTCATCGCACGGACTCCGAAGAAGAAGGCGCAAAAGCTCCGCGACCGCAAACCTGCAGCAGCCACGCTTTGTGACACCGAAGGTAAGGACCGCGGCCGGTAACGGCGATCAGGAGGGGAGAAAGGCACCGTCAGAGCGGCTCAGACAGGGCGCTGTGCGACGCTAAGCGGCGCTGTTGCATCACATTATCCCCGGCTACTGATGAGAGGCCGTGTAATGAATTCATATCTCAAATTACAGTTTTCAGGCTTTGAATGCAGTCACGTTGTAGAAACACATTTTCTTCCGTTTTCCTCCCGCTTCCCGTGCCAAGTCTGACACACGAAGTGTCTTTTCCTCCTCTCAGGGACATGGAAGCCATCACACACACAGATGTTACATGGGGGGTAACTATAAGGGTCTGACATATCTGAGTATAGGGGTCTGACATGACAGAATATAAGGCCCTATTTCGCATAATTCTCCTTCAGACTAATCACCCCTGGTGTCAAACGAACGACCCCCATCCCTGATGTTAAATATTCTGTGTGTATGTGTGTGTAAATTTATCATGATCATTTAGGGCAAATTATCATTCACGCCATGGCAGACTCATTGTGCTGTTGTAGAGAACTGGGGAGAGAGACTGTGGATGTGCTCAGCAGTAGCCTATTTTCTTGAATAGTGGGATGACACAAAAGGAGATCAACTCTGTAGGGCATAAACGCAATAGAGTGGGAGCAGTGAATGTCGAGAGCTGTTGCTGTCTTCATTAATATAAATATCTTGTGCAAAGCTGCAATGAATTCTGGGTGTGATGTCATAACACCTTTAAACCTTAACAGTATTTTTTAGTAGGCCTACTTTCCTATTCACTTTCCTTTTGTTGTCATCACTCCAGAAAGTGTTTCCTGCTCAGTTGGGCATTGTATGTTTCATCTCTCGCAGTCTGATATTAACCAACTACTGAAACAAAGCCAAACAGGAAAAGCATAAAAATGAAAAATTCTCAGTGATGCGATGCATACCATATTCTGAGTCCCATTTTGGCTCCAGCATGACATAGTGTTGAAATTATGTCGAGATGCATCTCACTGAGCTGTTCACTGAACCATCCCTATTGTTGGCAAAGCAGGTACTGTAGTTCAGAACTCACTGTCTCGAAGCAGCTTGTCAGTGTATCAGAAGTGAGCCTGCGTTGTTCTGTCCCTCTGCAGTTAAAGCTATTTAATCCCTCATATTAAATGTGCTGTTGTCAACATGATATTGTGCTACCTTTAACAAGATGGCCCTCTTGAGATTATTTTGATGGCACCTAAGGGGAACTGGTGATATTCACACAGATGTTAGGTTTTTGTAGCTATGCTGGTAACAAAATCCAAAAGCTGCATATCTCTCATATGGTTCTACTAGATACACATTTCTCGTAAAAATCATTTTTTAATAGCATATTTAGCAAGGTTTCCTTCGGATAAAAGGCTGCAAAAGGTGAGCAATCAGACTGCTCTGTGTCATCCTGGTCTCAGTGTTTTGGTTTTTAATTGTGTGCAAGACATTTTTAGAGCAAGAACCCAAAATTAGCCCCAAATCTACATATGCCTGCAAGTGGGGAAAGGTTCAGAGAGCATTTATGCAGAATAGTTTTTACCTCTGTTGAACCGTTAGTGTACTAACCAAAAATATTGCAAATATTATCATGTGTTTACTGTAAAATATTCTCAAAGAATAGCTTGTCAACAAATAACTTAACCTTAAAATTGGCTGTTTGATCATAACATGTTATTACTGGGAATACTGCTTTTTCAGGTCATTTCATCGCACTGGATTTGTTGTTTTTCATAGCTCACTTAAAGGCATTCGAGTTACAAATACCAGAATAATACCAACTCCGAATCATATCCTCTCCTTTTTTTCTTCCTCCCTTTTCCATGAACATATAGATATTATAGGTAGGAGTGCACAAACAAGATTGCAACCTGGAGCTTATGAAGAATAATTATAAAGACGCTTAAAAAAGAGAAAAGCCAAAGAACCTGTGGGTGGAATATGCACCTTCCTGCCCTGCATTGTAGCTGTATTTGTCCTGAAGGAGGTATTGACATATCCTGAGATAAGAGCTACAGCAAATAATCCCCTTATCTGCACAGTATTTTTGGTTGGAGCTCACTATCCACTGAAGTTGACAAACTGCATGTTTGAAAATAAGGTTTCTGGTGATGTGGTTCTGCCTCAAACATTAACAGCCAAACCGTGTGCAGCCACCAAGCCTCTGGCATGGCCTTTAGCTTCAGCTGTCATCTGCTGAGTGAGTGCTTTCTTTAAAGTCAATTAAACCTGCTACTGTGCCTTTGCTGCGTTGCACCAGTTAATCTTGTCCTGACAGCATCCACCACCAAAATTTGGTTACATTTGACTGTCAGTAGCAAACAGATTGAGCACATTTTCCTGTCCACTGTTAGGAGATTGTAAAAACGGACGCCCTGCCTTCACATTTATGTCTTTGTACATACAATCACAGGTCAAATGCCGCTCACATAGGGATTGAGAAGATGAAAATGAGGGTTTTCATTTTCCTGTTCCTAGCAATTACCAGTGAAAAGGACTGAGTGACATATGATAATGAGTCATTTGACCCCCGCTGATCTTCTGTATATTGATGTGTGATAGTGCAGTCTCAGACACAAGTTAATAACCCAAAAGCCTCTTAAGAACGTGCTCTGTTTAATCATTTAATCAAAACACAGTTGGTGGTCTCATTTAATGAGTTAGTGAGCCATAGTGATATTAAGTAGGGTTTGACTAATACAGGTTTTTGAACTGATATTTTTAGAATGAAGTAGGGCAGTAGTTGATGTTTAGTGACCAGTTTGTCCCTTAAAACACAAGGATTCAGTGTTTGACATCATTTGAATATAGAAAATTCTTAGGTTACTATGTTGAGATGAAGTTGTTCTTTAATAATCAGGCACCCCCCCCACCTATTCATTAGTAAAAAAAAAAAATCAGAAGACGCTGGCTTGAAATTCATAACCAGGATAAAAAAAAAAACACAGCAAACTGCACCACATTTACTGTTATATTGAGCGACGGCTGCAGCCGTATTGTCCTGCATCTTGGGCATCGCAGCTAACGCTAACACTGCCTTGGTTAGCAGTGTGTCATTTAAGGGACCAACGACTAAACGTTTATTGGTAGTATATGCCTGCATCAGTGTATCTTTAATGGTTTGTTAAGTGTTTCCCTCAGCTCAAGATTCCAGATAAGTCTTATCCAGCTCCAGCCCAACTTTACTGATAAGATTTAAATAATCAAATTGGAACAAATCCGAAAATTAGGTTTTTCAGACCTGAAAAATAATAATTGTCATTGCTCAGGCCAGGACTTTGGAAATAAAATCCTACTTTTAATCAATCTCAGAACTCATATCTGTGTTTCTCATGACTCAAGGGCAGATGGTTTTGATGCTGAAAATCAGGATAATCTTGATCCTACTTGAGAGGTGGTTTAAGGGAGGATTTAGAGGCATGAAAAGCATGACAGAGCTGTAACCAAGAAATTGCCACCTATACATCTTGAGTATGAATTAAAAGCAGTATTTCATGTTTTTTATTTTATTGAACAAATCTGTCAAAACAGAGGCATATCCCAGATGCCTGTGTTTCAGATGGATGGACCAGCGGGATGGCTTTTTGAACGTTTATTGTTTATGAGGGTGTTTAAATCCATGTTGTTGTGACGGTTATGTCAGGTTAGTTTACTGTTTTCAGTGTAATACCTTGCATGATAGCAGTTTTTGTTTGGATTATGTTGGCCATTCAGTGGCACTTTTTCTGTGTTTCTTTTAGGATCTTATTCAGAGCGCAGTATGCTCAAATAGAAACAGTCTTTTATACCATTTTCATTTTGTTCACATTGATCGTTTTTGACCTGGCAGAATGCTATTAGTGATGACATTATTTGTTTAACAGATAGTGGGATAAAGGTTAAAGGGATGTTAAGTAATTTATGGCTTGTATTGAGCTGTATCGGCAGCCAGTCAGGCCTCCGACAAAATCTATTGAACATTTCAATTGCATTGCTAGGCAACAGCTTGGGTCCATGTTTGCTTCCTGTCAGCTGATGTCATTCACAGACACTGCAAAACATACCAACAGGAAATATAAAGGGACCCACTGACGGCCCTATCTACACATATGCAGATGTTTTTGTAAACATATATTCCTCTCTTTGTGTTATGGCCTTTCGTCAAAACGCAAACATAATTTTAGGTCACTAAAATGTTGAGTGAGTTTTCAATGAGTTTTCAAAAGTCTGGTTACTTTGTATCCATGTGGACATGTTAAACTGACCGCTTGGGAAACGATGATGTAATCTCCTCAATTCGCACATGCCCATCATCTCTGTGTGTAAACAGTATGTGCAGGAAACAACAATGGCAGACTACAGGTTTGTGTAAGTTTTCTTAGCAGTGCTTGGTTGTGATTTGGTCAAACTCAGCGTCCGCAGTTTAAAGTCTACCAGCAACAAAAGTTTAGGATCAGGGCCAGTTGAACTAATAGATGTTGGGACAATGTCCAGGGTGGAATTCAATGAGAAATGGAAGGCAAACTATCGCATGTCCAGAGCATCACTCATATGTTTGAGTCAACTTCTGTGTCCTTATACCAAACAGGAATTAATAGTGATGAGATCTCCAGTGGATGCTTTGAAAAACTTAACGTTAGCAGTAGTCTTTACTACCTTTGTGACAAGTGGAGACTGGGAAAGACTGCAAAGAGGACATAAATATATAGTAAAATAATGTTAGAACAATACTGCTTAGTCATTCGGCAACAATGTAATACACAGGTGTAAAGCCAACACGTTCTCACTCCGACCTCGTCACATATAGATGTTTGGTCAGGGACTTTCACGTCCACATACAACGTGCAAAGTACCTTGGGTGTGTTGGTTGTTGATGTTCTGGGGCGCCATGTCAAGTTCTGCCTGTTACATGCATTGTCTTCTTTTAAAATACACGTTCCTTTTCACAGGAAATTTACCGTTTGCATACTGTCTCTTTCAAAGTAAACACACTACAACACCGCAAATTGACGTTTGTTTTTTCCTTCAACAACAAACACATGTGGTTGGGTTTCAGAAAAAAGAACAGAGTTTGGCTTTAAAATCTCACAGGACACTAACGCTCTCTCGAGTGCAAGTTAGTATTTATTGGGCCCATCCACCACCTCTCTCGCCTGCCCCACTTGGACTCATACTGACGTTAAAGGACACCTTTTTTCATTGGTTTCTGACGCCACAAGACACTGCCCAAGGGCCAGATTTTGACGACTTCAGGTTCTCTTTACTGATCAAAACTGTCAGAGATCGTAGTAAATGAAGAGTCTCTATAGTTACATTCATTGAGTTTTTTGGCCACTTGATGGCAGTATAGCAAGCTGTAAAAACAAAATTTGAATATCATCTATTCCCTCCATGTTGTTGCAATTGCAACACTCAACACAAATTCAGCCAATCCTTGTGAATTCTGTACGACCTTGAAATTTGACAAATCACTGCAACTTAACCACAAATTTGACTAATACGGGTGAAATATCAATTTATTGTAGAGCTGTGTGCAGTTTAATGATTATCTCAGCCCCTCCTTGCCCCACTCTTTCTCTTTATCTCGGTGTTTACCATGAGACTACTGCTGCAGGAGTGTAAGCTTCTTGCCTGGAACAAAGTCATTCACACTTTAACAGGGCTAACTGTTATCATCACACAGCTAACGTTACAGAATGTTAATTAATGTACTTAATGACAGTGTCAAGCTGTTTCCGTGTCATTGTGTGGTTGTTGGGACCGTTAAATGGTTAGGTGTCAGATTTTGGTTGCTGCTGTGTTAGCTTGTGCTAACCAGGCTGAGCGAGCAGGAGGAGAGCTGCTCACGATGACAGTCCCTCAGCTCTGCGATGAATGCCAGCAACAGCTGCCTGTTGGTGATCAGCTATTGAATGCTCATAATAATACTTTCCGAACCCAAGATGTTATCACAACTGTTTTATTTTTTTTTTTACTTGCCCTTGCAATTTTATTACCAAATAAACCCCAAAACTTTGCAACATGCATCACAAGTTTTTAGAAGAGCTGTCATGAAATCAAACATTTCAGGCATCAACAATCCCAAAAAGAGTCCACAAAATCCTGGTGAGACTGATTATCACTTTATAAAGTTGTTATGGCAGTTGCCACAAATAATAGCCTATTACACATCCAGCAGACCTGAAGCAACATTAGCATTCATTAGAGATGTGTCCCTAGCTGCCTAATGAATAGAAGTCCTTTTAGCTGTGTTTTGGTCTCCATCAACTCCTGAGTGAAATATCTGGCTCTTTAGCTGCTAAATGCTCTACTGAGTTTATTCGCAAGTGTCTAACTTGCAGAGCAGGTAGAGCATATTGTGTTCATCAGCGCTTTCTCACTTAAAACAGCTGCCTATTGTGCCTGGAAACAAGGTTGATGAGAGTGAGGAACCAAAACAATAAATCTGCGGGCCAAAAACTAAAACAATGACAGACTGAAGCACTCCATAGAGCTGAGAGGAACTGCAGAGCGGGTGATAAATTCTCTGTGCTTTCATCACTACAAGCAGCACTTTCAACATTACATCTACAATAGTGATTTGATCCATTATTAATATCAAAATCTTGATTAGTGGCGCTTTAAAACCCCTATGTTTCTTTTTAAAAGTAAATAATAATCTCATTGATAGTCAGTGGTCATTGTTAAAAAAAGATGCACACAGATGTGCTCTCCTTTGATGTCAGTATTCATCTTTCAGGAGAAAGCTTAAGGCTTTCAAGATGGTGGATGTTTCATTTTGGATTGTAACCCCCTACTGTGTCTATTTGAATAGTGTGCTTTTGAATTAGCTTGATTAGTATTAAACACAACATGTGGCTTTGAGACTGAGAACATTTTCAGCTTCATAGGAGGCTTTAGCTGTTACCTTAAATGATGGCTTTTACACTTTGTCTGTCTGAGGGTTTTTCAAAGCTCAAAAAGAGGCTTAGGAGGTGTCTAAGTGCGGCCAGTCTGGTCCTGTCATTTTGGCCAACTTAACACCCAAAACCCATATTCCAATTTTATGCTTTTACAGACACCAGATTTTGGCTCAGACTGATATAACACTGTCCTAGTTAAGACATTCTTTAGCATTTTAAATCCAATTTGATTCAGTTTTCCACGGCTACGAGGAACAGATCAGTCACATAAATGTATCAGTACTATTTCACCACTTTATTTGTCTCCAGCAGGGATCATTGTGAGTGGTCTCACTGATTCCAGGAAAGATGGTTTCCACTTAATTTCATGTTATACATATGTTCAGGCATAATTAGCTCTACATGGTACCAAGATGATTAATGCATTTTTACAATGAATCAGACAATATTATACCCGAGGAGATAACACATGTAGGGTAGGGCTTTCTTTAAACAGCCGCACAATATTATGCCACATCATTCTGCTTCCAAAAGAGGGAGTAAAAAGAATAGTTATTGTAATTCTCTTGATAAGCCAGCAGCTTCAATACCAAAAAGAAAGTCTGGCAATGTGTGCTCAGTAAGTGCTAACTGTGCCAATGATGTTAAGTCCATAAGGAATTTCATCATTCAGCTTCAGAACAAGTAAAATGGCTTTATTATCCTCCCCATATTGTTTTTCTTGTGAAAACAGAAGTTCCTCAAATACACATGGAATTGAATGACATTTTTTAAATAATCTTAAGTGTTTTGAAAGAGTGTTAATATAACTAAGTGTGTGACTTAAACTATTGAAGGTCTTCGTTTAAAACAGTTTTGTGTCATGGAGAAAAGATACAGGCCTGAAACACGTGTTGTTAGTCGTCACGTGTTTAACATTGTCTAGCAGACATTTCGGTGAAGTAACTTTAGTTGAAATGAAACCTCTACTGTGTCTGTGTGTGTGTGTTTGTGTGTGTTTTTTCAACTACAGGTTTTCATGAAGCATTGAGCTGGTTATTTTCAAATTGCCAATTCAATTTTTTTTTATTGTTTCTGGAGCTGTATCAAGAAATGCCCCTTTACTTCTCAAGCCTCGGGGTTGTGCTTTTATTTGCTGCGAGACACGTGTAAATACCGCGCTTCAACAAAATGGCCCATTCACATCATGAAAGCTGCTGACAGGCTGCAAACGCCAAAAAAGTGTCTGCGGGCGCCCTTATGTTTCCGCATTTTGGGGCCCATAGAGCATGTGCACCAGAGTCCTTGTTTTGTCAGTGCTGATTGAGAGTGTGCACGTTTGAGACTTCCTTCGGCTGAATTGGCCGGCTTCCTGCTGGCACACATTAATGAAACAATTTTAAGATATGGCTCTTTTAGACTTTCCAAATTATTAGACTGATGGATCAAAGTCACTTCAGGATGTTTGCAATGCTCGAAAATATTAATTCACCGTTTTACTGCCACTCCTGTCCTAATGAATGTATTTTGGAAAAATTATTTTTGGGCCAACGTGCATGTTGTTAAGTGTCTTTAAGTGTCATAGTGTCTCAGTACTTTTATCATGCAAATAAGGACATTATGCAAATTAGGTAGGTGTAGCAGGCAAACTTGTCATCAAACATGCCTCCAAATGGGCTCTTGGTGATCTCATAGCACTCCATGTTAGTGTTGTTAAAAAATATTTATCAATACATATTCTGATTATTTGAAGCGATTTCAGTACATCCACACTATCACTACACAGTACCAGCTGCACTTTCACGCTCTCTTATATTGTTAATGTTTATAACAGTCATTCAGCTGTTCTCTGCTACTAACCAAGAAAGGAAAAGTCATTGTTGTCAGAGGTTTACACAACATATATATTATAGCCTTGTAAATAGACTTGTTGCCTGCATTATATGTAACTTACTTTCATGTAACTTGCAACTTACCTGAGCCAAGTGGCTTGCCATGATTGATGTTGTTGAATGATAAGCAAATTCTTACTGTTTGCATTTGGCTTTGTTAGTTTTGTACTTAAAAAGTTTGAAAGGCCACCATACTTTAGACTTCTTCTAAGATGTGGTTATAGATAGATAGATAGCCTAGTTTACCAATCACGTAGGGGACTTTCAGATCCACTCCGCTCCGCAACTGCACCCTTATACTCATTGATCTCTACAGCTTCCCAAAGCGCCCTCGTGCTGTGCCAAACAAAGTTAATTTTGGTAGTATCAGATTTCAGAATTATATAACACCAGTCGCTGCGTATATCATGACATCCAAGGGATTTTTCAATACATGCTGATTAGATAAGATATAACTATAATGCCATTGCATAAGAACAACGAAGTGCAGTTAGCATCTAACCAGAAGTGCAAAAGAAGCAATAAAGTTTAGTACAGTGTCATGTGTGTATAATATCAAGGATATGAAAAAGAAAGGATATATACAGTATAAACAGTATTGACATTCACTCCTCCATGACTTCCTGCGCTAAACCCAGAGGCACATACAGGGCACAGTGTGTCCAATCTGAAAGCTTCTTCAGTTTTCAGCTTCATTCATATACCTGTCTGGCACTTAATCATTGCCAAGGCCACGCCTCCTTTTGGGAAAAGGGGAGAGAAACAGGAAAATGCTGGTAAGCTGTTGTGTAGCGGGTTAACCAAGGCTCTCACACTGAGATGTGAGGCACATAAGATATGTGAATGTGTCAGTGTGGTAAATCGCTAAATGATGCTGATGACATTTACTGCTGATGGATAGCTAACGTTAGCTTGAGTGGGAGGCTGCTGCAGGACAGTCACACAGTATAGCAGCATCAGACTGTCATTTCCAACTAAATCTTAGACTAGCCTAGATCAGACAGTTGGTTATTAACACGTTGGTTATTTACAGGCAACACTTAGTCCAATTAAACCTGGTGATTTGTTCAAATTTGTATAAATGTCTGGTAAAGCCATATCCAGTCACTGTGCTGGGTCATTGATCCACCTGGATGGAGAATACCAAAAAGGGCATGACGGTGAACACAACTTAAGGTTTTGCAAATGCTCAGGTTCAGCCAAGGTCATGAAACAAACATTTGTTTAATAAGAAATAAATACACACAGAATTGTCAAAATCATAATACAGACACACCGAACTGCTTTGACAGCTATTGGATCTTAGATTGTCTGTCCCCCAAGAAAGGGGCGTGGCCTTGACATGTTGTAAGAACCTGTATGTGTTGGTCTGGTCTATCAGTTACTCACCAGCACATGTTGTCATGGGACTTCTTTTGTTTTGCAAGCACACTCGCTCTGCTAGAATATAAAAATAGAATGTAATGCACACTGATAAAAATACACAAAAAAACAATAACAACAACATGGACAGTTGACTGGACTCATCGACTTCAGTCTCACTCCGAAGTTGTCAAAATCCGGTGCTTGGGCAGTGACTTGTGGCATCAGAAACCTACGAAAAAAGGCATCCTTTAACGTCGGCATGATATGTGGCCGGTTATTGTTTAACAGTGCCCGGGGGCGTCAGGGGGAAACATGGCAGGAGAAGAACTAAATTTAGGGAGGCTAAAGTCCAAGTGGGGTGGGTAGGTCCAACAAACACTGAATTTCACCCGAGAGAGCAGTGTTCACGTAAGATTCTGTTTTCCTAAACCTAACCACATGTTTTGTTGCCTAAACCCAAGCACATGTTTTGTTGCCTAAACCTAACCACATGCTTTTGTTGCCTAAACCTAACCACATGCTTTTGTTGCCTAAACCTAAGCACATGCTTTTGTTGCCTAAACCCAAGCACATGTTTTGTTGCCTAAACCTAACCACATGCTTTTGTTGCCTAAACCTAACCACATGCTTTTGTTGCCTAAACCCAACCATGTGTGTTTGTTGTTGAAGGAAAAAAAAACGTCAAACGTTTATTTTGAAAGAGACTGTATGTAAACGGTAAATTTCCTGTGAAAACAGAAGTGTATCTTGAAAGAAGACAATGCACGTAACAGGCAGAACTTGACACAGTGTCCCAGAATGTCAACAGCTAACGCACCCAGGGTACCTCGCACGTTGTATGTGGACGTGGACACCAAACGCCAACATGTGAGGGGGTCGGAGTGAGAATGTGTTGGATGTCCAGACACAGTTGTCAATACCAGGTGCACACGGGGACTTCCTGATCCCTTTGTCAGCCCTTGAAATGGCTAATTAGCTAGCTACAAACCCAGCCAGGTCAACCATGTAAATGTGTTACCTTTCTTTGCTGGCCTGTTTAGCGAGCCAAGGTTCTAAGACAATACATGTGTTCATGCTTGTAGACACTGTGGCTAGCAAGCTAAGGATTGCTGCCATACATCTGTGGCTCCTTTATGTCAGTGTCATAGCATGTTGTCGGCCTGTCACTCCCAATCACAGTCATGCCTCTATAGGAGAATGATGTTTGTGGTTAATGCAAATGTGGTTTAAAATAAAATGTTTTGATGAGGTGAATTCAAAAATGTTTCCCACCTACGTACATAAAAATCCAGGAGCATACCAACAGGTAGATGTACATTGGCATCCCCATATTTGGAAAGGTTGTTTAAGAGATGATTCCTCCAAAGAAAGGAATGTTTTCAGAATTAAGCCGTTTTATCCGTTATTGATTTGGTAAAAGTGATCCTTGCTTTTATCTCCTCTCACTTAGACCGCTGTAACTCGGCGTTATTGCCTCAGTCAAAGGTCCCTCTCTTGTCTCCAATTTGTACAAACACAGCACCTAGGAGACTTCCTGGAGCACTGACTCTGCCTTTATTGATCCTGCTGTTGATTTTTGTGTGTGTGTGTTATTTATCCGTTTGTGAAGCACAGTATACCTGTGATTTTGAAAAGTGCCTTTTAAAAATTATTTTTACTTCAATTATGTAATTGTAGCTCAACCAGTAAATCTGTAAGATAGTAATTACATTTTTGAAAGCCCAAGCACTGATTTAAGTGGTGCACAGTGGTGCTTAAGTAGATTTTTTTCACTCCCACCCCAGTGCACCAATTTTCGGAGGATATGCAGCTTACCTTGGAGAGACACACACAGATTTGATAAATATGTAAACAAAAAAACAGGCACCTGCAATATGTGTAGCGGGTTTTCTAATGTAAAGCACAACATTTGCATTCCAATAAACACCCATAAAGTACAACATGATAATCAATTATTGTGAAGTATGACAACCCCGAAAAAAACAAATTACATTGCAGTTGAAAATGTGCTTCTGATTATTTGGTATATTAAAAACATATTGACAGCGAAGCAGCTGAGGTGTATTATGCCATATATGTACTCAAGTGGCATCATCACATAAAATGATACGGCTATCTGCTGGGAAATCTTCAACATGTGGTCATTTTTTACCAGATTTCCACATTAATAGGACCTCATTCACTCCATGATTTAGTGTGTCAGCGTCTAGTCAGTTTATATTGTTTTTTTCTACATGATCTCGTTGAGAACTCTGCCAGGCAGCAAGATGCAGGGGCCAAAAATATTCCCAAAGCATCCGCAAATCATCCAAAATATATTACTCCAGGTATTATGCTCCATTCCACGCCGGCGACAGGTGCTGTCTCAGCCAGACGGGGCATCTGGTGATGTGGGAACATTTGAAGCCTGTGTCTCCACCTGCCAAGTGCAGTTTTTAACGGCAGTAAGCAACACATCAAAAAACATATGTTGACCAGACACTGGTGCCCACAGATGTATGATGAAAGATAGATCCCATGTTAGATTCCTTTGAAAAACTGCCATCATATGTATGCTTTGACCAGGAACATAAATTATTTTATAGCATAATATTTCAGACATTGAATCTGTAAAACTGCTGGCTTCATCTCTGTGTTAAAGTAATGGCTTTTATTGGGGATTAAAACATACAGAAGGTCTGCTTTACGCTTTATTTAAACATGACAATACCACAATGTCAGTGATGAGACCATAATGTTTGGGTCTCTCGTTGGCTTCATCAGCGATGGATTTTAAAACAGACTTTGCTGTTAAAGTCTTAATTAATGACCACTGTGAGCACGAGGGACGCTTATCGGTAGTAAATTCCCAAATATGTTTTCACATCAGTTTCACTGTTTATTAGACATAGAATACTGCTGCCTATTGAAAGGTGAAAATATAGTGAAGAAGACGGGTCTGATGATTGTTCTGATTGTAGGAGTTAATTTTTTACCCTCTTTTACCCGTCTCCAAGAGGTATGAGTGGGTGATGTGAATATATAAATCCTAGATGATACAAATTTGTCTACGGTCTACTGAGATGTCGCCATAATGTTTATCCCATGTTATATAACCCTATAATATCTCTAGTTTTATCAGGCTAGCGTGAGCAGTGATGAAACTCAATGAGCAGAACTGCTTTATGGTAATATTAGATTTTTACATGATTTTCCCATTAATGTGTTGAAGTATTTGTCAGCTATTTAACTCAGTAGATTAGTCTATTATTTTTACACAACTAATCTATATTATGATATTTATCAATATCATATATCATGATAAAGTATCTATTGGGAAAAAACAGGAGCAAAAATATGTTATATAGACTGAAATAAATATGAGAATAATGTCCTCAACGTCCTCAAACTGGCTCAATCACTGTCTTTTGTAGGTTATTAAATTGCTTCAGTTTTCTTTGTGCATAAGAGATGATAATTAAGTGAGAAAAAGCTAGAACAAGATGAGTGCTGCCGCTTCTGCCGCTGTAGCTTTTGTTACAAGGTCCAACTTAGTAAGATCGCTGTCGTGACTAAAAGGGATTCTGGTGCTTTTTCAAACATGAAAGTGACATGTAAAACTGGCAAGCCATTTACGTGATAATGTGCATGTCTGAGGGGGACTTGAGCAGAAAAACATGAAAGGGAAATGAACATGCTACATGGACAGTGTTTTGTCATGGAAAGGTATTTTTAAAGCAGTTATGTACCGTACAAGCTGTGTTAGTCCCAAGTCTTCCATATCTGGCATCAGATAAGAACGGGACCAGCTCAGATGGCCATTATTTCATTCACTCGCAGTTATAAACTGTTTGTCATTCTACGTGCGTCGGGCTTGAGAAGTGTCATATCAGTACTTTTATTTCCTTAACTTATTACGGCAATATGTGGTCTTCAGAGAAATTTGGTGAATTAATAAATGTCTTCACTTTCATCAATAATAGATTGTTCAAGAGAGCGGTGCACTTGTCATGCATTAAAATGAGTACAAATTCAGTTTTTTTGGTTAAAAATTGAACGGAGGATTTACTCCATCATTACATGAGACTGTCTAACA
The DNA here is from genome assembly GCA_019142605.1 of Cephalopholis sonnerati. Classification (NCBI taxonomy): domain Eukaryota; kingdom Metazoa; phylum Chordata; class Actinopteri; order Perciformes; family Serranidae; genus Cephalopholis; species Cephalopholis sonnerati. Next base: position 22,581,557 of record JAGQAX010000003.1, read on the forward strand.
AGGCTTACCAATGATTGTCTACAACCGTCGTGTGTCATTTTAATGTTTCAGGTCCTTTCAATAATTGAGAGCTAGAAAAATCACATTGTATATTCATAAGGACGGCACAGTCTTAGCTCATCACACTGTGCTGTGTTCTTGTACCCCTGGTGCTCATACAGTTTGGGGTCAGCTTCCCCTTTTGTAATTAATACAAGTTTATTGCAGTGGTCTGACATCTTGTTTACAACAAATCCTTCAAACTTGTGAAAAGAATTCTTGGACCTGCTATCCGGTTAGTTTCATCCATTTACCTTGCCACTGCACCTATTAATGCAAGGTCCTTGGCTAAAACATTTGTTAGGTTATATCATTATTATACATGCAAATATCCACACCTTTTAATCCTCCTTCACATTCTGAATACAGTTAAGTGCTATTCTAATGTAAGATCTAATGGAGCTTATCAAACTACCTCATAATATGGCCTCTCTCCATCTCGCCAAGGTCAGAATTATCCTGCCTGAATGACTATACACTTCCCCACCTTGGCACGGCTTCGTAATAACTTTATTTTCATGCCCTTTCTTCCTTTTTCTTGCCCCACCCTCACCTTTTGCCTTTTAGTTCCCTCCGCAGGGGTTGTGTATTTCTCTTGCTTCACATCCTGCTGCACAAAAACATAAATACCCTCAAAGTCAAACACATAGACACCCAGATATAGACATGCACACAAACACAGTTACAAAAACACACAATGCAATCCCCGGATGATTGAGGGAGTGTGTCCTTTCTGGTGTTTGGCATTGTCCTTCTTTTTTCATATTTATTACCAATGAAATATGAATGACAGAACTCTTGCGGACATTTTCTGTTCCCCTGGTTCCACACGTACCACAAACATGCAAAAAATAAAAAACAAAAATAAAATAAAAAATAGCATTGGCCAAAAGTGTGTCCCCCAAACACATATACACACATTTCTCCGCATTGCTGAAATTTTGATGTGGAAAAAGGCTGTTGGGCTGTTAAAAGACTGTCTAGCAGGAAGGCGGTTTTTATCGAGGACAAGCAGGAAGGCACTTGGAACTTACATCAATGTTAAACAAATAAAAATGTGATATTTCAAACAAGACCTTTCCACCATATTCTGCTGTCAAATAAAGACAACAAACATTTGTGTTTTGCAATTCAATGTCTGGGTGGGTGGATAATGATGCACACTGCGCGTTAGTAAGTGCAGAGCAATCTCTGGAAAATACAAACCCTGGTGTACCCAGGTCAGAAAAAGCATATTTAAGTATATGATGTGAAAGTGCACCTGTATTAAGATTACTCAGAGCGGATGCACTGAAATTGGTTTGAATTGAAACCAGTTTCTTATTTTATTTAGTAGATGTAGTGGAGGTAAAAGGGCATTAGTGTTAAGATCGTGAATAATTATGGACGATGTTGTGTTTTGTTTCTCAGTTACTAAAATTTCCATATCTAAGTGTACTGTTGTGCCTTCAAATTAAACATGAAATTTGTCCCTTGTCCTAGTATAATATTGAAAAATATGTTTGCAAAAGTGCAGGGAGTCATTTGATTCAATATCAAATGTTTGTGGTATTTCTCAAACATTTATAAAATGCATATCAGACAGGGAAAGAACAATGAAGCCCTAGACTTACTTCTATCCTTTTCCCCAGTGCTAACCCAGATCACCAACCTTTATTAAGACAATGTAATGTCCAACATTAAGAGAAGAGAGTAAAGAATTAGGAAAATGTTAACAACAGGAAGCAGACATGGTAAAAAGTACAATTGACACTCTTGAGAGAAATCACATAAAAGACGACTTTATGTATGTCACAGGTCAAGCATAAAAGTAAAACAGAAAAAACAGTATTAAAATTCTATTAGGGAGTAATATCTTGTCTCTGCATACCTTCCTAAAATAATTGTTAAAGTAGCTGGGAGCACTTCTGTGTAAAATCCCATGTTTAATTGAATATGACATGCTCGGTCCTCCACTGGAAGCCTGCGAAGCTCTAAGAACTGACACCTGCCAACATTACTCCAAGCTCTAAGCCTCTAACCAGCTTGTTTTGTGCCACTTGAGGTTATGTTTTAAGGTTTTTGGGAGGGTCCATGGACACATGGATTAACAGCATAGTTAAAATAATGATAAATCAATAAATCCCTCCAACTGTTAGACTGTCTGCTTATTAAACACTATCTTTTTTTCTATTCCTACACATGTTACATACAAAGATGTGACTTGTGGGTGTGGATGATTTGGAGTTGTTTAAAGGTACATTTGACAGAGCTGTGTAAAGAATGTTAAGTACCATTAAACATACTTTTGGTGCTGAGTAACTAGTTAAGTAATATAATTATATTTTAATTCATTCTTGTGCGATAAGTAATTTGTTTAGTTTTCAAGTAATTTGCCCAGCACTGGCAGCAATGTCCCACTGTCATTGTCAGTTCACAAACAAAAATGTAAGTTCAAAAGTTGTTATTTCTGTAATTTGACTAACAACAACTTGTAGGGCTGCATCAGTTTCAACCACACTGTCACCACATTTTCTGTTGTTATTTTTTATGAATGTAGCTAGGTAACCAGCTATATAGGAAGATTACATCCCCATTTTTAATCCTGCTCACAAAGCTCTCATTGGTCAATTGTGTCTCAAACTGGCTGAAACAGCCATCATTAAGCACAAGGCAGACCTTTTTGAATCACTAGTAGATGCTGTTATGGCAGAATTTAATTTAATGCATGTATAGGTCCCGTTTGTGCATGTGTGTGTATTCAGATCTGTGTGTATATGACAACAGAGTGTAAACATTGAGTTTCCCCTTGCGGGATTAATAAAGTATATAAAATTTAAAAAAATTTAATTAAATTATATTAAAAATCATTCCTGAACCTGACCAATGATCCAAAAAAGATAGATTTAAACTACGTATAAACCCTAATTCTATTTACATTAGCTCCCGGATAGCTGAATCATCTGCACGTAAGAACAAAGTCCTTGAGCGGGCAGATTTCATGTACTTAATACTGAATAAAGCAAAAATAAGTAAATAAATAGGAGGACCCAGGATTATGCCTTGTGGCACGCCACAGGTGATGGGCAGAGGCTCAGGGTGGTACTGCTGGTTGCTCCCTGACAGACAAGAAGCCACTCACCTCAGAGTTGTATCATCACGTTTAGGTCCTTCACATCTCAAACACTAAAACTCGTATCAGCCAAAATGTGATTTAGTTAATCTGAAAAAAAAAAAAAACCCACCGTAAAATCGACAGACATTTTTTAAACCACTGCTACTATAAAATATTCCTCAGAAGTGTTTTGTTAATCATAACTACAGCTGTAGTTGTACAAGAAATATATACAAATAGTGACACTGAGGTTATAGATAACTACAGTGAGATGTATTGTAGACGTGTTGATCATCTATTGTCACAAGATCGATTTCACCAATGCTGATAATCCCAACCGCAGAGCATAACTGCTCAGTTCTGTAGCAAGAATATGTCATCTACAAGTGTATTATTTCTAGTGACTTTTTAATATAATTTTTTATCAGTTAAAAGTGATTAGATGTTAAATGACAGCTGGATGAGTGTGGAGCTGTCAGTATCAGGGACATTTATTAAAACCAATTAAATGTAGATGTAGTGTGGAGTGTGTATGTGCGCACTTGTGTGTCTGTACCTTCCCTCAATGTTTACTTTGTCTCCAAAACCTCTCTCCCTAAAACCTTACATTTCAAAAACACTGTTCAAGGTTTATGTACACATTATAAATGCTAAACGCACAAACAAGCATATTCAGTGCAAACAGCATTACTTTTAATTGTCTTTCATGGATTTTCAGCATTGTCTCGCAGGAGTCCGTCACAAATTATAAACATATAGTTACATTTACATATAAATACAGTTAACAACATCCCATGGTTCTATTTTTATGACACATATTTGCTTTCTTGTGGCTTCATATTTTCTTTACATGTATTCCAATTGTGTCTAAGGATATTGTTTATTAAAAAGTCCTAAATGTCCCCTCCTCTGAGGCTGAGTGTCCACCCCTTGCCTTGATAAAGGGAAATGCCATGGTTTACTGCAGGAAGCGACCCTTATTGCATGCCCAAGACATTACTAAGTGTGTGCAGCTCTGCTCCTATCAGTGACACTCATGGCACTGCATTATTTTTTTCAATTAGTACACAAGATGTTAATAAACTTTGATGAAATGATTCAAGACATTTGCTGCCAGTCAAACTGAATTTGGCAAACTGCTGCCAACTCAAGAAAGAAAGAAAGAGACAGAAGGAGAGAGAGAAAGAAAAAGAAATAAAGAGAGAAAGAAAGATAAAAGAAAGAAAGCAAGCAAAGTGTTTTTTTTCCAAGGATTCCACACCTTTTAAAACATTTCCCAATATGTGCTCGAAGACGTCACAACACCATCTGTAATGTGTTTTAATTTTTTTTACCCAACTGAGACACAACTCAGCACAGACTGCCCGGTAATGTAACAAGTTTGGCTAGCTTCTCACAGTACTATTACAGCCAAATAAAACTAAGAAACAATAAAGGTGGGTGGCCCACTCTTCTTTTAACTTCTGCACACTATGTATCTTTCCCAACGAACAGCATGATGAAACGCTCTCCTCAAAAAAGAGACATGAAGTCCTCACTATGAGCAGGGAGAGCATCCAGTGCTTCTGCAACTCCCCTTTTCTCAGTGCTCTTTGGACCCGAAACTCTGGCTCAGTTATGGCTAATCTCTTCATGTATCTGAAGAACAAATTTTTCTAATAGCAAATCAAATGTAATTTAAAACATTTCATGAACAGGAAAATACTATATCTACTATTTGTTTATTCCCCTTTGATACAGTGCATTCCTTTGCAGATCGTGCCTTATGGCTGTTAGCTGCTCCGGACAACGCTGCTAACTTCGCCTATGTTGTCAGGTTATTTTTTAGCAAATAGAAAAGTGATAGCACTTGACAACATAAAATTCATTTGATGTGCATGTTATTTATCAAACAGGTGCACCGGCCTGGAAGCGCAGTTTGCCTGTCATCTGAGACATAGCTTGCGTGCGATCAGTGAAGTGTGCCTCTCTTCTTCATGCAAATGCGTTTAGCATTTAAAGGAGGAATGCACACATAACAGAGGGAGATCTGATAAAAGTGGTTGACTGCACATTCTGGTACATTTATTAAGGCTCGCACAATATTCAAGGGTCAGTTTTACAAGGAAAATTCTTTGCTGCTTCAAAGCAGGTGCAGATTTGAAATGCTATGTTAAAGGAAGGTTGTGGTGGGGGAGATGAAAATTAATAATCCTGCATTCTGCAGAAATCACCATGACAGCAGAAACATGTGTAGGAGAGCTACAGTGAATTATTTAGAAATGAGAGTGACAGCTTCTTAGAAAGAAAAGTAGTGCAGTAATAATAAAGAAGCACAATATTGCACATTTTTCTTACAAAAATATAAAGAAGGTGGAGAGTTGTGGCTTTGTGGTCATTCAACCTGAACTTGAACCTGACATCCTCTGAGCTAATGCATTACGGTGATTGCACACTTGACATGTAGTTGCAGTGGCATGTATTTTTTAAAGACATTTTATATGTTTAATGACTTCTGCTGCATTGGTTTTACAAACCTTACGACAATTTTATCGTAATAGATGCCCAGCTTATTTTTTTCAGCTAGAGTTTAATCAGAGACTTAGTAAATGGCTTGGAAACTTTAACATTTCATTTAATGGGAACTCAGCATCATTACATTTTTATTTAATTTTTTGGGCTTGATTTCTTTCATGATTTATTACCCCATCGTATCCCCATTTCACCACTGAACTGCATCTTTGGAGATCTCGTTTATATGCAGAGTGCACCTAAAAGACAGTCCCAGTTACTGATAATTAGCTACTGCTTTAGTAAATCAGACGCTAATTTCATGTAGATTGCAAGCGCAAATATGTACATAAATCTGGCCCTGACACTCAGAGTTTGGAACTTGGTATTATGGGGATTAACAAACCAAATTGAAAAAAAAAAAAAACATTTGATGAAGAAAAAAAGAGTAGAGACTTTTATAGAAAATGGGGTGGCGAGACATCATTTTAAGGTGGCAGCTGCTTTCATGTGCTACCTCAGTGGCTGTGTCACAGCACACAAAAGAAATTATGATGTACCATATTATTCAACCTTGAGACTGCACAGAGCTTACAGCCAACTGTTATCTCATGTAATGCAATAGGCATACGCCTGTAGGTTAAATGTTAATGTGAAGTTTGACTTTTTCTCTTTCTCAAGAAACTCGCAGTAAAGCAAATGTTAATCATGAAATAACTAGATTTAGGTACAACCACAGCGTCATCGTGGAGCCAGAGGTTCCACAATGTGATCATAGGATGATGAAGGAGAACACGAGATTGGTGACCTGACTTTTTTTACCGACTTATTATAGTCGATATAAAAATACATTTTCATTTCAGCTGATCACTCTCCATTAGCTCACCACTCCAATTGTATTTATTGCAGGCCAGCCCTTTTGTTTTGTTGTTCTTTTTTTATTCTTTTTTTAAATTATGACTCCACTAGCATCCAATGATCTAATTGTAAAATTAAATGTTCAGCTCTCACATTGCCCTAAATACTTGTCAAATTTATATGGAGACCGTTATTGGAAAAATAGCCAATAATTAATTGGAAAAATGAAAATGAAACAGAAAAATAAATGAGATAAAATATTTATGAGATAACAGTACCAGACACACAAGCATTGGATTGGTCACATGGGGTCGGCAAAATTTGAGATACTTTTTGGAAAGGCCTCATAAAGATAAGAGGCCTTTTATGATGGATGTAACGATTGTAGCCTTAAAGCAATACTCCACCCGTATAGATTTGTGAATGTAGCCACATCTTGGCCCCAAAACAAAAAGGAAAACCCCAAAAAAGTTTAAGGAAGTTTCAGTGATGGTGGTATGTCTTCCTTAAGCTCGGTTCTCTACCAGAGGCCTGGGAGTTTGAGGGGCCTACACAGTATCTTAGCTGTTCCTAGGACTGCAGTCTTCTGGACAGAGACCTCAGATATTGAAACTGGAATCTGCTGGAGCCACTCTCCTAGTTTGGGGGTCACAGCCCCCAGTGCTCCAATTACCACTGGCACCACTGTTGCCTTTGCTCCCCACATCTTTTCTAGCTCCTCTGTCAGCCCTTGGTATTTTTCGGGCTTCTGGTGTTCCTTCTTTTTGACGTTGCTGTTGCTCAGAATAGCTACGTCTATCACCACCGCCTTCTTCTGTTGTTTGTCCATCAACACGATGTCCGGTTGGTTAGCCGTCATCAGTATGTCTGGTATGCAAGTCTGGATCTGGAAGTCCCACAGGATCTTAGCTTGGTCATTCCCAACCACCTCAGGAGGTGTCTGTCACTGTGACCTTGGGACTTCCAGCCCATACTCAGTGCAAATGTACCTGTACACTATGCCAACCACTTGGTATGGTGTTCCATGTATGCTCTCCCTGCCTGCATCTTACACCCTGCTATTATGTGCTGGACTGTCTCAGGGGCATCTTATTTATGTATAGATATATATGGACTCCACACTGAAACTGGGAAAAACTGGCTTGAAATGGGCATGTGAAATGCCCACAGGCCCATTTCAAGCCTACAAAGATTGAATGCTTGCTATTCAAAAGACAGATTTTGGGTGGAGTATCACTTTAAGATATTTTGGGGAAACAAGGCCCACGTAACCGCGAGCCTAATTTGTTTTGTCATCTAGAGACACTATATGGAGCCGCTTCATTGGCGATGAATGAAAGAATGAAATTGTGGACTGATAGATTTAAGCAATTACACCCACACGAGCTTTATTTAATAGGAGTTAGGGCTAACATTGTTGAACCAAAAAATGTGCTTAGATCCGAGGAAAATCACTCTGGGTTGTGTTACACAGTGCACAAAGACGTCCTCTGATTCATTGTCACTGAAGCAGCTTGAGGGCCTCTTAATGCCAGCTCCCATTTGAGCGCAGGGTGTGTTGTTTCTAGCTTTGACAGAGGCATCATTTTCACAAATCTAGATTTAACTTTAGCCATGAAAATAAAAACATTCTTGGACAAGACTAATTTGTTGCTTAGAGGCATATTTGTACAATTTAGGAAACATGTCTAGATGAGCACAAACAAAAGCTACACACATTTTGTTGCAGTAAATCAGCTATCGGATGCTCTTTTACCATTATGAGACATTTTTTAAGAGTTAACACTCTTGGCAGAATACTAGAGAATTATGCCACTGAATAGTGTTACATTATTAAGACCTTGCATTTTTCAGTTTTGTGGAAATATTAGCATAAATGCTAACACAGAGAGAAACAGTTACCCCTCATGACATCTCTTTTGGAGGCTTATCACAGGAGTCAGCGGATATGATTTTAAGCACAAATGCAAATCCTGCAAGACAGCGAGAACACTCAGTGACCCAAAGTTTTCCAGCTATGTTGACCATTATGGAAGCTGTGGCACAGCAGCACACTCCAGCTCCTAGTAATGTTAGCTCTGATGCTAACTCCAGGGAAAGTTAGTGTAATCTTGTCCCATTGGTTGGAGCTGACACTAATTTCCTGGGACAGGAGTGTAGCGGTGTGTGATTTAGCGGCGTATGCTAAGTGCTGCTGGAGCTGCAGGCTAGTCTGTGGGCACCAGGGCAGAGAGAGCAAGCTGGGAAAGTACTGACTTGACTAACTGGCCTGATTAGACCGGGTGTGAGATGACATGGATCAGATACACACACTAAGCCGGCCGGAAAGACAGATTGGCAGAATTAGAGAAAGACAGAAAAAAATGAAATACATTAAGATAAAGATGATTAGCATACATAGATGCAAAGTTAAAAAACAAGGAGAGGGCCGGATGAAGAGATATAGAGACAGTGGGTTAATTTTGTGGACGTGATGTTTCCTCCTGGGGTGTTTTTCAGCTCTGCTGGACTGTGGTGGTGTAAGAAATTGGCTGAGATGCAACGTAGCATTCGCATCATGGTTTCATTAGCTCTCATTCAGCCCAAGGCATTTCACACTGCATTTCCTCTACTCATCTGCTTCTCTTAGATCTGCTCACATTACAGGAAAAGGTAACACGGAGTAAGCTGAAGTAGGAACAGGAGCTTAAACTCCTCTGTATTAGCCTGGAATTTGGTTAGGATATAGAGTTAAAAGAAATGTTATTTTTCAACTCAACGAAGGATATTGATTGATGCAGACACTCGCGTGCCTTTAGCGATTTGGAATATTTCCCCTCATACCCCCATGACTGGGGTAAATCAGATTACATTTATTTCAGGATTATTTTATCCATTAATAGCTGGCACTTTACTTTGAACATGGCCTACAGGCATAGATTATGTTCAAATAAAGGCAGACAGTGGAAGAGAGATTTAAGGCTTCTCATGAAGCCCGATTAACACTTTAGCAAAAACATAGTTAGGTTTTAACCCGGCTCTCCTAATTGTTGCCCACTCTGAAACTAAATTAAATGATTTTTGAATAGTGGAGGACAGAAAGAGGACAGTTAACTCCCAGCTCCAGTTTGTGCCTATCATATAATCTTTGGTTTTGCACTTGAGACTTGCACTAATAATTAGATTCAGGTCACATATCTGAGTCACACTGTTTTTATCAAAGATAAATACAAGCCGCTCTTTGAGAAACCCTGCGGGTCGTTTTACAGCGCTTACTGCGTTTTTGAAGACATGCTCAGAATACACAAGACTCTTATACGCCGATGATCCGAAATAAATTCTGTCCACAACATGGTGAAGTCGATTTTGAACTCTTTTCACAAGGTGTGACTCAACTTCTTTCAAACAAACAAAGATAGCAAGAAGTGGGAGTTCTTGCTTGTCTTGTAGGACACACAGAAAATCTGAAGACGTTATATACAGAAGGACGCAAAATAGAAAATAACATGATTTTAGATAAATAAAAACGTTGGGAGTTTCAGTTTTTGCAACAAACGAAGTTTCATCTTGTTTATTTTCTTATAGCTTAATACAATGATGTTTTCCTATCATTATGCATGTACTGATAGGCGATATGTTATCAACCCCTCTGTGTAAACACACCTTGTGGGATTAGAAAGTCCTGAGAATAGACTGTATTTTGTAAACACCTTGAAGGCTGGTTATCTAGGATTAACATTTTTTGATAAGATTTAAGCAGCTCATAAAATAAGGACATGTCAGTGTTTTTTGCCTTGACAGTTTGTGAACATATAACCACCTGACAACATGGTAGCAACATGGCATGTGTACAGGAGAAACTGGGGACTGAACTGCCACCTCTGATTAATCTACCTCCTGAGCCACAGCCACCCAACAGACAGTATGTCTCACCTCACCTGTGACAGGCTGCTGACAGGCGGTGTTGTGTATGTACTTAGTAGGTGAGCTTTGTAAATAAATCCAGAATTGTAATCGTCTGGTTTTGTGACGCAAACTGTTACGGTTTCCTCACAAGACGGTTCTTTGGGTTAATTTTTTTGTGTGTTTGTGTTTTCAGGGTATGATGGGTGTAGTGGGCTGGATGTTGCTCCTACTCTCCCAGATGATGGTACCTGTGGCGTCCCAGAAGCCTCCAGGTCTCAGTGTGGGTGTGATCATGGGCCAGACGCGCCACATTTCCGATCAGGAGCTCCGCCCACCTCGGCGCCCTGATGATGCCCTTGACGTCTCTGTGGTGATACTGAGGATCAACCAGACAGACCCTAAGTCTGTGATTACACAGGTGAGAAATCAATATTGCATCAGTATTACACACATGCTGTTTTTAACACACACACACACACACACACACACACACACACAATCTGTCTGTGTCTCTTTGACATCTGAGTTTATTTCTCTCTGTCCCAAGGTGTGTGAGCTTCTGTCTCGCACTCGTCTCCATGGCCTTGTGTTTGCCGATGGCACCGATCAGGAGGCCATTGCCCAGATCCTTGACTTCCTCTCCGTTCAGACGCAACTTCCAGTCCTGGGAGTCCACGGAGGCTCCTCTATGATTATGGCTGACAAGGTGAGTGACCGTGACACAAACAAAACACACACCTGCTTTTTTCTGGATACACAGTGTTCGTGTTTTGGAGATTAGGAAGTTGTAATCTCCATCTCAGTCACCTTTAAAATGTTGATGGATAATGCTTTTCAAACTACACTACACTTTTTCAGATGTACTGGCATGTTAGCAATTAGCTCAAGTCAAGTTCATTTTATTTAAAAAATCGCAACACAACAAAAGTTATCTGATGACACTTCACACAGAGCAGGTCTAGATCATACAATTTACAGAGACCAAGCAGTTCCTCCAGATACTTATTTCCCTTACCAGAAAGTCACTATAAAATAAACTGCCCATTTGAGAGATATCGTGTTTATCTTCAGCCGGTGGGAATATGAAACCCCAGCTTTTGATAAGTGTTACATTTTGCTTCCTGTGAGACACTTTAAAGGAGCGGTGTGTAGGATTTAGTGGCATCTAGATGTGAGGATTGCGGATTGCAACTAGCTAAAACTTCTCCCATGTGCCCAGCTTGAACTCTCGGTTAGGATAGCTTCGGTCTTTATTGTTCACAGGAGATATTTACCGCGTCGTAATTATCCGCAGAAGTCTCTTTCCTCTCCAAAACAAGCGAACAAGGTGATTAAGGTAAAAACACTGAATAAAGCAGTTTTATGTTACCAATCAATGTTCCTCTGAAACTGTTTGTCTCATCACAGATGGGCTGCTAGCCCAGTGTCTGCTAATGTGTGCTCACCTTTTTTCTCTGATAACTTAAGTTCAAGATGTTAAGGAGGTTTTTACGGGGAGCTGAATTATAGGCAGAGGTCTCTTCGTCTCTAAAACTAATGGACCTGGTGATTTAAACTGGTGAAAACACTTAATAAAGCAGTTTCATGTCAAAAATCAGTGTTTTTCCGATGCTGTTCAGCACATCGTGGAGGGGCTGCTCACTATGGTGGTCGACCATAAACAGTGGAAATGTGAACGGCCCTATTTAGAGCCAGTGTATGGTTTGTCTGTTCTGGGCTACTGTAGAAACAAGGTGGACCCCATAAGACCTGCTCCATTTGTAGATGTAAACAGCTCATACCAAAGTCATGAAAACACGCTGATTCTTATTATTCAGGTGATTATACACACGCAAAAAAAAACGTACTTAATATTCCATCTCTGCCAATATACCCCCCTAAATCCTACACACTGGACCTTTAAGCTGTTTCCAATGGGTGTCTAATGGCTATTTTGAGGTTGTGTTGAACTGAGAATGGACGTGGTTAACTTTTATCACACATAAATTGTCTGAAGATGTTGTAGTCAGCGTGTTGTAGATTAGGAAATGACACACTAGAGGTTTTGGAAGCTTGTTTGTGCTATCACTGCTGCTCTGTCAGATGATTTTTTTTGTTTAAGTACAAAGGAGAAACACTGCCAACGCACTGGATTGATGGCTGGTATCACCCAACGCATTTTTATGTTAATTAGCCTTTTAAAAGGTTACTTAGTGCACATTTAAAAGTACAGTATTCAGAAGGTCAGTAGAAGTCTTTGCATAGAGCATGCAGAGTTCTCTGGTACATCATTTTGAGGACAGATGATCAAGCATTGTTTAAATATGTAATAATGCATTTTCTGCTTGGTCTGAAACTGGGCTATGCAAAGCCAAAAAAAAAAAAAAAGAATCACGTATCACGTCTACTGCACTCAGTGGGATGCCAGAAAAATAGATTCCCAGTTTTTAAAAGAAAAAAGAGAAGCTATGCTTTAAGATTGGATTTTTGTTTTATTTTGGTGTGATGCTCAGTGCAAAGTTAGGGATGTACATCTCTTTCTTAGTTGAATTCTCTCTCTGGTACTGACTCTGTAGACCTCGCTAACTGACAGACAGACTGAAGAAGCTTTGATAAAAACACAACTGGTTCTTTAGCTTTTAAATCTCTCAGGGCACAGCAGCCAAAACACAGGAACCAATAACTGCAGCAATACAGCGGCCTTTTGAAGTAGTAGTTGATGGGGGAGGCAGTATGAGTGTGAGAAAACACAAGGAAAGAGACAGCAAAAGGTAAGAGAGACGGTGAGAGTTGGCTTGAAGGTTATAGGAGTGAGGTTGCAACATGAAGGTCACGGACTTAAATCTCCCACTGAGAATATAATGATAGGGAAAATAAATAAATTGTGTTTTTCCCGCCTTCAATCGCTGCCGTTGATGTGCCATTAAACGAGGTACTTAACCCCCAACTGCTCTAATTGAACTGCTCAGTGGCCAAAAGTACAAGAGTGCGGTCATTCTCGGCAGCTCCCAGGTGTGAGCGTGAGTGTGTGTAGCCCGTAACTAACCAGCCCCCCTGCAACTGTTCCTGCAGGCCTGTCCTGTAAATATAAAAGTCTTCCTGCCTGGTTTAAATTAAGGGCAAAAGCAGCCCACTGGCAGGCAGGTTCGGAGGCTCAGTGAGTCAGCAAATCATTTGAAAAAGCATTGTTGGTAGATTGGTATTTTTTCTGAAGTTCTGATGTGTGTGGTTGTTGTAGTTCTCATTTACAGTATCTGCCCCTGCCAGAAGTTCAAATATGTGTGGAAAAAGATGTGAGAGGATATTGACGATTTTCCTCCCCTGGGTCTATGTTTGAATAATTCTTTCTGGTTTTTTAAAGTTCCTGCAACTAAGGATTGCTTTCATTATCTGCTGATTATTTTTGGTTTAATCAATAGCTTCTTTGCATTTGATGTCAGACATCGGTGCACTGTCCAGATGGAGGGCGTGCAGCTGGAGGCAAAGACTACTAACACTGCACGAATGCCTGTGATGTGCTGTTTATGGCTGTTTCAAACAGTCATATTGGCGAAAAAAAGCAAGGGCCATGTTAAGTCCCAAATACTAGACAGAACGTAAAGGGTAAAAGTTAAAAAAAAAAAAAAGAAATTCACTGAGAGTCAAATAATTTCAAATGTAAACTGTAAAGTGTTGTGTTAAACATGCCTCAGGTTGGCTGCAATTATAATGAGCTGTAACAACTTCTCCGTGTGTTTAGCCATGACCTATTTTTTTATGGGATTTTACCAGATCTCTGGGAACGGTCGACCCAGTAGATAGATAATAATAACTTAAGTTAGCTACTGTTACCTAGTAACATTAGCCTGACAACAGAGCAACACATTCTCACTCCTATCCTTGTCACATATTGACATTTGGGTCATGGACTTTCCACGTCCACATATGACGTGCAAGGTTCCCTGCGTGTGTTGGTTGTTGATGTTCTGGGGCACTATGTCAACTTCTCTTCTTTCAAGATACACCTCCGTTTTCACAGGAAATTTAACACTTACATACAGTCTCTTTCAAAATAAATGCACTATGTCTGTATAACTGCGAAATGACATTTTTTTCCTTCAACAACAAACACACGTCATTGGGTTTAGGCAACAAAAACACGTGGTGAGGTTTAGGAAAAAAGAACAGGGTTTGGCTTTATAATCTTACGGGACATGAACACTGCTCTCTCGGGGTGAAAGTTGGTGCTTGTTGGACCCATCCACCACTCCTCCCGCCTGCCCCACTCGGACTTTCGCCACTTTAACTTTCCTCCTTGTCCTGCTGCGTTTACCCCTGAAGTGGCTGGTTGCCGTCTAACCGAGTTAGACCATGTTCAGTGGAGCATTATTGTACAGAGTTAAAATATAACAGACAATTGTAGTCATTTCAGTTGTGGACCCAACTCGCACAAAATAGTTAAAACCCATGATACTATTGTAAACTTAGATCGACTTACCATGTAACGTCAGTAATGTTAGGAGGTATGGAGGATAAGGTAATTTGTAACGACAATCATGTCCACAGCAGCGGGCAAATAGGTCAAGCTGTGGGAAGAAGCTTTTTCTTTTCTATTGTATGGATCACATCCAACATGAGTTTCAATATCTGATGAACCTGCGGCCTGCAGGTTCATCCAACACTTTTATGTCATCATAGCTCTCTATTTCCAATTCAAGCAATATATAGATTTATCACTTCCTGCCCTCCGTCTGAATTTTGGCATCATAATAGTCACGATTGCAAACAAGCTATTGAGAGTAAGGGTGGGCTTAAACTCTCCTCAGTTTATTAAATGTTAAAAAGAACTGGTACATATTAACACCATTTTCCATTTCCAGATCCAAAAGTAACATCTTTAAAATGATTTTTTTTTGTCCGGCCAGCACTCCAAAAACCAAAGAAATAAATTTGTAATGATATAAAACAGATGAATCAGCCACATGTGAGAAGCTGCACCAGCAGATGTTTTGCTTTTTTTCACTTTCATTTTTTCCCCACATGACTGGAGGGAATAATTGATTATCAAAATTGTGGCAATTAGTTTTTTGTTGATTGACTAATGGATTAATCAGTGACTTGTTGCAGCAGCAGTCATGATGCTGTGCTGTAACATGCTCCTATCTTGCCTGGTGACAGAGCCGAACGAGACCATTACGGAGGTGATGAGGACTCTCAGTGAGGTTGACACATGTGCTTGACACTCACACTGCGAGGGTGATCTCATCACACTGACCCTGCTCTGCTCTCAGCTATGTTAACGCTCAGTGGTTTCAGAATATGATCCACATGTAAATGGCAATGGTGTGAATAGTTAGAAAAAAAAAAGAAAAAAAAAAAACAGACGTATTTTGCTATAAGCTAAAAATCTGCCTCCATGTACTTCTTGGCAGTGTGACTGTTGATTTCATACCTGCTGCAGTGCTGTGGTTGTAATCTGGATCGAAAGAAATCCCAGTGGGCTGGTAACAATTCAGCCTGATTACTGTGGGCTAACAAACAATATTGTGCTTTCTGCAGCCTGAACAGGCAGAGCCTCGCGCTCTCTGTCTCCGCACACACACACACGTCTTTTAATGTCGCAATCAAGACTATAGTATAGAAGTGAAAAATGAGCGGCTCATCCCGCGTTACCTTGGTTATCCTGGCTCAGCACAGTAGTAGTCTCCTCATGATGTTTTAGATGGAGAGGAAAAAAAGGAAGAAGAAGACGGTGCCAAGAAAATACAGAAAAAGAACTTCAGCGGGCAGGCAAGTGCTCTAAAATAATGGATATACGTGGAGGTGGGCAGAGCAAGTGTGAAATACTTGGTGTTAAAGCAGCGTTAGGCTGCCAAGATGCAAACTTAACTGTCATGATTATGTCACATTTCATGTAAAGGCTTTCTCCGGTTGTCATTTTTATCAGTAGCTGGCCGCAGAGCCATCATACTCGATCACATAAACAGGAGCCGGCATTGCAGGCATCCCTGAAAACTGTGATAAACAAGATTGTGGAGACCAGTAACTTACTGCAACGACTCCTCAGGTTTTAAAAAGGACAGGTTTTATTTGTCAACATTTTCTTGTGTTTACACACGGTGTGATTTCTGAGCTCAGTACTAATGTGTTTATCCCAGAAACTAGAATATTTTTTTAGCTGCTTTTCAGCTGAGGATAAATGTCTTCATTTCAAGTGGGGTCAAACACGGGCATTTGTTGTTTAGTCGTGTGTGGTTTGGTTTCCAATTACCAGGACTGGACTTGGCTTTTGTGTTGCCCTAGTCGAGATTTTGCTTCTGGATCCACTTCTTAACTGTCTAATCATTTCTCCACCGTATCAACTCCACTAACATCAGTGTTTTTGTAAGACTGCACGAAAGAGTGTTTATATATATCTGGAATGAATCTACATCATGTAACAAGAAGCTTCACGCCTGGGGGATACTTTAGTAGTTCCCTCCCAATACAGACCCTCACCATTACCACCTTACATGATCATTTATCTCCTGGGCTGAAATTAAGTCCCACTCATCCGCTGGCTGCTGTAGATCAAACTGCAGTTCACATGAAGTAGACCCCAGACCCCCATATAAACAGCTTTCACAGATGTTTAACATGAACAGTCTCGAGGAAAAACAATCTCCTTTCAAGCTCAGTGTGCAAATGTCCTCAGATTACTCACACACATGCACAGCCACATGTAGTAATTGTGTCAGGAATGTATTAATAAACCAATGAACAAATTAAAGGAAAGAATAAGCGTAGAAATAATAACCTACAGGCAAAAGCGGGCTTTGTTTATTGTGTGTGATTTAAAGTGAAACATTGATCTACCAGCCAGGGATGAACCGAAGCGACATTGTTTTTGCATTCCAGTGTTTGTTTATTTTTTTTTATAATGTACTTCCTCTTGTACCTCTGCCAGCATCGGCAATGTCCAAAATAAATTCCACCCCAATAGGACCAGCCCTAACAAATCAAAGAATCATCCATTTGTGTTGCGCCAAACACATTTTTTTTCCCTAAATGAAAACAAAAGAATCGATGTCACAACAGGTCCAACCTCTCTCTCTGTCTCTCTGTCTCCCTCTCTTTCAATCTTCCTCTGGTCTCTGCCTTCCCGATAATGCATGTCAGTGTGGAGCGGTGAGGAATAATCTACGAGAAGTTGGATGGTGTGCTGTGAGAAGAGAGGACACGTTTAGGGAACACAGAATTGATGTGGAGAGAGGGCATGTGTAAGCCCAGGAGAGGAACAGGATTAGTTTGGAATGTTGTACTTCCATTACAGAGGGACCGCTTTGGGAAATAAGAAATGTTGTTGGCTTTACCTCACCCCCCCCCCCACATGCGCTCACTCATTCCCCGCCAACCTTGTTCATCTCGTCTTTTGACTTCCTACTTCTTGGTGTGTGGGCGATAGAGGGTGGGGGTTGGGGGTCACAGTGCGTAGCGTAAGAACACGAACATGCTGAAATGGAAGGTTGTGAATTAAACATGCGTGTTCTTTCTGCTTTGCTCTGCCACTGTGGTGGGATGCAACCCTTGGTGTCTGTGTATTTGCATGTGTGTGTGTGGCTGTGTGTGGCTGTGTGTGTCCCAGCCTGGGATGTCCCATATCAGTAGGGGCCATTTGCCCAGGTTCTCTGCTGAGTCGCTTTAATATTTAACACCTGCTCCCCTCACCTGCTGTCACTTGCTGAAGATACACTGCTGTGTCATTCACTCACTGAGTCCTTCCCCCACTTTCACCTTTATTTTTTCTCCTGCTCTGTAGCTTTTACTTCCTTTTTGTCTCCCTGTCTCCCCCAGCCCTGTGTGTCTGTCCTGTTTCCATCTTTCTTTCTCCTCCACGTCTCCATCCCCACTGCCACCCCATTCTTCTTTCCCGTCTCTTTATTTTGTTCCTGTCTCTCTGTCTTCTCGTGTCTTCTCCCGCTCTTGCATCCACCGTTGTTATTCTCTGGTGGCTCGGGTTGTGAGAGGAACAGCCAGCTACGTTTGAAGGCTTTGGGAAAATCTTGCTAGCCTTGAACCCCTGTGACGCAAGATTAGATGATGGGTTTCTGTGTCTGCGTGAGAGAGAAAGAAAGAGAAGGAGAGAGGGAGGGAGGGAAGAAGAAAGTAGCTGGGTTAATATGGTTACTATGGTGACTAAACCAGACTACAGCATTTAGTTCTGTTCTGCCTGCTGCTAAGGTTCCCTGGCTGCGTTTACACCGCAGGTATTCATGCCCAGTTCCTTCTGGCGTAGCTGGGCACCACTCTGAACACAACTGGCTGTCGATGAGAAAGCCAGTGAGAGATCATGTCCTTGTCACTGCTCAAGCAACTCCCAACTACCTCCACACTAAGATGGCTGATTTTGAAATGCTGTTTATGTGTGAAAACAATGCAAGGCAACACTCACATTTTCAAGTTGTATTGTCAAGGTCTTTGTCTACATTGAAATGCCTGAAAATGAGGAAAATGTTGAAATATTCCTGCAAATAAAGGCCACAGACAGCAGCCGACTAGCTTATCTTAGAATATACAGGGCTACACAATTGATCTAAATGTTATGAAAATTTGAATATGGCCAGATTCAATATCCAAATTGCAGGATTGATAAAGGTAAAATGTATCACAACATACCATTATAAAGGAAGCATCGTGGTGCTACGGAAATGCGCCGGCCTGCAAACCACATTCCAGGTGCAAGGGAACATGCTTGTTTGGTACAGACCCCAGCAAAAATCACATAATAATCTTTGTTTTTTTTAGTGGAACTAAACTGCAAAAATGACCATTTCAAATAAAACCATGACTCATATCAATTGCGACATCAGTCAAAATAATCACAATATGACTTTTTTGCATATTGAGTGATCTTGTGTTATTTAATCGCAGTGATCAGAGAGGTGACAGAAAGTTAACAGAAGCAGTAACTTTACTGCAACACATTTTCTCCCCCAAAAAACTCTTATCTCTTTTTGCACTATGAATGCATAGCAGGAGTTTTCAAATATTTCTTCTCTGTCAGTTTTGTGAGAAAATAAAATGCCGGTTTAGTGTAAAGGTCCAAAATGTATAGAAAAAGAATTGTATTCTCCACTGGTAGGTCGGAGCACATACATTAGGTTGACAGGAGGTAAGAAAAATGCAGAAAATACAGTTTCAAACTGACCCATATTGTGGGTCATATGGCGGTTACCCTCGATACAACCTGCATTATACTGTGTGCATGAATATCACATAGACTTGATGAACAGACATTGACTTAACCTAAATGCACAATGAAATCTCCATCTGTAGTGGAAGCAAACATCTGCCAAGTTAGCTCTCAGCTAACTGGTACAGCACATCAAAGAGCATCGTTTATGTAATATACATCATCACATACTAAACATAGAACAAACTCTAATAAAAAGAGAAAGTAATATGTAGACACTACCAATTGATTACTAAAGCATTTTATTCTTACAGTCAACAACATTGTTGAATAAATAGATCTAAGTGTATTCCCTGTTACAGTATTTGCTGTTGTTTGTGGCTGATAGAAATGGAAAGATGTTTAGTGAACAATATTTCAGGGGTGCAATAAAGCTACAGTTGGTTACTTTTATGAAAATAACTCTTTTTGTCATATTCGCTGAAACTGTCACTATATTCTGAGAGAAGTGTATGAGAAAGATACCCAAAAAAAATCATGTCCCTCCTCCTCTCCCTACTTCTTCTAATGGCATTCGCTAGAATCATGCCATGGCACATCAAAGACAACCAATCAGAGCCGAGGAGTCACTAATGCATCTGTCAATCATGTCAGTCATAGCTTCAAACTATGCAGCAGCAATTAAATATGAATCAAGATTCTGTCACTGCATCGCCTTTTTCTCTTCTGTGTTTAAAAACATATTTTAGTGTACTGTTTACATGAGGAAGTTTGTCACCTGGCCGCCATCTTGGATAGAGTCAAGCTGACAACTCAGTACCACCCAATGACCAACGATCATTTTATTGCTTAACAGTACACTAAAATATGTTTCTGAAAACATTTGAGGGAGAAATAGACAATGCAGAAACAGAATCTTGATTCATATTTAATCACGCTGCCTAGTTTGAAGGTTTGACCGCAGTTCACAGGACGTGATTGACATGATTGACATCTGCATTAGAAACTCCTCTGCTCTGACTGGTTGTTTTCCTTTACATGCAGTAAGGCCATTAGAGGCAATACGAGGCAATAGAATAGATAGAGGAATATAATTTTTGTTATAGATTGCCTGTCTCATTTAAATATGAGTATAGAGACAGTTTCAGCCAGCATGACAAAGTTATTATTTATTTAAGTTACCAACGACAGCATTAAGATGAGTTGCATCAGTAAATACGAATGTATTAAAAGATTGAGCAAAAAGGAATCTTAAAATATCTGACTATCATATTTTATCCAATTTTCATGTTCATAATATAAATCCGGAGGCTGTGTCCCTTTTACCAGGCAGTGTAAATGAAGCCTTAGTGTGTGACGCTCCAAACAAAACCCCTGAAAACACAAGTTTTAATTTGTTCCATTAAAATGTGTTAATTGGGAATATCTTTAAACAAAAAGCAAAATTGTAAGGTAACACAGAAGCCAATCTATGCCTTGCTCGTGTAAATAACAACCTGTATTTTTGGTTGTGCCTTGGCTATGACACTGAGCACCGCGTGGAGGTTACCTTTCAGAAGGACGACAGATTTGTAGCATCACTCCTCATCATGTTGTCTTGTCGTGGAGTTGTTTTCATCTTCGGAGGGCAATTGAAATCTTCGCTGTGGCTGTGAGACAGTCACTCCTCACCATCCCTTTTTAACTTTGAGTGCTTTTCATCTTCGGACGGTGACGCTCACTCTTCTTTTGGCTCAGTGACAGTCACTTTACCTTTCAGCACTATTTCCTCCTTTCCTTTTTCTCCCTCATTTTCTCTTGATGAAGTTTGTATTTCTGCAGGCTGCACTCTTGTCTTCCTCATAAACCATGGTCAGTAACACCGCTCATTGCAACCTACTCAGCTGTTTTATACGTATGTTCCTTACCTTTCCGGTGCTGAATTACAGCTGTATACTTGACAGACGAAAAGGTTGAGCTTGCCTCGGTGAGGGGCATTATCAGTTATATAAGCCTGCAACCATCTGACAGATGATTGACAAGACCTCCGAGATTTATTGAGGTTCAGTCATGAGATTTTTGTTTTTCAAAATATTTAAACACATTGAAGTAAAACACTGTCTCTCCTTTGACAAGATTACTGCTGTAAAAGGATGAAAAATATCCAGTATTTTAAGTGAATGATTGGCTGATTGAATCATATTTCACTGGACCAGACCTCCTGTGAGTGACTAAATGCCAAGGAAAATACAAAATCAAGCAGAAGGCAGCCGAGGAACAGCAGCAAGATAACAAAAACCCTGCGAAAAATAATACTGTTATTACATTTCTGGTGTCTAGGTTGATGTCGTAGTTTCATGGCTTTGAATGCAGGGCCCCAGAAAAGTGCACTTTATTCATATCTTTTAATTTGCTGCAATCGTCTTTGCTGCTATCTCTGAGTGGTTTTCATTGTCATAGTACAACAGCTATTACTGAAATGTTGATGATAACAAAAAGAATAAAAAAAAAAAAAAGAAGCAGAGACGTGTCTACATATAGCATACCATGTTCGGGCCTACAGCGGGAGATCCAGTTTTTCTTTTCAGATAAAATCCTAGATGTAGACAGACAGCAAAAAATTGCTTTGCATTATATTTGAATGCTGCTGAATGGATCACTGTCTTGGAGGATGAGAGAACAGCAATGCTTTGACTTAAAAAAAAAAAAAAAAAAAAAAAGCTGCTCTCGGCTCCAGGCAAAATCATACCACTCTGCTCCCACTCTGCACATACCCTGTAGCACGTTATGGCTTTAAGGGGAAATAATTTGCATCTAATAATGTGGCCATCCAGTCTGAAGGGTCAACGCAATCCATTAAAGTTGTTACCACTGCGGTGCCTTTTATAGCACCAGAGAAATCACAGTTTACCGGCACAAAGAGCCGGTCCCTCAGTGCCAATGTTGCAGTATTTATTGGATGTGAGATTATCAAGACCAGGCCAATTTGGAGAATGACTTTATTTACCTGGCTGTCAGTGTAAGCTGGTAATCATGTCCACCTATAGAGAGCATGTATTTCTGCTTGCCCAGCAAATATGCAAACACAATTGGTGTTAACAATAGTGCGTGTTTTGGAACCGTATGCAGCAACCAAACAATGGCTGCTGTTTGTGCAGTGGCAAAGGATCAGTTGACACAACCAACATCCCCATTGTGTGTTAGCTATATCTAGCATTTATATCAACATCATATTACCAATCACATTGCAAGCCATACCAACCAAAGTCAAAAATGGCAGAAGATATTTTAGCCGATCAGCTGTGTTACACCATCCACTTTTATTTGTCAGGATATAAAATGCTCTACTGAAACAGAATGTCTGTGAAACAGGAGTCAATGGTATGAATACGTCTTTTGAATAAACTATGTCCACTTATTATTCAGTAACAGACCAAGCCAATGAACTTGCTAATGCTTGCTAGAATCATGTATTTTATAGCCACATATCCTCAACAGTTTGTACGATATCTTACAAAAATGCACACACAACAGTTCTTACAATATCTAACGAAGTGGTGCCCCACTAATGCGTTTATGTAGGCTGCACAAAGTGACATTACATACTTAACGTGAAGATGCTGGTAAAGATTCTCAGTAATCCAGGTCATGGTCATCTTAAATGCTATATTTTACAATATAGCACTTAAGATTACTTAACGTAAAGTTACATAGATTAAGTTAAGGCAAGTTAAGTCGTGCTGGTTTGGTTTAGGATTAGAAACATGGTGAAGACGTACTTTAAAATGACTCAAAGTTCACACTGTCCTGGGGGAAAGTCCTGTGTTTTGTGACCTATCCACCACCCCAACCTGCCTCCTTTCATGGACTTGTTCCTTCTGTCAGCACATTGGTCATGTGATCGCAGCCTTCCCTAATAGGCGGCTTATATATTAATTACTGGCCAATGATTACATGCCATAGAAACGAATTTTGGTACGTTGCTTTTTGTAGGTATACATATGAACAGTGCATGAGAACAGCCTGTTTATAAAGATGCACATTCATTCATTCATTCATTCATTGTGCTATTTTCTGGTGTGGCCTGCCTGTTATGGTGGTTGTTGTTTTTTTTAGTTGTTTTACGCAGCACAAAAACACTCTCCCTGTGCACTGGTGTTAGATTCACAACCCACAAATAAAAACAGCCTATGGTGAAACTCTCAGCATCATAGTGAGTTGTTTTCTGTTGACATTGGCCAGACAACTGGAGCAAAAACACTGTCAGTCACAGCTGATTTCCGACAGCTCAGTCTTCATGGTCCTGGCTAGCGGTGCTGCCGCCCAATCACAGCATCCTAAGCCTCTGCTTTATTCCTTCAGTGGTGATGCAGGCTCACACTAGTCAGCTTTGACACTGACAACCAGTGGCGTTCATGGGGGCAGGAATGGGTTGCCCTTTTTCCTCTTGGGTGCAAATTGCCCTTTTCAACTGGCAATCAAAACTTTTCAGGGCCTGCCCTGGCCCTTTCATAGGGCATGACCTTCTCCGGCTCAGTTGAGTTAGAGTTAGGGCTTTTGCCCATTCTCCTGAAAACTGCCTGTGCAAAACACTGCTGACAACATGTTATCAAATGTGAAATAATCCACAGCGTCATCTGTGTGCCTATAGTGGAGGCCATTTTGGCTGTCCGAAATGCCGATGTCAACACGAGTGCCCTTAGTTCATCGCAGTTTCAGGGAGTGAGACGAATGTTATCTCGAAAAAAACTCCCCCCGCAGTTCTTTCACCATCCACTGAAGTCAAAATATGTCACTGGATTTGAACTACTCTGCTGCATCTGGCCACAGTGATAACAGGCGAAAGATGTGTCACCTCTTTGACTTATAGTGCAGCTGAAAACCAGCAAAATGTTACAGAGAGCACAGGTAACCTGTTTCTGTTATATTTACTGTCACCATGAAGCCAAACACAACTTCATTACAAGTATGCTAACTGCTGTGGCTTTTCTATTATTCTATTTGAACCTGCACATTGTCACTGTTAAATTATTGCAGTGTTAACATAAATCAGAGACAGAGCAAAGTCAAAGAACAGAGCAGAAAGGTTAATACTGAATACTGCTTTTGGATTATCAATGCAATGACGCTTGTAGGAGGACCCAGAGGATTATTGATTTTTCGTTGATATATATTCATTCTGACAGTTAGAGGCCTCGACTGGGAAGCAAAAGTGTCTGATACTGTAAGAAATGTCCAGATTCAATATGAGATAGGGGTGATAATCAGATTCATGATGAGAAGCCCTGATTAACTTGCAGATTGATCTGAGCCGTCTGGATGTATCAAACACCAAATTAAATCAAACTTCACTGAAGATAACTTCAGCTCAAACATCGACACAGTTAATATCACTTGAAACCATGTCGAACTTTATTTTATGACTAATTTGAGCTTGTTTTGTCCTGACATGTTGATTGTAGGTAAAGCAACACAATTCTAGCTTAAATTTCTCTGGAAAACAATCTTGACAGTGTAATGCCACTTGTGCAACTGTCTGTTTGTGTGTCTCTGCGTTCTGTTTATCTGTCTGCGTTGGCAGTGAGTCTCACTTATTGTTGTTTGCTTGTTGGAAACGGCTGGTGGAGATGTCAATCTCTCCTCAGCAGAGCTGCTGCAGCTGTTTAGCACACATCACGGGCAGTGTCGGTGTGTCGTGTTGTCTCTCTGTGCTGTGTGATGGAGCAGCAGGATGTCGCTATCAGCCAACAGGTCCCTGTGTCTCACACACAATAAGAAAATTACCTTAGCCGGACCTGCTGTCTGTGCACCTGTGTTTGTGTGTGTGCACGAGTATTCACTCAGATCTGTCAGCAGTCATCTTTAGTCAGCCTCAAACACACCACACCACAGCAGTGGTCCCACACCAACCAGCCTTCTATATTATATTTTTCTTCATTTTTTTAATCCCACCACTGTCATCTGTCACACACTCTCCTTCACACACACTTCACTTTCAAGCTTTTCCCCTACATCACACGCTTATATCCTTTTATTTCTCAGTCATCCTCCATGTCTTTTACATGCTCCCTTTCTTCTCGTCACCTCTTCCCAACCTATCCCCTTTCCTCCTCTCTTGTCAACCCCCCTGCTCTCCTCCTTCTCTCACGCCCCAGTTGGGGAGTACAATAAGATGGCAATGGCAGGGCTGTGGTATGTGTGTGTGTGTGTGTGTGTGTGTGTGTTTGTCTGTGTGATGTCACACTACAGCAGCTCTATAGTAGCTCTCTCTTTTTTAATCCCTGTGCTCACAGACCACACTGCTATTTTAAGATTCTATAAACCTTTTCAAAGAAGCTTCAAGGGGAAAGCTTGTCCATGTACTGTGTACTGAGTGTGTGTGTTTGGGAAGAAAGAGTAAGTGTGTTCGGGAGAGAGTGTGTGAGGTATGTTTGCATGCGTGTTTCAGACCAGCTGATAACACAACTCACAGCAGTTATATGGTTCATGTTAGATTTATTCTTAGTCACAAAGACATGAATTTAAAGCCTATTTTGATATAGAAGATTTGTATAGCCAGTAAACAAAAGTCCCCTCTGACTTCACTGTTTGAATTTAAATCTATTTGGGGATTTGCTCTGTGTAATATTTTTTTCATAGACTATTCCCAGCTCTCACCTGCCCATTTGCCTTTCTGCCAGATAACATAAATTTTCGAATCTCAAGGAAATGTCAAGGTGAATATTAAGAGGCACAGCTGATGTCATGTTAATAAAGCAGGCACGATCCCCAGACAATAAACAGACAATAAACCTGGCAGTAAACCTGGCTCAAAGTATATTGCACGCTCATTATTGCCACTGCAAAATAATATCTCCAGTCCCGAACTGTCTGATCTCTCATCTTTCATCATATGTAAATCTGTTACTGACACAGAGGAGCTTCTCTGAGGCACTCGGTCTTCCATTTCTGAGTCAATTGCCCCTTTTAAACTATTAACACACGAACAGAGAAGCCAGCCCTGGCTCAGCGCCTGCACCTGGACTCCTCGGAGGAAAAGGTGTGAAAAAGGAAAAATTTTCACTTATTTAATGGACTGCTAAAAAATATCAGGAGGCGGTCAAGGTCATACTTTTCTGACCTCAAGTCCGAGTAAAAACCCAAAGGCTCCAACAAGTCCTCAGGCCTTTCTGTTAACTGCTTTGTTAAAGTTAGGGATGATAGCAAATTTATTATCCTTAAAGCAGCATTACTTCAGTTCACATGTGGGCAGCCAAGCAAGCTGGCAACACAACACTAACATATGATCGCCTAGTAGAGCTGTTACAGCAATTTTTGTTAGCAAACAGTTGCCTATTTCCACATCCAGCAGGCACAACATTAGTATTCATTTGGATTCATGTTCGTGGCAACCTGACAAATATAAGTCCAATATTTACTCTCCTTTTATCTCTGTTTTGATCTCCCTTACCAACTCCCGAGAGAAACATCTGGCTCCTTGGTTTCTTCCACTGTGCTAGGACCCACTGTGGGTGCTTTATCTTTCTGAGGTTTGGTGTTGGGCAGGTATGTGTGACTGTGGTTTATCATAACTTTGATTGCTGCAGCTGGAAATGAGGTTTATTAGAGCAGTGTGAGTGGACCTAAACAGTGGAGGTGCAGGGTGTAAAACCAAAACAATGAGCTAAAAGATGCTAAAACATTCCCTAGAGCTGAGGAGAAGTGCAAAGTTGGGACAAAGTTCTACAAGCGACCCCTATCACATTGCACCAGGGGCAGGCAAGCTGTGGCTCCAGAGCCTCATGCTGCTCTCCTCTGGCTCACTGTGGCTTCGACAAAAACAATGATATGGAAATGAATAACATGTTTTTTTAACATTTTAATTTTCATGTATTACTGTTGTATGTGAAGTGATTCTTACATTCTCACTGTAAAAATGTGCAGCCTATACACCAACTAAAAAACATGTTTTGACATTTCAAGGAAAACTGAGAGTTTAATAATGGTTTCACAGATTCCTTTGCTTTCACTACCAATGCTGCAAAGTGAAAGCACCACAAAAAATTCATAGTTGCACACTGCAGAGTAGCTACCTTGTGGTAAAACATACTAATAAGTGCTCATTTAGACCTATTAGTAATGCTCAAAGGCCGATTTAGACTTAATAGAGTGTGTTACCTTCATTATAAGGCTCAAATATGTTTTGCTGCTCCAGTCAGATTTTTTTGTGGCAAAAAATGCTCTTGATAGTAAAGGTTGCCATCCCCTTCATCACACAAAGTCATTTGGCTTGCTGTTATTACAGAATGATGATCAGAGCAGCGTTAAGGCATGGTGAAGAATAATAAACAATACCACTATGTTAGATTAGTAAAAATCATGTGTTCACAATGTTACTAAAGTGAAAATACATAAGTATTTTAAAGGGGAAGTTCAACTCAAAATCAAAAGTAAATGTTTTTCCTCTTACCTGTAGTGCTATCTATCAGTCTAGATTGTTTTGGTGTGAGTTGCTGATTGTTGGAGATAATGGCTGTAGAGATGTCTGTCTTCTCTCGAAATCAGTGGAACTAGATGGCACTCAGCTTGTGGTGCTCAAAATACCAAAAAAATACATTTGAAAAATGTGATGCACGCTTCCTTCTGCGCTATGATACGGTTAGCGGATGTGGTTTGGTAGAAAAAACAAAAAACAGTTCCTACATGAAACTGCTCACAGCAAGGTCTGTGGATTATCTTGAGTTACCCGGTCATGATTTTCTGAAAAGAGACATTGCTGTTGAGTTTTTCAAATGTTGTTTTATTTTGGCACTTTGAGCACCACAAGCAGAGTGCCATCTAGTTACGTTATATTGAAGAGAAAGCAGATATCTCTATGACCAATATCTCCAACACTCTGCAAGTCACAACAAAACAATCTAGATTGATAAGTTGCACCACAGGCAAGAGGAAACTATGTGTTTTTGATTACGGGGTAGCTGTCCCTTTTAAAGTATCAAAAGTAAAAGCACTGACTATGAACACTGGCATTAACATGTATGCAGCTTCTTGCTGTTGTAGCTGGTCTAAGTTTAATATATATTTCATCATATTTTGTGGGCTGATCATACAGTATGTTTCTGTATGTTTCATTATATTAATTTACCAGACAGCACAAAGACACAAAGGGAATCAATTTGGGGTTCTGTGTCTTGCTCAAACAACACTTCAACATGTGAAAAGAAGGAGCTGGGGATAGAGCTAACACTATCATCTGTTTCTCTACCACTTTAAGTGCAACTGTAATATATAAATGTGTAATATAACTTGTAACTCCAGCCACCAGACAGTGTAAAAAGTAAGATTGTTGCCTCTGAAGTGGTGTAGTAGTATTATAAAATAGCAGAAAAATGAAAAAAACTTCAGGGAAGTAAAAATACCTGAGTAATTGAGTAGAAGTACTTGGCTGCATTCCACGACTGCTGCTTTAGCACTGAACATAAACACAGGCTGTTTTAAGCGTTTTAAACAAATGACCAGTGCTGTTGTTTTCTGGACTGGACAGTCTCGTGGGTCCTGTTCCACACTGATAAATGTGTCGTGCCCTCCTTCTTCATACTGGCACCAGTGCGTGCCCTACAAATGTCCCCTACATTTTTATTTCACTGGAAAATTCTGCTGCTCCAAGCTGCTCTGAGCTCTTTCTTTCTTAATAGAGACTGTCTCCTACATCAAATCTACAACCTGCCTCTTGACATTATCCCCACAAGCCTCCTTAAGGGGTTTCTTGATATTGTCTGCCCAAGTGTCATCTCCACTGTAAATAGCTCTACGGCCACTGGGGCTGTTTCACCCTGTTTCATGCATGCAATGAGCCTGCCTCTTGTAAAAATGATACAATTCTCTGCAGTTTCAGACCCATTTCCCCTTTATTGCTGTTTTTGTACACAGAACTGCTGTATGTGTCTCAACTGCTCTGTTTGAATGGTAACAACATATATGGAAATCTGTCTGGTTTTCGGGAGCTGGCTCATTTGAGGCAACCTTTTTCTGACTCTTGGTTCTGACTGTGCTGTTCTTTTCCTCGTAGACTTCAAGGCTGCCTTCAATATGGTAAATAATGCCGTTATAATTGACTGTCTTGAGCATAGGGCCGGTGTAAACAGCACTGTCCTGGCTTAGCTCATGTTATAACTGAAGAAAAGAACCATTTAGGCAATTTTTCATCTGCCTTGTCTCGGATCTCTCATGGGGTCCCTCAGGGTTCAACTCCAAATGAATTTCTCTTCTGCATTAGTTTGCTGCACCACTGAGTCATATTATTGAGACTTCCAGTTCCTTTCACTGTTATGTTGACAACACCCAGCGGTACGTCCTGCTAAAGCCCACTGATCTGTACAATTAAAAAAACTGTCTTTTTGACAATATGTAAATGTTACCTGACCTCAAAACGTTTTTCCGGGAGATTAAAAGGGAACATCAAGGTTTTTGAATCCCCTATGTCTACCTTAGTTCATCATCTAAAAATAACTTTGACCATGTAGCCAGCTGTGCTAAACCTTAAAAGTATTAATCCAGGCCTTAAAGCTAAACTCTAACTTTCCATGTTGTTGCAGTTTCCAGTGTCAAAAGGGAATTGAAACGATGTTTGAACTATAACAAAGACAGTCGAATTGTTATGGATGATTCTGTGCAAGGCTTTTATTTAATCGGCCTTTGTAAAACCTGGAAAATACACCAGCTCTTCATACTCAATTTAACAGCAGAGTTGGGAGATAATGTCCGACTAAGTTAATTAAAGTCAAACTTTAGTAATCCCAGTGGGAAGATTTGTCCTCTGCATTTGACCTGACTATTCAGGAGGAGTGGGCAGCCACTGTGTGTTCTGTGTGTGTCTAACTCCACACAGAAAGAAGACCTTCCTCCTGTAAGGCGACAGTGCTAACTGATCCACTGTGCTTGCTATGGTAAATACATACAAACTACATATATTGTATTTTACTATACTTTACTATATTTTACTGTATTTAAACTATAAGGATGACATCTTTATGTTTTCAGTAAGAAGTAATGAATGAACTTTTAGCTTGGATCTTGCTTTCAGATCTATACAAACACATTTATATCTCTAAAGATCCCCTCCAGGCATGTTTTATGACTTACATATAAATATTCCACTTTGAATAATAATTTAGAGTCTGATATGGATTTTTCCACAGAAAAAAAAGTCTTAGTAGATATCTACTTTTCCCTTGTGGAAAAAAAAACAAAATCTATAAATATGCAAATATTTTTCATTTCAAATGTTTAACTGCTGGACACAAGATGCTTCCTACTTAACTGCGAAGTCCACTTTCAGTGTATGTGCACTGGAGGCTATAAGTTTCAATATCACACTTCTGTATGTCGCATATTGGATCATGATTGGCTTTCAAAGCAGCTGTTACAAAATGCTGCTCATACCAACACGTCTCAAACTCAGATTTAAGGTGAAAACAGCCTTCTAGTGTCAAACACTGCACATGCGTCATTCTGCACCTTGAAGGTCAAACATCTAAATGAGGTAATTACAAGCAAAACACGTCTCTGAGCGGAGGGGGACTTTAATTTACACTTTATTGATTCTCTGGAGGAAATATGTCTTCTGCTTTTGACCCATCAAACCTTTTTTAGGAGCCACGGGCATCTACAGCACATCTGCAGCCAGTCTCCAGTTCTTGGGCTACTGCATTCCATCTTCTCCCTACTGGATTACTGTAACTCCTTGCAAATATGGATTGGTCCGTCCTCCATGTCCTCCATGCTGCTAGAATAGTGAATTGCTGCCAGACTTATAAATGTTTCCAGAAAGGTAGACCGGATGTCCATGTTGGCTTGTCTTCATCTTTCTTCTCAATAGCACACATACTGTATGATGTGTAAGGTCTGCCATTGCAAGACTAAGGATGAATTCACACTGGCACTATTTAGGTCCGCTTTAAACGAACCCTGGTCCGCTTCCACGGATAGTTCGGTTCGTTTGGAGTGGTGTGAACGCTCATTCAAACTCTGGTGCAGACCAAACAAGCGAACCCTGGTCACTTGCAAGTGAACCCTGGTGTGGTTTGCTTACAGTGGGAAATGCAAACAGACTATCTAGCGAACCAAAGAGAGGAAGTGACGTAGAGCGCAGTGCATTTTGGGTAGAAAAAAAAATCGAATCCAACAGCACAAAGCGGGACAAGCAGAGGTAAAAAAAGAAAAAGTTGATGGAGATGCAGGCGCATATTGATATATGGTCAGAGGACTATATATCGCAGTTGCAGTTGGATTTCTGTTTTCGGTCCCGGCCAATCGATGAGCTGGTTTTTCTTCTTCCTGATGCTTTTTTTCTTCCTGGTCAGTGGTCGTTTCGGGCAATACCGCCCCCAAACGAGGAGCTGTTGTACCTGCGGGACGTTGTCCAGGCGGTATGGTCTGCTTTAGAAAGTGCAGTGTGAAAGTGAACTGAACTAAATGAACGTGTGAAATTTTTTGGCATTCCCCACCAAATCAAACTGAGCCCCCCGGACTATCCTGGTGTGACTGCACCCTAATATTGTGTCCTGTCCTGAGTGGGTTTTCCCTCCCTTAGATTTTGGTTCCTCTAAATCTAGAGCCCTTAGTTCATGTCACACGGAGCCCTTTGATTTTCCAAACTCAAGGAAGATGAAACCTTACTGTTGCTTTGCGTAGATTGTTGAAATATTCTGTTATATTAGATGACTCTTTCATCTGCTCAAAAAACAAACAACAAAACAAAAACACCCCCCAACATTTTCTGCTCTGTTTAATCTGCAGATGTGTGTTTGGTAATTTAGTGAGTACTTCTCAGCACCAGCAGAAAACCAGCATCACTGATTACATACCACTGACATGTCAGAACAAAGAACTTAATAGCCTTTTAGGTCACAGAAGAGCAACTCTTCGACATATGGATTACCTCTTATTTCCAAGCCTCTGTTGTTGATTGTAATGATAATGATGTGATGTTAAAGACGATGATGAGAGCCTTTTTTTTTTTATCTCTGAGGTAACATGATACTCATCACAGCAGCATGGAGGTAGTTTTCTGTAATTAGATTTTTTTTTTATTAAAAAAGATTTTATATGTCTCTGTGCAATATTCATATTATATGGAAACATGCTAATGAATAGTAAACATAGGTACAAAAAATAACATCTACATTAATAATGTAAACATCTGCTGTATAATTGAAGTGTCTCTTCCCTGAAAACAAGGCTGTTCACTGCAGTGTTTGTCTGCAATATCTGATTTACATCCAAAATGTTACTAATAATGTAGAGTTTCATTAAATTTCAGTGTTATTGTTTGAATATATTCTCTGTGATTCGGTTCAAGAAACATTTGTTTTTCTGTTAACATGTGCTCAGTATCGCAGATGAAAAACAACACTCCCCAAAGCATCAGTGCTGGGTAATGCTGTTCATCCCAAGTAAGTTGTTAGACAGTGATGTGGGATTTCAAATCAAGACAAATAATTACAGCCAAACATATAATAAACAAGATGCCACAGTGAATACAGATTCATAATACAGCTTACCTTCTGTCATTCATTTATTTATTCTAACAGCGTAGTTGTAAAGTCAGCACAGACACTGACAGTCATAGCCATGCGTCTTTGGCACGTCGGACAAAACTTGGACTTCCAGTTTATTTGCATAAACATGAAGAAAAAAAATACAAACCCGCCACAAAATGGACCAGGGCCATGAATTGAACCAAGACTCTTAAATCTGTAGGGCTGGAAAACTGCTCGATGAGCCACCATGACACCCCAACAAGAGATGGTCAACCCTGCTGGACTCAATGATTCTGTTGCAGTCTGATGCACAAGTTAGTTGGTTTTGATTTATTAAGGAATCGATTGCTTGCTGGTTTGTCAATATGATGGTTGATGGGGTGTATTATCGTCGGGGAGAGGTTTAAAGATTTTATCTGTGTGGGCGAAATGGCTGGTCAGCTTACGTGGTGAGAAGCACATTAAGGTTACCACTATTTGTCTTAACTAATATTCACCGTCGGATCTCTGGTTAGTCAATGCTTTATGATGGATAAGCTGATCAATTAAAGGTACCCTTTGGAGTCTTTGACCACTAGTTACGCTTTGGAGCAGCGTTTTTATGAGTTGATCCTTGTTTTGTTCATATCTTGCACATGCTCATGAATGCACAGGCTTGAATGAAAGCATGCAGGAGGTGTGACACACCAAGCTCTTCCTCTTATTGTCAGTTGGTGGCGCCAAAAAGGCAATGAAGAACAACACTGCTAGCAAACAAATATGAATATAAGCAATGAGCATTTTAAAATTGTTTTAGAATTTTGCTTACCAAATGTTTTATAAGGGACAAAATGCCCTCAACACAAGAACAAGAACACTGAATGTGAGCATAACCATGTTTGTTTACAAGAACACTCAAGCCTGAAGTTTATCACTGGGTTTAAGGTTTGTGATGAGTTTGGACTGTTGGCTGTTAGACCTGACCTCGGCTCAGTCTTAGACAAGGCCACATTGGGTACCGTGGGCCAGGGATTTTTCAAGGCTTTCCCCCAAGCACCATCAAGATTCAACTGAGGCCCCATCCTCCCAACACTGCATTAACAATTGGTCACGACTGCACTTTAGTTTTATGACTGTTACGACACCAAATACATGTCATATAATCATTATAAGCCCATAGTGAAGAATAATGTTACATCGCATTAACACTGTTGCCCGTTGGCATTTATCAAACATAATAAATAGTTGTATTTCACTCTCACTTTCATCAGTGACAGAACACAGCCCTGGCAAGCAAGTGACTGCCAAGCAAGCTAAGACACAGACAAAGAGATGAAATGCCCAGCTTGCTTAGCAAGACAGACTGGAGAGAGATGCACTGCAAGCTAGCACATCTACTTAACGTTACTGTTATTTGCTGAAATCAAACTCAGAGAGGAGTGGACAGTTTTTTTTTCTTTTCTTGACCACAGGGATAGATTCACTAGCCTGGAAACCACTCGAATCTGTGAGCTTATGTTTTATGTGCTCTGGCAATTGCATTTTGCATTTGCCAGTTGGTCTGGCGATGCCTGGTTATAGTTTCGCCTCATCCTCTCATTAAAGTTGTAAAACATTAACAGTGGCTTTGACACGAGGGTGAGGCGGAACACTTGCATAATTTGCACGAGTGTATAAGGATGGCACAGACACCGCTCTGCACATACGCATATACGAAACAAAAATTGCGCCCCCAGAAGGTACAGGCCAGCTCACCCTAGGCTGATATCCATCTCTCTCACACTTAACACATGCATATCTGCACTTACACACACACAACAGTCGGGAGCACCACACAAAGTCAAGCATTACTTTTTTCTTCTTGTGAATTATATATTTTTTAATTTTTTCCCTGAGCCTCGCGGGCCCTTTCAAGTCGTTTGGCCCCAGAGCTTGAGCCCCGTTAAGCCTATGTATTAAAACAGTGACGGTCTTGGAATATCAAGAACCTTGCAGTACTTTTACCCTAACATTTTTCATACAAATGAAAATGGTCATGTTTGTGAAATATTTCAGACGGGCAACTAATTCTTTGTTCTGTAAGTAAGCATGAGAGGCAGCTCATCAAGCGTTAGCATTGTACTCGATGGAGTTCAACCAACAGGAAGTAATAAACCTCTGCTTGTATAGCCCATTTCCACAGACACTGCCTGCAGGGAGATCTAAGTATTGACTAACTGACTGAGGTGTAACTACCTGAAACAAAGATAGGTGGCAGGCAAAAGTTGTGTAATTCTTGATACTTCTGCAGAGCAACTACTGCTGCTGTACTAACTCACTGTAATTGGTACGTGAACAAAGGGATGCATTCTCCAGAGCAAATACTCCCTATAGGTACACTACTACCTCCTAACTTTTCATTAATAAGCCAATTACTGCAACAGGCATACAACCCAATCAATCATATTTAGAGACGTGTTTGACAAAGTTGCAGGACTTGAGGGACCAGCAGCTATCGCCGCTGCACTGTCTCACATCAATCATCTCTCACTCAAGTGCAAACAAGTGCAAAATGTTGAGGAAGAGTGGGATTTTTGAGAGGCCTTTTTCTAAACTGTAGCTGCAAGATGAAATAATAGATTTCATCAATTTTCCTGACACTTCTCAATAGCCATCAATAACCATGCTTATCTGCATTCACGGAGCCTGCACAGACTCTCCTCTCTATGCTCAGTTTTTATTCTGTCATTTATTGTTAATTATTTATTTTTCGGTTGAAATGTTGACTGGGCATGTTTGCTCAGCTAACCTATCCTGTACTGTATGACAGTTAAATTAAAAAACTAATTTTAACCACGTATTAGCACTTAACCTGAAGTGACGTGCATTTGGATGTTTAAAACTAGCAAGTTGTTGTAGCAGCATGTTTACAGTCAGCTCACTGTTAAATCAGCTGGATGACATGTGTACTTACACAAGCATACATAATATTGACATAAGCAGTTGCACAGATAAGCTGTTATGCCAGTCTACATAATAGACAGATACAATAAGGCATTACACTTGCATACATGCAAAGTAGTGTTTCTCACCCCCATCTACTCCGCAGACAGGCAGCCATATGTGCTAAGAGCAGAGGCACATGCCTCCAGGCATCCACTATCCATGTGCTTCACGTGTTCTACAGGGAGAGAGGTACAGAGAGGAAGAGGGGGAAAGAAGGCAAGAGAGGGAGATAGACAAAGAAAAGGTGGAGAAAAAGGAGATTTGAGTGAAGCTTGTGTCAGAGGCATACCATGTTGGTGTCAGTTCCACTCCTCTTCCTCCATGTTAAGAAGTTTCTCTCTCCCTCAGAGGGACCAGCTGGTCCTGAGAGAGAGAGCGGGAGGGAGAGGAGGAGATAAGAGTAATAGAAATAATAGAGAGGCAAGTGCAGGTATAAGATGAGATAGAAAAACAGAAGGAGAGTGATATGTTAACATAGCATTTCACGCAGCAGTGGTGTCCAATTACATGCCAGCTGAGTTCTGTATGTGCAGCATTTCCATTTAACCAAACAACAGAGCTCTTTCTCAATATTTAGTCTCGTGCCCCCTGTGACATTTTATTTAGTCTGCAGCTTACAGTGCAGAGAGAGTTGAAATGGCAAGTCATTGATCTGCACAATATCAAGCTTGGAGCTCATCTCAAAATGCAGGCAAGTGTCACTGTACTTGTTCAGGAGAAGATCATTCTCCCCATGATCATTTATAGATAATTCTTCCCCACAAAGTCAGTAGTTTAGAATTTTATAGCCACGCCACAGCAGCTGATATCACTGATTAGCTACCTTCAAGCTGAGAGTGTGCAGCTAATTAGCGAAATGATCTGATGTATTCATTAGATTCTCTCTTCCCTTTCCATAGCAATAAGCAAATCTTCTTTTCATTGCAAATAATTGGACATCACTAATAATTACATGACACACACACACACAGATGTGTGTGTGGGACTGCTACAACACTGCTACCTCTTCAGTTTTATATATTAAATTAGTCTTCTACATTGTGTTGGTGGAATTTTATATTCAGTAATTGTGACAGTTAGTGCATATTAATGGGGAGACTGGCGCCCACTCTTGGAGCCAGGTTGGGGAGTGGAGCTTGTAGCCAAGCTGTACTCCTGGCGCCCGTTAGTTGAATAACCCCCATAGCCTGTCTGAGCACAGCCTGAAGACTCAACAGGAAGCCGCTGTCTTGTGGCCTCACCACCTGGGATATTGGAGAGAGGCGCAATGGGCAACCTACGGATATCTTCTGGGTGGTGATATGGGAGTGTTGTTAGCCTAGCCTGTAATCAAAGTCTTCTCGTCCCCACCAAAGTGAGAGTTGTGTTTTCTTACCTTGTATTACGTGTAACCTGTTCAAGACAGATCAAGGATTTGCTTTGTCCCCACTGCCCTCTTGACTTTTATGGGAAGGGAAGTGAATTGCAGCTGTGGTGTGAAAAAAATCCAGCTCGGGGACATTATCGTGTCTTCCCTGCAAATCGCAGATGGTGCTGTCCCTCTGGCTTCATCAGCCCGTGACCTCTGATGTGCAGTTGAGCTTTGTACTGCTGAGTGTGAAGCGGCTGGGGAAAAGGGTTAGCACCTTCAAATCTGAGGTCGTGGTTCTTTCACAAAACAAGGTGGCACGCTGTGTTCACATGAGAAGGGAGCAGCTGTATCAGGTGGAGGAAGCAGAGTACTTCGGGGAGGAGGGTCATACTCACTTATGAGTGTAAGAGAGGCCAGGTGACTGACAGGTTTGGTTAGCTGCAGTAATGATGGAGCTACACCACAGTGCGGTGGTAAAGAAGGAGCTAATCCGTAAGTGAGGGCTACAGTTTACCCGGTCAGTGAACACCTCAGTCCTCACCTGTGTTTGTGAGCAAGAGGTTGTGTCCATAGGAGTGATGTGAGAAATGTGGTTTCTCTGGAGATTTGCTGGCCTCATTCTTTGTGGCATCAGCCAACACGGTGTATGTGTCCAGTCAGGATCCCATTGTAGGTGTCTCCTTGGAAGAGACTAAGACAAAAGAAACCATGTTGATTATATTTGTCTAATTGGCCTGTAAAACCTCGATCCCTGTCGAGAAACTGAAGGATGATATATGGAAAAGTATCTCTTGTTTTAGGCTCTACCTTGCACAGAACAAACAGCTGCAGGAAATGGGTAAATGGATGTTATCAATTTGTGCACTGGCAGTGTCCATAGCAGTTACATGTAAACAGTATTCAATAAGCAATGAGACTCACTAACTACCCAAACTAGAGCTAAAATAGTTTGTCAATTAATTATGTGACTTTTTTTTTTTACTTTAGTTCAGAGAACTCTATAAAATCCACAAGAATATCTTCTATAAAAGATTGTACTGTACTCTTTCATCACACTGCCTTTGGGCAGTCAGTTTTCTCTGTGAGAGCCACAACTCAGTGGAACGCTCTGCCAGACGACATAAAGAGTTGTAGTTCTATCAGTGGCTTTAAAGTCAAATTGAAAAATCTGCTAAAAGCTACTCAACTCTGTAACCACTGAACAATATTCTTGCTTTTAACTTATCTAACATATACTTGTTGCTGACATGGTGTGTGTGTGTGTGTGTGTGTGTGTGTGTGTGTGTGTGTGTGTGTGTGTGTGTGTGTGTGTGTGTGTGTGTGTGTGTGTGTGTATGTGTGTGTGTGTGTGTGTGTGTGTGTGTGTGTGTGTTGTACAACTCTATCTAACTTGTCTAGTTTGCTCAATGCTGTTCTGTCACTTTGTAGATGTTTTAATTGTGACCTGCCGAGGGACTGTAGATGAAAATTTGCTTTAAGCTAACTGTAGTAAATAAAGTGGTAACATTTGTGTTTAATATTGTACAGGGTCCCTTGGCAAATAAAGTGGATAGATTAAAAAAATAACATTTGATTATTAGATCACCAGAAAATTAAACAGCAACAATTATGCTAATTGACTGACTAACAATGAAACATTTTCTTATTTCAACCTGTCAGATGTGAGGATTTACTGCTTTGCTCTTTATCATGTAGCAAATTAAATATCTACTGATTTTAGACTTAACACAAGACAGGTTAACAATGTCACCTTGGGTTCAAGGACATTTTATTATTTACTATATTCTAATCATCTATGTTGAAAAGAAAACTAAATTTTCAGGATGGTTAAAACATGTGGCTGATAGACTGTCAAAATCTTCCCAGACACATTACATTGTATATAGTCGCATCTAAGTCAGCTAATGTTGGCAAAATGCAAGCTAACTAGCTAGCGAATGTATAGCTACATCAAGAGGAGTTAGCCTTATGTTAAAGGCAAATGTACCTATGTTTATACACTCACCAGCCACTTTATTAGGTACACCTTGCTAGTACCAGGTTGGACCCCTTTTACCTTCAGAACTGCCTTAATTCTTGGTGTCATAGATTCAACAAGGTGCTGGAAACATTCCTCAGAGATTTTGGTCCATATCGACATGATAGCATCACACAGTTGCTGCAGATTTGTTGGCTGCACATCCATGATGTGAATCTCCCGTTCCACCACATCCCAAAGGTGCTCTGTTGGATAGTGAGCTGGTGACTGTGGAGGCCATTGGAGTACAGTGAACTCATTGTCAGTTTGAGATGATTTGAGCTTTGTGACATGGTGCGTTATCCTGCCGGAAGTAGCCATCAGAAGATGGGTACACTGTGGTCATAAAGGGATGGACACAGTCAGCAACAATACTCAGGTAGGCTGTGGTGTTTAAACCATGCTCAGTTGGTACTAAGGGGCCCAAAGTGTGCCAAGTGTGCTAAGCTGACAGGAGTGGCACCCAGTTGTGGTCTTCTGCTGCTGTAGCCCATCTGCTTCAAGGTTTGATGTGTTGTTTGTTAAGAGATGGTCCTCTGCATACCTGGTTGAAATAAGTGGTTATTTGAGTTACTGTTGGCTTTCTGTCATCTTGAATCAGTGTGGCCATTCTCCTCTGATCTCTGGCATCAACCATCGATAAGGCATTTTCACCCAGAGAACTGCAGCGAGCTGGATATTTTCTCGTTTTCAAACCATCCTTGCCGTCCCTGGTCTCTACTCCTCCCTTTTTTCGTTGAGCATAGAAGCCTCAATTTGTTTTGCCTTGTTAATAAACGTTAACATCATAAAGATATTCTTCATATCTCTTCATACCTTAGTGTTGGGGTGAAGGTAGGTGGAGGTAGAGCGGGTCGTCCACTAATCGTAAAATCGGCAGTTTGATCCCCTGGCAGGATACTGAACCCTGAATTGCTCCCCATGGCACATAAACCAGAGTGTAAACTGAGCAGCAGGTGGCACCTTGCACAATAGCTTCGGCCACCAGTGTGTGAATGTGTGTGTGAATGGGTGAATGTGACATGTAGTGTTAAAGCACTTTGGGTGGTCGGAAGACTAGAGAGGTGCTAAACAAGCGCAGATCCATTTTCCATGCAGTCTTTGCTGTCTGATTCTTAAAGCTATAATGTCTCACACCCCAAAAACCATCTGCTAAACACTGCGGCACCAACTACATGTTTTACTTTGTCAAGCTTGTCCAACTTAGCAACAGTAACTATGGGGGATGGGACTTAGGATTGGTCAGTAAGGAAAATAATTGTTAGTTACAGCCCTAACCCTAAATGCTCTTGCTATCTGCAGTAAATATAAATCTGCTAAATGATGTCTGCTTCAAATGCACTTTATTAAAATGTATTTAAATGACACATTATCCTACTCAGAGGCTCATCAGCATGTATGCTAATATCACCTGTAGCACCTACTGTAAATCGACTCCTAGAAGTGGCAAGAAACAAAAGAAAAAGATGCAAATGAAGGGAAGACCAGAAAATATGCAGAGATCAACCAGAATATAAGACTAAAGATGAGAGGGTAAGAGTGTGGAAGGCATGTTAGACATGGTAGGCTGTGGGATTTACTCTCCTACTTTCATCCAGGTAAAGTTGAGTGAGTATGCATGTTATTTTTCATGAGATTTTCCCAGCCAGTCAATAATTCACACAAGCAACCTTTGAGTCATAGCCCCACTTCTCTGACCTCCATACAGAGCTCTGACTCACTTCACATAATATTAAATATCCAAATCAGGAAAATGTGCTACAGAAAATGACAATCTACAAAAGCAATTTTAGGCAGCATGACAGATCATTTTAATAGCAACCTTACTATTAATCCCTTATGATAATAAAGGGAATATTGTGACAATATTTCATGAGACTTCATATATATCCCAGCTCCTTAAATTTTACATTCTCTATTAGTACAGGATACTTAACATCATCCTTGTTAAATCTAGTGTGTTTAATATTTTCATTTTTCACCCCCTGTGTCGTGGATGTGCTGCTGACGCTCCATACTCCATTTGAGCTGCTGCCATTGAAGTATTAAATATTTTGTGCGCAGCCTCAATAAGAAAGTATGAAGAGCAAAGTTGTGATGAGATGAAGAGACAGAAACAGAGTGGTGTAAGGATAGATGGAGTAAAGGAGAGAAGAGTTTTGTTGTGTTTCTGAGGTGATGCCCACTTTGGCAAGTCAAACTCCCTTCACTGCTCTGTTCTGCTCTGCTCTACTCTGCGTGGGTTGTTGCTGTATAAATAACACTCTCAGAGCAGATCACAGAGAGAGAGAAAGAGAAAGAGAGAGGATGAGGGAGGCAATAACAGCAGAGAAAGAGATGGTGAGGGAGACGGGGGGAGGAGTGGTGGGGGGGGTGCATGGGGGAAGATAGAGAAAGAAGGAGAAGGATGGAGAAACACAGTTGATCAGAGTTATATTAGATGTTCAAGAGGAGGAGAGAGCGAAGAGAAAGAAGTGTGGGGAGGGAGGGAGAGGTGATTGAGAGGGCTTGTAAAATAATTGAACCATATATGGTAACAGTTAAGTATGAGGCGATTTGAGAGGATGAGAGAGAGAAAGAACAAGTGTGAGAGAGAAATGGATGTGAAGATGTACAGTATGAACTCTTCAGAGGGATAGAGAGACACTGTGTCTGTGTGCGTGCCTGTGTGTGTGTGTGTGTGTGTGTGTGTGTGTGTGTGTGTGTTTGTGTGTGTGTGGTGTCATGAGATGGCCTGTCTTAGGCGGTACTTGTATGACACCATCAGCGTTAGTCATGGGGAAGATGATTAATAGTGTAAAGATACTGCAGCAGCTCGTCACTGCCAAACAGCAGATTTCAGATAATTTTGCTTACATGCACAACAGCTTATTCTAGCAGACGTATTGAACATATACATTTACAGCGAGACAGACACTTCCCCCTCATACCCCTCAAATGAGTAGCATATAGTTTTCAGGTTAGTTTCCAAGTCATTCAAAATTTTGACCTTAGATTGAGGTAAAACATGTTAAAGGTCCAGTGTGTAGGATTTAGGGGCTTCTTCTGTCTGTTAGTATCTGGCAGCACGGTGGAGCAGTGGTTAGCATTGTTGCCTCACAGCAAGAAGGTTGCTAGTTTGAACCCAGGGTGGGGGGTTCAAACCCAGGGTGGGGCGAGCCCTTCTGTGCGGAGTTTGCATGTTCTCCCTGTGTCAGCGTGGGTTTTCTCCTGGTACTCCAGCTTCCTCCCACAATCCAAAGACATGCAGGTTAATTGGTGACTCTAAATTGCCTGCAGGTGTGAATGTGAGCATGACTGGTTTTCTGTTCTGTGTGTTAGCCCTCACCCAATATCAGCTGGGATGGGCTCCAGCCCCCCCGTGACCCTTTACAGGATAAGCGGTTATGACTGAATTAATGGATGAATACTATCTATTATAATATTCATAACTGTTTTCATTAGTGTATTATCACCTGAAATAAGAGTAGTTGTGTCTTTGTTACCTTAGAATAAGTCATTTATATCTACATAGGGAGCAGGTCCTCTTCCGCAGAGTCCACTGTGTTATTCTGCAGTGGCCCAAAACCGACGAATCAAACACTGGCTCTAGAAAGGGCTATTCACAGTTTTGCGTTGGCCAACATAGTTCTCCTACACACTTGGCACGCAGGAGAAGTTTCAGCTCTGCAACTTCACTGCTTGACATCACTGAATTCTACACACTGGACTTTCAGGTGAAAGCATAGATAGGCTTCGCTTTTAGTCTTGGTCATAAAGGGTTGGAGGCAAGGTAATGTAGTGTGTTTGGTGAGTACTGAGAATATGCCTGGATACATAACACTTGGATTATACTGCAAAAGATGTGTGAGAGTTTGTAAATGTCGGAGATTCGAATTGTCTATCAGAGACCCCTCAGTCGACTGAGATTGCTTGAAGTCAAGCAGTGTTTTTCTGTTTTTGTTGTTGTTTGCTTTTTTGCTATTCAGTGTGTTGTGCAGTGTCCTTCTGGGTACGTTTTGGTCCCCAGACTTTGCTGCAGAGCGAGCGCTCTTGACTTTCACGCTACTCTTTGGCACAGACAGCTGCAGACGTGATGCAGCGGCACAGACGAGGAGAAACTTTCCATTGTAAGGCTCCGAGATGACTTTATCTTCTCTCTTCTGCTTGGAAATGGTGAATTTACAGCTCACAGATACTTAGTACAACAGTCTCTGGCTTTTGAATGATATCTGGTGTCAGCATAAAATGTTGTTGCACATTTCCTGTCGTTAGCACCATTAGCTTGTTTACTATAGTATATGTAGAAAAAACCCCCAAATGAATCGATGAATATTCGTATTAAACAGCCAAATGTTTTGACAGACATAATTCTGAGTTGGGTACAACCCTAGCGTCTGCTGTTGTTAAAACTGGTCCTCGTTTACTTCAATTAATCGACAATGATTGTAGTTTTCAGATTTTTTGCTCACTGGAGGCATTCCAGAAAAAGTTTTCTTCACAAATTCAAGGTAATGAGGCAGGAAAAATTGATAAAAAATGGCAAGTTTGTGGCTATACTTTTCCTTTAAGGGCTGGGTTATGCTAGAAAAGAGCTCGTTTGTACAATGGGTTGTTCAACCTTGTTGGAAATCAAAGGTGGCAATGCTAATCATTTAAATACAGGAAAGAACAGCGTGTATTTTCATACAGTGTCTCCCAGAAGACATTCAAAAGGTTGTACTCTGTTGTTCAAATTAAAAGTGACAGAAATAGTTGTACCAAGAATGGAGCAGACAGAGAGCTTGAGAGAAAAGTTCAAATAAAATTTATCTTCTTGTTTTTAATAACAAACAGATCAAACCAGTGCCTCCCATCCTAATTCTTCTACCACAATGTCTCCAAATACCTAAGTCAACATTGTCACAGTGGCACAGTAATGAAACTCACTTTGGTCATACAGCACGTATGTCATGTTTGTAATAATCTAAACTTGTAAAAAAAGAGAGACCCGAGGCACCAGATGAAACTGTAATATTCTCATACAATTGAAACAATGATATTCAACATATTGAAATTAAAGTAGGCAATTCAGTCACATTGCCAGGACATTATAAACTCATAAAATCATTCAGTGCTTGTGTTTCCCTTCGACAGTACTGTATAAGAGGTATGTCCATTATATTTACGGAGAGAAATAAGTGCTGTGAAATACA
Source organism: Cephalopholis sonnerati (assembly GCA_019142605.1). Classification (NCBI taxonomy): domain Eukaryota; kingdom Metazoa; phylum Chordata; class Actinopteri; order Perciformes; family Serranidae; genus Cephalopholis; species Cephalopholis sonnerati. Next base: position 22,626,058 of record JAGQAX010000003.1, read on the forward strand.
ACATAGTCCTCTGGGTAGAGTTGGCCGATATGCTAAGATTTTCCATCAGACTACCGTCAGCCCAACAACTGGTTGCACATACATTCGCGTAGGAGTGGCTTCCCCTCGTTTTAAGGGGGCAGACATTAAATAAACAAAATGAAATGACAGAAATCACCCAAAAATACCAAAGCAAAGGGCAGTCTATATTCATGTAGTTGCCCAAATTCGCCTGTTGGTAGATTACAGGAATACAGTTGGGCTTGAAGAGGAATTTCTTCACCAGTCACATGGCCTGTGCTATAGTGGCTAAGCCCAAACTTACTGTATAGCCACAGATGAGATATTAATGGACGCGTCCTGAATAATGCAGCGAGCCACTTGTCCAGTAAAATGAAGACATTTTCCCTGCAACACAGTCAAAACCTGTTTGCCTTCCTGCCTCGCAACACCTGACACCCAATTCAAAGTTAATTTCCACTGACCAGAAAACAAGCTGACACCATGTTGATGAACTGGTGTAAAAATATTACTTGGATTTCTCTTCAAGACTTTCTCCCATTTACATTTAAAAAACATTTTTCTAAAACACTGTAGCTGTGGATATTGTAATTAACATATATTAATGTGCCTTTTTCCCACTTACATTTAACACAAACAACATGTCAGGCGATTTATGATTTCATCTGACAGGCGTGAGATAAGTTGTCAGTAACAGTTTGTATTGTAATAACTTACATTTACAGTTAATTGTCTATGTCATCTATGTCCCCCATCATGTATATTGCTGTGTATCTTATTCCTTGCTGTTGTGATAAGTCAAAAAATTAAGATAGCTAATCTTTTCCAGTCATACTGGGTGAACGTTGCTTGTTCAGTTTTGTTTAAAACAGGTTTAGGTAGTAAACACTTGTGTGCTGGTGATCTGAGACATTTAAATTCTACTAGACTGAGCAGCTGAATTTTACAACCACATTTGTTTATATAAATGTGTTTGGTAGGAAAGAATTTATCATAACTATGTGAACATGTGATGTCGTAAACAAAAATTAAACCGTTATTAATTGCACCCCTGCAGTGTGTGTGTGTGTGTGTGTATGTGTATGTGTGTGTGAGTGGTGCAAATGAGCAATATGGAACAAAATGGCCTACCTCGCTGCAGCAGTTTAATGATGGCCAGAGGTGTTGCTAGGCTCACTGATGATGATGCATCCTAGAACATTGTTCTCCAGACCAGTACTAATCAGCTGTTATTGGTACGAGGATTGGAGTAATCTGAGAAAGGCCTACATCACTGCAGCCAGTTAATGATGGCCAGCGGTGCTACAAGGCTGACACATCATCATATAAAAGATTGCATTACAGATCAGCACACTGCAGATGCTCACATCACATGACTTAACTAGCTTCATATAGATTAGCTTCACATGTGTTGGTTTTACTACTGGCTGAT